>JAVGVS010000119.1:0-465000 GCA_032718565.1 Distichodus sexfasciatus
GTGCTTGATAAATGTACCACATGATCACGCTAATGAGGGCGTTCATCAAAAATACGCTGAGGCCCCAATTTCAAGCCCATGCAGGTTGTGTTGATATATCACGTTTTAAGTTGAGGATAATGAAGTCTGAACTTTTAACCTTTAGGAACAACACTAAAATGTTTGTAAATTTGCCAGGATTATTGATGACGTGTGCAGATGAGGGTTTGGCTACTTCTGATCCTGAGGTTATGAATTTAGCATAAATACTGTTGAAAGCAGATCTGTCTCCCAACACTGCTTTTGTTCCGGTCTGCCATCAACACGTCTCATTCTAGAGCCGCCTTCCAAAACTGCTTTGGTTCTAGACCTTCCATTCCACACTGCCTTCCAGCACATTGTAGAGCTACCTCTCTAAATCTGCATTCAAGCACTGTTTTTATTCTGGACCAGCCATAATACATCTTCCTCCAACACTGCTTACACTCAAGACCTGTCTTCAACACAGCTTTCCTTCTAGCTCTGATGATGTTTTCAACACCACTTCTGTTCCCGACCTGCTTTCAACGCCGTTTCCAATGCCACTTCTGTTCAAGACCTATCTTCAAAGTCATTCTAGATCTGCCTTCAACACTGCTCTTGTTCTAGATCGGCCTACCGTGCAGCTTCCATTGTACTGATAGATCTGCCTGCAGTGCCACATACGTTCTGAATCCATTCTAGATCTGCTTACAAGACCACTTCCACTGTAGATCTACCCACAGTGAGGCTTCCATTCTACAACGACGTCACTTCCATTCTAGATCTGCCTACAACACAGGTCCCATTCTAGATTTGCTTTCAACACCACTTCCATCTGAGATCTGCCCACAACACAGCTTCCGTTCTAGATCTGGCTACAGTGCTGCTTCTGTTATAGATTTGCTTACAGCACCACCTGAATTCTAGATTTGCCTACAACACCACTTCTATTCTAGATCTGCCTTCATGCTTCAGTTCTGGATCTGCCGTCGACATTGTTTTGTTCTTCAGATTCTGCCCACCTTTTTTTTGGTCTGTTTTGCTTGCTAGTTCCCGCTACATTAACATTTTACATTTACAGCACTTAGCAGATACTCGTATCCAGAGCGGCATACAACAGCGCTTTGTAGTCCACGACTTCAATCTGTAAAGCTAGAGTTAAATTAACAACTGTCATTAAGACCAAGTTATCACCACAGTACACAATAAGTAATTAGTCCCCTACATACCGCAAGAATATTTACAGCAATACCAATATTACTGACATCTGACGTGACTAATCTGACGCGAACAGAAATTCGCCTTAGTTATGCCATCAGAAATAAAGTTCAGAGTTCATTCCAGATCTAAAAACTTTATCCCATGCTAACTCCACGTCCCTTATGTCAGCTATGACTTCCTGTGCTACATTAAGCTAAAAATCTCTATGCAGAGACACACACCAGTAGAAAAAAAAACTAATCTTGGCCAGCTCTCTCCTCCACCGGCCAGTCTTTTTAACACCGAGCAGTTCCCCCGCCTCTCCCTCCCGTCCTCAACCCCTGAGCCATGAGCTTAATAGCGGAAATGCTGACGGCAGCACGAGCTCCGGCTCAGCGTGCCGGGGTGAATACCAACAAGTGGCTGCTGCGTACGCGGGGAGAGAAAAAGGGGGCAAGACAAATGAGGATACATATTAAAGAAAATTATTCTTAGCCCACAGTCAGTCCGAAGGCAGGAAAGACACTTAGCTCCACCGGGCCAAAAATCAATAGCAATTTATTCTCTCCTTGGACTCCAAACACCGCGAGTAAATAATCCTGTCCCTATGCGCCAACATCCCGAGAGTGTACCGGTTTCGCTCTCTTCGGCGCTCGCTCCCTCTCTCTCTCACTCACTCAGTTCATGAACAGACCTGACTGACCTGGCTGATCAATTCCACACGGGACAGTCCACTGTCACTCTGTTACTACTCTTTAAGCTCAACTGTGTACAGTAGAGTGAGAGAGAGGTTAATCCTGAGGCCCAGGTGTAAGCCTGATCCTGAGTTAGGCCTAGGCCTCAGGCTAGAACTCAGGATTTAGGCCTGGGCCTTATGCTGATGTTACAATTGATGGCACACTACAAGAAAACATCACCTGCTTTTACCAAATATTGCTGTAGGTTTGAGCTGGATTTGAACCTACAATATCTTCATCCCCAAAAGATTTACGCTTACGACATCTTGCAAGTTCTGACTCATTGAAACAAAAAAGTTTCAAAGACATGTAAAAGACATCCATTAATATATTTTCCCAGTGTTAAAAATGATCAGGCAACTGCAGCACCACCAGCAGCTTGAGGGTTAGACCATATGGCTCCATACGCTACGTTTTATTGCTGCATATGGCGCTATGACTTATGACTAAACAAATCCAAACTAAACAACTGTCTTTTTCTTCCGACCGCATGCTGCTTTGTCGAACATCGCAACTCTCAAAGACGGCCCACTAGGAAGAAATAACAGGCGTCCACTCCCCACGAGCCCGGAGAAATTCCTCTGATTTTTTTTTTTCCTGTGATAAAGCACTCATCTGCTAAGTGCAACTGACATAAATAGGGCTGCTTGATTTTTGATGTGAGCCATACTGCCTTACCAAACAGAATAATTATAGGCTTTAGAGATTAACATATTGCAGAAGCCAACGGTCAGTAAATAAATAAGTAGAGCTTTTAGCAGCTCTGTCTTTATTCCCATATGGAAAGCGGCTTGCCATACAGAAACTCCCTATAACACATATCCATTTCTTTTATTGAGAGTGTGAAAGAACAGGTTGCAAATGGTGGAGGTATAAGTTCAGCTGATTTTAACAGCAAATTTGGTTTAATTATTAAAAAAGGTAAGTGACTGTCACTTACCTTGGAACACATCACAGCACAGCATTTAGTAATCTTTATCAGGGTGATTTCCCTTGCCTTATTTAAAAAAAAAAACACTTGGGGTTAGGTCCAGTGGTGGTAGTTCGGAATGTAGGATAGAGCTGGATTTAAAACTGCAATCTGTGGGCTCGTAAATGAGAATATGACCTCTAGTCCACCAACACCCCCATTGAGGTGAGCCCTAATGGGAAAAGTCGGAAGAATCAGAAGAAGAAGAAGAAGCCATCATACACTGATGCAGGATCACTAATTGGCAAGATCTTGCTCGTTGCTTAGCTTATCTTGTCTCAGGCAGAATGTTAAACTTACGGTTTATAATAAGTCTCCCTTTTGCCAGATATAAATGTTTGGAACTCATCAATAATTAGCCATAAAAATGGAATGAAACAGCAAGATGTATGAGCGGAATCATCTCAGACAGCAAGGTTGGTTTGGGCAGGACATATAACTGCTATCTGAAATCTAGTACCTCACCAAAAAATCTAAATCACCTAATAAGGAATAACACTGCCACCCGAGCATAAGTCTACAGGTGTTTTAATGGTAATAGCATGTTAACATCTAGCTGACGAAGTAGACACTTTAACATTCCGCCTGAGAAAACAAGTCAAGATAAGCTAAGCAACTAGTTAGGTCTGAGATCTTTGCCATATAGTCAGGCTGTATCAATATATGATGGTTGTTATAATTTGTGTTTATCACTGCTTATTAATGATTTAAAAACTATAACCCTATTAACACCCTGATTATAAAGCATTTATAACCCTTTATAAGTGGAGTTTTACTGTAAAGTGGTTTGCCAACCACTTCATCTGAATGATTCAGGCCAAAGTTTTTAAAACTGCACCACAAGACAAGTCATTGATTTTTTTTCTCCTTTCCAAAGCAAAATTTATCCAGAAAGAAAAGCAACATGGAACACAAACACACATAGTTTTAATCTATCAAGGCATGAACTGAAGGTGTCAGCATGTACTTTAATTCCTATATATATATATATTCCTATAACATGTGGCTTGCGGTTCCACCGTATTCCCCGGCGGTTTGAGGGCAGTTAAAATAATCTGGAGGCCAAACACTCAAGATAATCTGTTTGAGGAGGCAACAAAATAATTGTGCATTCAATTAGGGGGATAACAATGACAAAACTTTGAGGATGTGGCACCTTGTTACCTATAAGTCTAACAATTGCATACTTTGACCAAAAGACACACATTACTTTTGCTGTCCTATCCCACGTGTTCAACAAGCTCACTCCCCTCACTCGCTGACAGTTAAAGTGAATCTTGTGATGACTCCAGTATCACTAGAAAGTCTTTATCTAATGAACTAAATGCACAAAGAAGGTTAAAATAGAGTTTATGTAGCCAGACAACTGAGACTGATAATGTCACCAGGACCTGACGTGTGCATTCCCTGAGGGGAGAGTAAACACACAACACTGGATTCATTCTCATTTTCTGAAGACAAGCATCAGTCGGCTCCCTCACACCAAATCCCTGTCTTGCAGAGATCTGTGAACCCCAAACTGACGGCCCGGACACACTCCAAAGACACAATCAATATGTGTCTCTGTAGTTCACAGCTCATAAGAGAGAGGCAGAGTCTCTGTTCTCAAGCAAAAGTCCCTGTAATTAGCCTACGGAATGTTCATTTATTGAGACCATATAAAATATGATCATTTCAGTCTGACTTAGTGAAAGCTTTATATATTTGAAGACAAATGAATGATGACTGACTTGAGTGTGCAGGATGCGATGCAGGAAGTTATGGGTTCAGCTTCAACTCTGACATCTATTGATTTCTAGTGCACGGTTTAGCCTCTGTAATACTTGTAGTCTGGCATAAAGACCTGAACTAGGTGAATTTTATTGTTGTACATATGACAGTAAACCTGAGCTTTCAGTCACAGCCAGCCCAATTGGAAGGCTCTAAGACTAACTCTATTCATCATACTTAATGAGAGTTTGTACAGAATCTTACAGATTTTACTTTTGCAAGCAGAACTCTTAAATCAGCGTTTCTCGATCCCAGTCCTCGCAGCCCACCGCTCTGCACATATTCGGTATTTTCTGCACTGTCGCACTCTGGTCCTACGTTGCTAATTAGCTAATCAGTAGCATCAGCTGTGCTGTGGGTCGGGAAAGTCGAATCCGTGGAGAGCGGTGGTCCGTGAGGACTGGGATTGAGAAACGCTGTCTTAAATGATACCAACGGACAAAGTCCAGGAAACTGTCCCTGTATTTGCTAAATAAAAAAGACAAGCAAGCCCAAAGAATCAAATCACCAGCCATAGTTGCCCACATCTTTTTTTAAAAATTAGCATATAACTGCAAGAACATAAAGATTGTGTAATGAAGGCAAGCATGCAAATTACACAAAACAAAGACAAACACCTTCTTTTTCCTTCACAGCTGATCAACTATTTAAACAGTGTAACTTACCATGGTATTTATGTAAGTAATTTATTTATTGCTTAACAAAGGTACACTTATAGGTAGGTAGGCAACTTGAGGTTGTGGGCTCAAATTCTGGCTCTAAGCTGCTTCCAGAACTACCACCATTGACCCCCAAGCAAGACCCTTAATCCTAAATTGCTCAAGGCTGATTTGCTGTAATTATGAAAGTGGAAATAGAATAAGAATGTCATAAATGTAAATGCAATGTATAAAAAATAAAAAGAATTACTGACTAGACTTTATCATAAGACTAGACTTTAAAGCGGAGATAGCAGGAGAGACACTAACATGAGTTAAGCCGTGTACAGTAAGTAGCAAAAGCAATATGTAACTTATGTTGTAAGGGAAAACTGGGAACAACCATTTAACCAGAAACGCAATAATCTCAGTGTTCTGGAGGTCTCAAAGATATACATAGAGAGAGAGAGAGAGAGAGAGAGAGAGAAGATATATATTAGTATAACAGTTTAATAACAATAGTCTTGTGGTTTTAGCCAACATAATTAAACTGTGACATATTAATAACATAATTCCTGACTAAACTTGCTGCATGGAAATTGTCAACTGTCAACATTAAAGCTACCATGAAGTGCATGAAGATTAGGGTTATAAATATCTCCTAAAATCATCCAAGTGGAGCTTTGCCTGAATTCCCGCGAGACTTCCCGCCGCACCGCAAAGTCATAAAGTCACTGTTTATTTATTAGCAACAGAGAAAGCAACAGCCGTGTATTTCCATCCAAATTCGTCCAGACTAAAGCACGAATGTCTGCTTAACGTGGGTCACTATGAGTACATTGATCAGGCCGGGGAGTCAACAAAGGTGCCAAAATTACACGAGTCACAGCTTACCAATCATGACGCGGCTGCAAAACACGCACGGTGGACTCGCAAGTCGTCTTTAACTTCTCAGGTCACGCTGGTTCCATTCGCACATGCGCAGAGTTGACCGGACGAAGGGACACGGTTCCTGAATATCTTTTTTTTAACCGTTTCTAGCGCAAGAGACGTGTTTTAAGGTCAACCGCGTCATAAAAAAAATATGAAAGACGAATTTATTTGCATGGTGCATCTTATTAGACTGAGCTTTGCGTTTGAAAACGTACTGAGCACGCGCGAGAATCAGAAGGGCGTTAGGGAAGTGTAGTCCGTCACAAGATTTACTGTGGAAAAATTAATTAACTTTTCTCAGAAAATATAACTTAACCCATCTATTCTGTTTTCTCTAGAATTGTATTAATGTCTTATGAAGTTTATGTCTTTAATTATTGACAATTAAAGCGTTTTGCCAATAAATATTGTTGTGAGGGACTACATTTCCTGTAGTGCATTGCAGCATACCGGACGTGTATGTTGACGGAACTTGGTTCACGTCGAGTTGTGTGTGGATTGTGTTGTTGGATTTTTTAAGTGAAGACGAACTTTTTTTACAGTTCGTTCCGGATTAAAGCATGCAAGGGGTGCCTCTGTCCGATGTCGGTTCGGGACAGTTTGGGCACGAGAGGAGCGCGTGTGCCGTGGGTGCCATGGCGCACAGAGACGCAACTGAAGCGTGTGTAAGTGTGCGGCGCTTTTCCCGTTGTCACCCACTTGTGGTGTGAGCAAGACGCAATGTGTTGTAACGAATGATTTTAACGTACGGTTTTGCTTTTGCTACCCGGAGGCGCGTGCATAGTTCATTTGCAAGACGGTGTGCGCGTGACTTCATTCATGTGCACGCTGGCTTATGTTATGTATCTTCGGCTCTTGCATTACTACTGCATGATATTGGAGGGAAATTTTGCATTGGAGTGTTTCTGTATTTTTATATTATCTATTTGAGTCTATCATCTATCATTCTATTTCTACATAGTTACAATATCTATTTATATAGATAGTATATAGTACTAGTTCCGCGTACTAGTTATTTTTCAGCCGTAGATATTTATTGAAGAAATATTCTTCATCTTTTTTTTTAGTCCAGTATTTATTTATTTGTTTGTTTGTTGATGAAGTCGAGGTTTAAAATGGTCTCACTAAAATGATATGGCTACTTTGTTGGCTAACATTCACATATCACAGGCTGCTGAAATGCAAGGCTGTTTTGTCGAAATATGCTACCCACCGAATTGCGCTTTCTATCGGATCTGCGCAACCACAGTCAGTCTTGCGCTCTGTTTCCACGCCCATAAATCCATGCTACCTTAGTGTTGAGACTTTGGTCGACGCTGAAGAATACATTTTAAATCCTTATTTATTGCGCATTATGAGCAGTCAACATGTGAATATCGTTTAGCCTTTGTTATCCTACGAATATACAGTACTGTGCAAAAGTTTTAGGCAGGTGTGAAAAAATGCTGTAAACAAAGAATGCTGTCAAAAATGGAAGTGTTAATCATTTATTTTCATCAATCAACAAAATGCAGTGAATGAACAAAAGAGAAATCTAAATCAAATCAATATTTGGTGTGACCACCCTTTGCCTTCAAAACAGCATCAATTCTTCTAGGTACACTTGCACACAGTTTTTGAAGGAACTCGGCTGGTAGGTTGTTCCAAACATCTTGGAGAACTAACCACAGATCTATAATCCTATAATCCTACAAAATAATATAATGACTATAATCCTACAAAATCCCTGACTTTGTGAAAGTGTACCTATAAGAATTGATGCTGGTTTGAAGGCAAAAGGTAGTAACACCAAATATTGATTGGATTTAGATTTTTCTTTTGTTCGCTCACTTTGCATTTTGTAAATTGACCAAATTAACAATCATTATTTATATTTCTGATATATTTTTTACAGCATTTTTCCACACCTGCCTAAAACCTTTGCACAGTACTGTAGCTTGCAATAAGTGTGTGTTTCCCTGGAAACGTGTCTATTTAATATAAAGCTACTTCTTGGGTAAAATTTTCATTTTTATTTAAGCATTTTAGCAGACCCCCTTATCCAGAGCGAGTTCCATTTTTTCTCATCTCAGAGACAGTCTCCCTGGAGTAACTTGGTGTTAAGGGTCTTGCTCAGGGACCCAGTAATGGTGATGCAGAAGATAGGAATAGGAATTAAGTGATGAATCTTTTGTTATGTAAACATGCCATGAAGTGGTATTGTCACAAGAAATGGCATTTTGCCAGGTAGATAGATGGTGCATTATATTCCATTTGTTATTAAACAATTAACAAACATGTCATAATACTGTGAGAGTTATACTGTTATGAAACAAATTAAAACCCAAAAGGTAGCATTTTTCGACATGGTAGCATAAATCGTCACCTTTTGTAAACTTGTTCAAGTTGTAGGTGTACTCAGTAACAATGTCATCACAATACAATGCAAGTTAAACTGGAATGATTTCCAATGGACCATATATTTTCCAACATATATAGACTATCTAAACTGAAAAATAATGTTATATTCAGTATGGAAAATGAGAATCAGGTGAATTTTCCTTTTTTATTGAGTAGAAAAAAAGTTGACATGTTTGAATTGATTTACTTTACTGAGATGTGAATATTATATATTTGAATGTCGTGACAATGTTTCTCAAATGATCTGAATGAAATATGTAGTGCTGTTAATATAGTGGCTTTAACCATTATAAGAATTATTTTCACTACCAAGCAGTTTGTTCAGTTCTTGCAGAATTTTCACTAAATTGCCCGTGTGTGTGTCCTGTGCCATTTAATCTTTATCATCTGCGCTTCGCAATTTGTGCTTGAACAGCGTGCGTAAATGTTTATTTACATGGCTGATGAATCTTACCACACTGAGCGTTGTTACGCAGTGCCGATTTTAGCTACGCCATCAAGGCATTTTTCTTCATCACATTTAGAGACAGGGAGATTTAACACCTACAAATAGGATTAGTCCCATCACGAATCGACTTGCCCCTGTTCGGGTCTCTTGCCTCGTGGAGGTGTTTGTTGTGTACGCTTTAATAAATGCATGGACCTGTTAAATATGGGGAGAAGGGAAATGATGTAAACCTCATTAATATTCAAATTGAAATGGCATCAATGTAATGTTTTCCACATCTCTTCAAATATGATGTGGCACATTACAAGCGAACTCACATCGCAAAATGATTGACTAAACACGATTCAATTTGCATATTAATGAGGAAAGATGACAGATTATAATATTTGGCTCCTTTTTTTGCCTTTTCCCTTCGGGGAGCAACTTTTAATTTCCCCACATTTTCTTTCCCAGAACTGGCGGAGAGTGCTGGGAGCGAGGGGAGGAGGAAACAAACAGATAACGTCAAGAACAATGCAACTTTATAATTTCATCTTCCTGTTCGTCTTGTTTTCCCTGAGTTCTGGAAGTGACATTTGTCGTCTCACACAAGACAAAAAAAGCAATTGTCACTAATGCAATGCAGAAACAATTAGGCAAATTGTCTCACCCCTCTACAGCCCATGTTGTCCCACGGTGTGATCTCAGATGTAGTCAGCTTAACCTAAGAGGTGTTTTAACGAGGAGCAATTATGGAAAATGTCAACCTGGCTCAAATCCGTTTCACCTCCACCGAAACGGTGTCACTTCGCGTCGCTTCGCAGCCGTCAGATGTCAGTCGGTTTCTACGAATTTCAGTAGTTATTACTGTGTGTTTTTCTGAATTCAAATGTCAGATGTTTTTGGAGAGTGAAAGGGATAATTGGCCACTCAGAAATGATGGAAATCTTTTGTTTTTGCTTGCTTAGCTGAGGCATTTTTAAACGAGTCATAACCGGTTCTGAAAGTAGAATTGGAGAGACGTGAAAGAATTTTTTTAAAGCATTTTTGAAGGAGTGGTTCATATTTTTCATGCAGTTTCACACAGTTTCAGTAACAGCAGATCCTATGATGATGAAAATACATACAATATGGAATCTATCCTTCCATGCAATATCTTGATGAAAAAAGTTCCTGAATGGAAACTACGCAGCATTTTTATTGTTGCACAATCTTCATGTTTATGATATGGAAAAATATCTTGGTTTCAATTTCTCCCCAAAAATCTAGCATTAGATTGAAGTTTTCTGGTGTTGTCATGCACACGTTAGCCATGCATTATGCCATGAATTAATCAAACAAAACCTATGATAGAAATATCCACTGTATATCACAGCTGATGAATTGTTTGATTAATCGTGATAGTGATTTGAGGCCATAAATCAGGGTGCATTTCGCTATCATTACATAGTTATGAATCTTACGCAATATCTCCTTTATGAAGGAGAGAAGCGATTACAGAAACAGAGATGTGATACAGCTGAGGGCCAGAGCAGCACTGCTCACTTTTTTCTTTTCTCTGATCCAGAGCTATCAACTCAACATGAAAACCGAGCCGCACATGTACGGCAGCAGCAGCTCTGTTGAAGAGCTTCAGCACCTCAGGGCTCGGGTTCAGCTGCTGGAAAGAGAAAAGGCCGAGATGGCGGCGGAAAACCAGCGTCTCAAAGACCTGCTCGTCAAAGGTGGGAGGCGCCAGTCGTATATCAAAATATAATTCGAGTTAAAAGGGAGCAGACGGTTTATGACGGTAATGAGATGAGAGTTAGTTGAGTTCTAAAACTCCACCTCATGTACTAAACTAAAATATCTCGATCCAGTTCTCAGAGTGCAGCACGCAATTCTGTATATGATCCGTTACCATAACATGATAATCAATCCCTTTATGAACTTGAGAACACCTCAGGAGGAGGGTTATAGAGCTTAAAATTTCTTAAACCTTAAGAAGAACAGCTGCCAGTCTGTTACCTTTTCGGTGTTGCAGAGCTGACTGAAATGGGCAATGCTACGAACTTCTTTTAGAAGCACATCCATAGTGAAGCTCCTTTAAAATGTTGTAACGTTTCCACGTAACGTAACTTTATTTTGGTTTTTATGGTTTCTGGTTGGTGTCAAGTTTGCACATTAACCCTTCTGTTCCCTTGATGTTCCTGGGCCGTTTGACTCAGGGCATGTTTAATTATCCAAAAGTGTCAGAAACCAAAAAATCCCATTAAACATTGTTTATATCTCATTATTAACTCCATTACTAATAATTTCAATCAATATTTGGTGTAATGGTGTTGTTTTCCTCTCACAGATCATGGTTTAATGAGGATAATTCACTCGTTTTTCAAAAATAAAATGCATCTTAAAACTTTTTTTAATGTACATTGGAAAGACCAACATATAAAACACAGTAGTTTTACATGACATTGATTATTTTAAATTCAAATTGACCCGAACAGTATCTATGTAATATAAATATGCAGGGGGGGTTGCACATATGTGACCCTCCATGGCAAAACCAGAGTTATGATGTTTTCATGAAAGGGCATAAATCAGTGAATGAATCGGACGACATAGGACTGGGATTCAAAGGAGTCGGGTTTCTCCTGTCACGCCAAGTGAGAAACGGAGAAATCTGCCTTTGAAGTTGACTATCGCCGTAGCACTCACAGACGCTTGCTGCGGTCGCGGCTACGTTTGTATTTACGTTAGCCTACGCTGCATTCACAGCCACACGGATAGCCTACCTGCGTTAGGTTAACTGAACTCGGGAGACGACGAAGATGGATTCCAGAGAAATATCTTCACGCTTAGTCAACAAGGGTTTACTCGGGAATATTGAAGTAGAGCGTCAAACAGAAACTTCTTTAAGATTCTGCTGGAATTGAATTCTCACCAAGAAAGTCACATTTTAGATGAAAGGGTGTTTTTCAGCCAAATTTATTCACAACAGTACAGTATAGACTTTCCACTGTTTCAAAAACCAAAATTTCCGCTTCCTATTGACAACATAAACGGGCTGCTTTCAGAAACTCCTCCGCTATGGCTGCCACTGGTTTTGTCGTGTGGAGGGTCATATGTGAAATTTACACGATTTTATATGTTGATTACCCTTATTCAGCTAAGCACAAGAAGTTGATGAATCTATTAATAACACAGTGTCATTTAAACAACTGTAGCAACACCTCATCAGCACTGTATTATGCACACAGCAGACCAAGTCAGACACAAAAAACACTGAAGTGCTAAAAATTACAGCATTGATTACAGTCCAGGTGTAAAACAAAATGTTTAATGGCAAAATATGCACTGAATACAATTGGATTCTGGAACTAGGTTATTTGGTGCTGCCTCAGATATTTGGGTCCCTAGATATTATCTCTAGACAGAGAACCTAAATATCTAATAAGTTTGAGAGTTTTTCCAATCTGCAGTTATCAAGAATTAACATCTTTCTCGTGATATTTCAGAGATACTACACTTCTTATCCAATTATGTAAGTAAGACGTTAACTAGCAACCTCAAGTCAAGCCAACCACCATCACCACCACCACCATCAGTCAGCCTCAACCTGTTTTCGTCTGAAATTGTAACCACTGCAGCCAGTGTTGGTGCAGACGCTTTCTTACAAAGAGCAGAGCTGCAGCCTTCCGTCGTCCTTTACGGCAACCGTCAAAAACGTTCAGCAGGAAATGATCGTGGAAAACGCCGGCTTCGGACACAAAATGGACCCCGGCCACAACCTAGAGGACGAGGACATGTCTGAGCACTAATACAGAACGGGAGCTGTGTCCGTCGGATTAGACGATCACGACGAGTACCTGAGCTTCGGCCAGACAGCTCTTCAGACTAATTCTCCTCCCTGTAATCAACACTTATGTGTTGACTGAAGACGGAAAGACAATGTAAAGACGCTGCTTTTACAAGAGAATGGAAATGTGAGAGATGCACTGTAGATTTGAGAGAGCTGAGGTGTATGCTGTACATATGTATGTACTGTGTGTATTTATATATATATTCTGCCTGTCAAAACCAGTCTTTATCAATTTAACAAATACCTCATAGCTTTTGAGGCGAAAAAGAGGTTCTATACAGTTCTAATTCAAAAAAGCAACCATTTTATTTTTCCAAAATGATGTCTGCACAAGACTGTGAACATATTCAGAGTTTTTGATGCGCAGAGACTTTCATGGCTTAACTATGAATAGCAAAGAATAGAAATAATTGATAACAAATAATGCATTTTTTTCTGTATATTTATTTTTACTCTCACATTATAAAATAGAAAATAAAATCTTGATTAATAGAAAATGAAGAAATACTTGAAGTTTTTGGCAATTTTTGAGCATCATTTCATTTTGACTCATTTCAGTAGAAGTACATTTTTGTCACGAGGATGCTCATAATGAGAGCCAAGGCACAATAGCGCCAAGTGAATAAATAAATATCAAGTAAAATGGCTGTACTGTGAGTAGAACGAGGTTGTTTTTTCTATTGATCAGCCGCTAAATATAAGTTTTGGCCTGGTAATAATTTGAAAGAATTAACTGAACTGAATGTTACAGGAGAGTCGTGGGCGCGATAACAAAGGCAGCACGTGTGTATACATCACAAAAAATATCATTTATGCGTCATGACTCCTCGTGGTTGAAGGTCAAGTCGCAGAGAGTGTGACGTAATGTACCGTGACACAAAACTTTTAGGAAAATGTTGTGCTGGGAAATGAGGGAATCGTTAAGAAGAATCGATAACGTTGGAGGCGTACAGCTCTGACGGAATTGATCAGTTGAACACAGTAGAACATACTAACAGTTTCACCACCATGACTTGAGTATAGATATTAAATATATTGTCTCATGGATAGAGAATTTGGTTCGAGTCACATGAACCCTTTATTCCAGCATTGCTGCCCAAAAAAATTGGTGCCACGCTTCGAAGGGAAAGTAAACACAGCAGGAGCTTGAGGAAAGGTGATGAATAATTGAGCCCTTTTTCCCCCACTTCGCCGCTTTGTCTCAAGGCCAAGCCCTGCGGGCTGAGGCGGAAAAGAGGTGCTTTCGACTCTGATGCCCAGATCGACGCTTCGCCTCTCTGTCTCATCTCTTCTTTCCCTGCCGTTGTGAGCTCACCTCTCTCTGATATTTTCTCTCCCGGCTCCCTTCGTGCCCCCTCTTTTTTCTCTTTGTCTGGTGTGTTTAAGCTCCCCACCTCTGCTTTGTGTGTCCTCCCTTTATCCCACACTTTCTTCTCCTTTATTTATTTATTTACAGCATATGTTTCTTTATTCTTTTCTAGAGAGAGGCACACCTCAACAATGTGTCTGGCTCTGGATCCTGGGACTCAAAACCTGGGGATAAGAATATTAACTGCATGAGTTTTGATTTAGGGAAACAAGAGGAGTTTTTACATTTGATTCGTAAACTGATTCCAATAGAATAGTATTTGAATCTTGAATCTTAAAACATTAACAGTTTTGATTCTTACAGAATATATTTGAATTTTAAATAATGCGGTCCTCTCAAGTGAGCGCTTCTTGAGGAAGCCTAGCGGGCAACAGTTTTCTTAACCTTCATCCTCCAGAATGGAATGGCACATGTTTTATTGGAATTGCTTTAATGTTGCAAATAGAAAACGTGCCGCAACTCTGGAAAAAAATGAAAATATCAACATATACACAATCAGGCGTGGATTAACGCACAGGCTAGAGATGGCTTGAGCCTAGGGGCCCCCACATGTGCCAGCCTGCCGCGGGGGTCCTGATTGGCCAGTAAATACTGTAGGCATCACCCATTAAAATAAGCCCGGGGCGGGGCTAACAGAAAATGTAGCCTAGAGGCTCATGTACACCGTAATCTGCCCTGTACACAACGTTTGCAAGTGTGTGGCAGGTTTATACACATAGCAAATCCAAAATGATTTGAATATTTACTTTTTTCCAACTAACCAATATTTTCCAAAGACTTCAGTGACTTTCTAGGGTGTCACATATAGTCCTCTTTAAAGGAACTGAACTCAGTCCTTCTAGAAGTGGTCCAAAAAGTGGACCAACAGAAAGGGAACTCGGTTCTTTTGATGTTCACACAGTGAGTTCATTTGAAAGGGGACTCGGTTCTCTTTCTGCTCCACTTCAGCTCAGATGGGGCCTCAGTCCTTTTTCTGTTCGTACTTAATTCTTATGGAGCTCTCAGACCTTTACTGCTTTGCATTCTGCCTAGTTTTTCTTTTTTTTTCTTCGAACAAAAACTGTCGAAGCGAACCAGGAGCGCTTTGCGGACTTAAAGCGAACCAGACTCAGACCGCCTCCCGATGTGGTCTCAGTTTGGTTCGTTTCAGAGGGGTCTGAGTTCGTTTCACATATACATAAAAAATGCTGACTAATCGATCTGAGTTCGCTTTGAGGGCAGAAACAGACCAAGTGTGAAAACACCCTAAGATTAGCATTGCTGTTGTTGGTATGTGATTGACATGAAAAGTGCAGTTTTGGCTAACATTCTATTTTTGTATTGATATTCTTTACAGCATTGACTAGTCAAAGTCAACTTTGTCATCTCTGCTGTATATTATATAACAAGTAAACAGAGAGACGAGACGTGGCTCCAGCTTTTAACGGCGCAAAGATCAAATAAGGCACATAGATAGAATATAAAATATACACTTTTTATTAGAAGTAGAAAGAGAGGCAATTAGGTTGCGGTGCTCAGCCTACAGTTATGGACTAACCCGCTTTGGATGCTTTTTAGAGGTGGCACCGATCCGACTCGTGGATCTGATATCGGTCCAATAGCTACTCAAACAGCTGGATCGGGTATCGGTGGCACTGGGTCGATCTATGGAGCCGATCTGTTAGAGTAAATTGTAGAGTTCTCTTTCACAATTCGTTATGCGTGGGACGTGGCACTGCGGTAAAGATGGTTTATTGTTCAGCATTTACACTAATTCGTACACATTAATATGACAGCTAGCAGAATAAGCAACGCAACACACACCATTATACTGTTTCATTTCCTTAACAACACCAGCTCTCGCTCGCAGTCTCTGTGTTCGTGATGGTTTTAGCGCCGGAGGATTAGGGACCGTCACTGTGTTTAAACGAATAATTTTTTAAATATTCTTTTAATAATAAATAATTTAGTATCAACATATGGGTGTGTAATTATTACAGTGTTTTAGTTAAGAAAACAGTATTTAAGTCAAGTATTATCTTAAGCATAACAGACTAATCTCAGTCGTGTTTTGTATCAGCAGATATCCAAATGTACAATATCGGTATCGTATCGGGCATTTTAAAAAGTGGTATCGTTCCACGTCTAACACTTTTTCTGCCTGAATTAATGGTATAAAACTTGACATACCAACGATGCAAACATGAAACTTATAGATAATAAAAAATAAAAGCTTATCGCTGTCGGAACAACTGCAGTCGTGCCCACGTTCACTAAGCGAGGCAAACGTGCGATTTAGTTAAAAATTTTGCTCGTGCAGGCAGACTTTCCACTGCGTGCTCAGAATTTTGGCACAAAATAACACCATACATTTTAAGACAGAAGGAGCGGGCCGTATAAAATCCCATCTCAGACTTTGGACAGGCCTGGGACAAACGCTGGTAGGTAAGACACTTAATAAACGCTCAGAAAATATCAGCTGAAATCTAAATATCTGTCTAATGCTGATGGTTTTAAAAAAGCAATTATTTGCCAATTCTGATACGTTTCCAATATTATCGTGCGTCCCTTAAGAAAACCATAAGAAGATATTGGTCATCATAACTGGCTACCGTAGGTAGTAAGGGACCAGGAGGTTGTGAGTTTGAGTCTAGCTCTCTTCCAAATAGAACACTACCAGCATTGAGCCCCTGAGCAAGACCCTTAACCCCAAAAAGGAAAATGAATTTTAGAAATTAAAAATCAAGATCAGATTACATTAAAGACATCTTTTAAGAAACTAAAACTTAGGAGAAAACAGAAAATATATAACGGTGTTTCCCAATCGTTTTCTGGAGCCACCTCTTTCTTCTCAACCAATATTTCTTGGACCCCACCACCACCACTGTCCCCTTATCAGCTGATTTACGCATTTCAGTCACCTGACCTGCTACATAACGGCGTTTCTCTTTTCAGGTGGAGGTGTTCCCAGGGTCGGGCGTTTTCTGCTCGGAACAGACGTGGAGGGTGGCCGGCATGACGCGGACCCCTACGGCCATGGTGCGAGCGTTGCTGCTTGGGGTCTTCGACATGGACACGCTGTTAAAGAGCAATCTCAGAGGGGGGAGGAGCCGGAGGCCCACCTTCACAGACCACCACGCTCCCCTGGACCCTGCCAAACTCAACGCCATTTACAGTAAGCATCATCGCCAAGCTGGGGGCTGACTCGTGTGTACGGTCCGTAGGTCTCTGAACCCTCTTTATGGAGTTTGATATACAGGGTGAGTCAAAAAGGGGAGACAGTCCTGCGCTGTTCACATCTTTACATCTCAAACAAGTTGCTGATTTGGTATTTTAGGGCGGAAAATAAACTGTGAGTCAAAAAAGGGAGCTCTGTACTTTTGCCTACAACTTTTGATTGACATATTTTTTACAATTTCATGCAAAATTAAATTAAAGATGGTTATTATATTGGACTCCACGCCTTAAAGGAGAAGCTGCAAAATTCCGAAATATTTAAAGCATCAAACTGTGGGGTTGCCCGTGTCTGTGCAAAAGGAGGACTTTTTGAACGTTTGAGATAAAAAGCTGTGAGTGCAGTGCAGCTCGCGCTGTCTCACTAGCCTCAAACTCCAAAGATTCTTTGCACGCGACATGTATCCAAAACAGTCTTGAGTCCAGTCTTTTCTTTTATTGTCTTTCTTTACTACAACTTAGACTTTTACAAGCAAAGAATTAATTCTTAGGACTACAAAGATACTTTACGTGACGGTCCAAAAACTGTAACGCTCCTGAGTTCTCAGCTCTAACACAATACCAGTTCTCTACGTTCTTGCATCTTATATATATATATATTTCAGGATCCAGTCAGATTATGGCACGTAAGGCACGTATTACTTTTATTGTTATATACTAGTACATTTAACGTGTATACGTATTAATAGAATTCTATTACGTAACACTGTACATGGAAAGTTATGGAAGGTTCCAGAAACATATCTCTACTTTCTATTGCAAATAGTTATAAAACATTAAATCTAAATATTCACACATTCATGCACACAAAATGGCTTTAACCAAGCAGATATTTGTGACCCCCCACGACAAAACCAGTCGCTTGTCGCAACAGAGGTTTCTGAGAAAGACGAGCTTTTATGTTGCGTGGGGTAAAATTGTGGATTTTTTATTTCTAGTGTTTTGAAACAGTGGAAGGTCTATACTGTACTGTTGTGAATAAATTTGGCTGAAAAACTTCCCCTTTCCATCCTAAAAACGTGATTTTCTTGAGGTGAGGAATTCAATTCCAGCAGAATGTTAAAAGTTTCTGTTTTGACCGCTCTACTTCAATATTTACGGTAAATCCACTGGTTGACTAGCGTGAAGATATTTCTCCGGAATCCATCTCCGTCTCCCGAGTTCAGTTAACCTAACGCAGGTAGGCTATCCGTGTGGCTGTGAATGCAGCGTAGGCTACCGTAAATACAAACGTAGCCGCGACCGCACCAAGCGTCTGTGAGTGCTACGGCGATAGTCAACTTCAAAGGCAGATTTCTCCGTTTCTCACTTGGCGTGACAGGAGAAACCCGACTCCTTCGAATGTTGATATCTCAGTCATATGTCGTCCCATTCATTCCATATAGGTATCGTTTTGAAGCTTGATTTATGCCCTTTCATGAAAACATAACTCAATTTTGAAAATTTGCGACAAGCGACTGGTTTTTCCGTGGAGGGTCACAATTGTGGTTGAATCTGGTCATTTTGACAACTTACTGTTGACCATTAAAAAGGTGCCGACCATTATATTGCCAACCTTTCAATGAACGATAAATAATCAGTTTATGACCAGGTTCAACAACACTAGAGGTCGACCGATATTAGTTTTCAGAGCCGATATCGATACTGATTATTGCTAGTTATCGGGGGTGATAGCCGTTATTTGGAGCCGATATGCAAAACAAGAGAGAAAATCTCTGTCAAAATGTTAGATTTTACAAACATCAAGTTCAGCTGAAACTCTCCTCTCTCCTCCCCAGCTTCTCTGAGCTTCACACTGTGCTTGTGTGTGTGTAGTGTGAGTCTCAATGCTTCAATGTTGATTGGTTAGTACTCATCTAACATATAGCCAATCAGAGACGGTTGTGGGCGGGACGTTAAATGAAGCAGCGAGTCGAGAGCAAACAGCACTGAGAGAAGAGACGGCAGTGGAGCCACAGTAGCGCACCTTGTAATTACTTAATATATGTGATGGTCAAAATTACACACTGATACCGTTAATCGGCAAAATAGCTAATATCGGCCCCCGGTAATCAGCACGGCTGATAATCAGACAACCCTTAAACAACAGTTGTCTGTTTTTTGCAATTACAAGTTCAAAATATTTCACTTTCTCATACGCACAGACGCCACAAGTCGTAAATGCTGCAGGTTCTCAACATCCTCAGTGATGCGTTTCTCCAAACATTTTTTAAAAACATAAAAGATATTGTAGCTGCACATTTAAGGTTTGGTTGAACGTAATCACTTTGTTTCTAATTTAATTCTCAATGCAATGAAAATCACTCAACTGTGGCCAGAATACTGGACAAAAATTTTACACTGTAAAAATGGCCTCTGGTTCAAGCTAAAAACTTGATTTCAACTGCTACCTGAAAGTTTCAGGTAAAATCAACTTTTACTAAATATTTTAACGTAGTACTTTAAGTCTAGTTTAGCTTTGAATTGCTCTGTAAGTTGCCATGTTGTCCCAGCTTTATAATGCAAGAGTAACTTATTGGCAACTTATGAACATGACTTCTGTTAACTTGTCCCAAAAAGTGGTTCACATTTGCTTAATTTAGTTAAAAAGGAGCGTTAACTGCATTTTTTTTATTTTAAATGACAAACAGTATAAGTACAATCCTTTCATTTGTGAATAATAGTTATAAACAACAACAAAAATGAGACAAAATTATAGAAAGGTTTTCAAGAGAACATCAATAAAAGATTTCAGTTTCCAACATCTACACAGGTCCTTTTTTCCTCAGCGTCTTTCTCCTGCCTCAAAACATCAAATTCCAACATTGGTAGATCGATGATGTCTTGTTTGAGGTGTGATGGACCAGGACTGGGCTTAAAGCCCTGCAGATCTCCCAACAGCTCTCTGAGACGAGGATTAAAAAACCCCCCAAATCTGATCAGTTAAACTGCACATGAGTTACGGCTCACGGCGAATGAGAAGATTTCCAATTAGTCTCCCGGGCTAACAGCATGATCATCTTGTACGTTTTATCTGGTCGTCATTTTATATTTATTCGTCTCATTTGGTGAAACATCCAGTAAATATCCAAATATCTGGAAGTAAAGCGATCTGTTTTCATTCCTTTAAAATGTCTCTTTATTCATTTATGTCTTTTCATGTTTGGAAACTGAGGAGTAGATGGAGAGTGATTTTCTTTTTTTTTGAAAGGTCACTGTACGATGTTGGAGCCTGCGGTCTAATAGTTAAAATGCTTCTAATGGCTGTGCTGCTTTTAAGCTCGCCTTTTATATTTAATTGGATCTGAGGAAAAAGGCCAATTTGCCTGTGTGCTTTGGTGTGTGCCAACTCCAGTTTAAAGGGATCTCTCCTTCTCTGCTATGTTTTCTCATATCGTCTCCGTGACCTTTCCTGCGTTTTGTCCCTGCGTATGCATCCATACTTTTTTGCATATCAGGGCCACCAGGGGTCTCTACAGGGAAAGCATTTAAAAACTATTAAAGGAGGAAAATATGTGACTCTCCACGGCAAAACCAGTCGCTCGTCGCAAATTTTCACAATTGAGTTATGTTTTCATGAAAGGTCATAAATCAAGCTTCAAAACGATACATATATGGAATGAATGGGACGACATATGACTGAGATATCAACATTCAAAGGAGTCGGGTTTCTCCTGTCACGCCAAGTGAGAAACGGAGAAATCTGCCTTTGAAGTTGACTATCGCCATAGCACTCACAGACGCTTGGTGCGGTCGCGGCTACGTTTGCATTTACGGTAGCCTACGCTGCATTCACAGCCACACGGATAGCCTACCTGTGTTAGGTTAACTGAACTCGGGAGACGAAGATGGATTCCGGAGAAATATCTTCACGCTAGTCAACCAGTGGATTTAGCGTAAATATTGAAGTAGAGCGGTCAAAACAGAAACTTTTAACATTCTGCTGGAATTGAATTCCTCACCTCAAGAAAGTCACGTTTTTAGGATGGAAAGGGTAAGTTTTTCAGCCAAATTTATTCACAACAGTACAGTATAGACCTTCCACTGTTTCAAAACACTAAAAACAAAAAATCCCAAATTTTACCCCACGCAACATAAACGCTCGTTTTTCTCAGAAACCTCCGTTGCGACAAGCGACTGGTTTTGCCGTGGAGGGTCACAAATAGGCAACGGAAACTTACAGGTGATACGTTTCTGTTGTGATCACAAACTACTGGATGTCTGGAACAGATCAGAGGTTCTTAATACAGCCCACAAACATCACAGTCATCCCCAAAGTAGCAGTATTTCATCTCCTAACAACTAGAGGTGTCACTGATTTTTGAGTTTTCTCAAACTAGCTTTGAATTTCAGTGGTGAAGTTCCATTTCTCAAAATGAAACACCGATACCGATGATCGGCAAAATGCCTAATATCGATAATCAGTCCACCCTTAGTGGAGACATACTTTGGAAGACTCACAAAAATTGGGCTTTGAAACACCAAAAACACTAAAATACATGCTCTACACCGAGACAACTGATCGGTGATATCGTTGACGAGAGGCGATACGTACGTCCCACAAGCGTCCCGTAGTATCGCATCGTATGCTCTGCTACGTTTGCCTTAAAACTTAAAATAGTTTTACACTTTTGTCGTATTGTCATCGTAAGGTCAAAAACTCTTCAGTTGAACCGTTGTAATTTGGGGACCATCTGTAATATGTTGCAATAAAATTTTGGATATACGTTTGGGAAATCAAAATCCAGGGCAGAGATCTTCTCCAAGTGTTCCAACCCCACTGACGGGGAGTAATAATCGATTGGCGTGTGTAAGTGAAGAGGTAGAACTAGTTTTCTTTTCCATCTTAAAAACCTCCTTCTTGACCACCTTTCCCCGCAGTATTCGTCCAACACTTGCTTTTCTCCTCATGAATCATGGATGGTATCAGAGACGCAACAGCTTTCTGGAAGCGAACGAAACATTCGGGGGAGGGAGGGAGGGAAGGAAGGAGAGAGGGGGAGGAATCTCTTTGGAAGCGAAATGAGGATTGAGAGGGTGGGGGGTGGTTGGCGTGACGACGGGGGCCGTTTCCGACAGGCCCGTCCCCTCTCATTCATCATCATTTGGCGTTTTAATGGCCTGACAGCGCTGGCAGTGGGGAGGAACAGCTCTCCCTCCCTCTCTCCCTCTCTCCCTCTCTCTCTCTCTCTCTCTCTCTCTTTCGCTTTCTCTCTTTCGCTCTGTTTCTCTCTTTTTCCTGCACTCATCCGCCTCCAACTGTTGTGGAAGTGTCACTCTTTCACTCTCTCTCTCTCTCTCTCCCCCTCCCTCCCGCAGATGCCACGTTGGCACGCTTCCCGCTGGCACGGAAAGGCCAGATCGGCACCGGGATCAACTCCAAGCTGTCAGAGATCCGCTTCAGATCCAGGAAAGTCAAACGGGACAGACGCGGACGCTGAACGGATTTTGCCCTCGAAAAAAAAAAAAAAAAAAACGATTCTGTCGCAAAAGGAGGAGCGACTTTCTACATGTGTGTCTGGTTTATTTGTGTGTGTGTGAATATGTATGTGTGTGTTTGACTGGGTAAAAGAAATTGTTGCCTAATGTGGGTTTGGAACGTGGTGTGTTTTCCAAGGCTTGTTGGAAGTGGTGTTGCTGCTATGAAGGAAAGGAGGAAGAGGCTACAGCAGGCCCGGTTTCTGTTGTCAAAAGTCTTTGACCCTTCTGGACATCGTCTTGTACTCATAACACGTTGACAAACTTGACTGATGAATTTGAAGGATCTGTCTTTACAGCGATGGGTATCTTCAACAACCAGGTGTTTCTGATTGGTGCTGAAGTGGCTTCTGATAGGCTGCCGTACCCTCTCGGACCACGCTCGTTGCGTCACAGAGCACCATTGACAGCTGCCAGATGGAGTCGGAGGATGGAGTCTACCTCGGTGAAAATGGAAAATCCATGGTCATGAAATAGCTACGATGTAGTAAAACAGTTGCTACTTTTAATCAGAAGTAGGAACTTTAAAACCTACTGTTTGAAAGTAGCTTCCCTGAAAATGAAATTTGAGCAATGTTTCAATTTTAAAAATCGGAAATTGGTCACGTATATGGAGGTCACCATGTTCGGGAAATGTTTGACATATTAGACACGCTAAACAGTAACACTGTGAAAGACGAATAATGCATAAATCAAATCATCTGCCACTGCAAAACCTGAGAACAGTTGACTAATTTGAGTTTCCTGATAAAGTGAAATATAGAGACGAGATCATAATGAGGGGCAGTTAGTGGCGCAACGGTAGGGTGTTCGCCCCGTGATCAGAAGGTTGCAGGTTCGAATCCAGGGCCGGTAAAGTTACCAGTGAGGTACTCATGAGCAAGGTACCGTCCCCAATGCAGAGGTCACACTTCGTTGTGGTGCACTGTGTGCTGTGCTGTGCTGTGGTGTGTTCACAATAACAAATAATCAATAATGCTGAGGATGTAAGGATTAAGGACGATTCATTAGTCTACGTCAATACATCATGCAATGATCAGTGTTGATGCCACTCAAAAAACAGAATGTGTTTCGCCAACATGTTTACGTAGGAAGTGGATATTTGTACCAATAGACTAATACTTATAAATAAATAGTATTATTAGCTGACGTTGTCTTATTTTTCTGCTTTCTGTGTTCATTCTTTAAATTAAAGACACACAGTCGGCAAGTTGGCATGACTTTTTAACATTGCTTATATAGATATGTATATATGTGAAATATTACTTCTTAAGATAAATATGTAAATTGTGATAAGAGCATTATGTTCTAATGTCTATTTTGTACAACAGAATAGTCATTGTGTTGGTAAAGCGATCTTTTCAGACGAGTAGTGCGCCATTCTGGATTTGGCCACCAATGGAACTTGGCAGTACATAATTACTACAGTCTGCAACAGATTAACAGCAGATTAAGTTAAATAAACCTTACAAGAAACTGAAGAAAATCTGTTTCCTAAAATTTTTCTATGAACAGTAACTGTGGATGTGCATATTAAGGTAAAACTATAGTTGTAAAAGAGGCATAAAAGCATGAAAATCTTAAATGGCAGGTTGGTGGCAGACAAGACGAGTTCACATGGGGTCTGTTTGTGTTTTAATAAACAGGTAAAAAGTTAGGAAGGATAGAAGCTCCTCCTGAATCTCCCTAAGTCTGCCAGCGAAATCGACATCAAACAACACGTTAGGAACTAAATTGACCAGAACCACGGGCAGACTTTATACAACGCTCAGAGACTATTGTAGCCGTCACGTAAATATGTCATAGTCAAAATAAACTTTGTCATCTCAGTTATGTACAAGTACACACAGACGAGACGATGTGGCTCCAGAGTACGAAGAGAGCACATTGAATATTTATATATAAATTATAAATATAAGCTCTAAAATAGAAGTAGAAAATGAGAACTGATATTTTAGTTAAATGAGATATGTGTGCAAATATTACAACGGCAGTCGAGTGGAGAGAAACTACAATACTGGAACAGACTTAATGTGCTCTGTAGCAGTTTAACATGAATGTACAGACAACCCATTGTATGCTATATTGTAAGCTATATCATTGTATATTTTATACAATCTATAGTAATTACAATTACATAAAAAAATAGTGGTGTTCAACAAGTTGTAGCTCCACACTAGGGGTGTAAATCAAGTTTCATCACGATACAATGTTATTTTGATTCAACAAAAAGTCTGCTACGACACAATTTCAATTCAGAAGGCGACGATCGATATGAGACATGATGACATGATAGGATATGATATATGTTGATTTAACACCATCATTTTAGTTCATATCAAATCACAAAAAGCAGTGAAATTATCACAATTTTTCTTCCTGAGCTCAATCAGGCATTTAAACTAAATGTCTTTTAATATGAACAGATCCTTTTTCTATGTAAAGCAATGTTACAGTATGTATGTAACGTCTTAGTGGTGTTTTCCTTTCGGATCAATGCTGTCAAATCGTTGATCATTGAATCCATGTATCCATGTAGATCTACATCGTTACACCCTTGCTACACACCACACTTCCAACAAATTAACCCCCAAAAACCCTGGACCTGGTTGCTTAGCACCCTTGTTAAACGGCCCAGAAGAACGGACAGAAAACACACATGATTTACATGCACTGGAACACGTCCATCTTAACATTACCTGAGGGAAAACGTGATTGGAACTTTCCGGATACTGCTCTCGCTCCCCTTTGACCTGAAAGCCTTGTGTCTGCTGTTTCCCGACTGAATTTTCTCAAGCTCATTTTAATCCGCTTGGTCTGGTTTAGACGGGGGCCGTGTGAGTTTTCTTGATACCATAGTTTCATAGTGTGATAGCGTAGCATCCCATGCTAGCTAGCAGGGTGTCTCAGCACTACTTCCCTTTCCTGAAGAGCTACATCAATCCTGACCCCCAATTCAGGAACTCCAGGAGCAGACCCGGGAGCTACTGGCCTTCAGGGAGGAGATTTTTGAAGGGAAAATGATAGCATGCAGCACAAGCATGAGCCAAAATTAGCAGAAGAATTAGCAAAAAATGATTAAAACAGCAAAACTAGACTGACTTTTGGAGTTAAATAGGGGACCAGGAGGAGGTGCGTTGTCCATGTTAGTGCTAGCTAAAGTTAATATCCATTTTTTCTAGACATACAGTATAAAGCTAGAACACGCAAACTAATTCTAACTATCTGAGCAATTCCTGGTGAAATTGCTTGATTCCTGTGTGCTCAAAAATGTAGAAATGGGTAAAAGGATGAAAAAAGAGAAGTGATAAAGACTGTTTGTGGCTGTTTCTGCTGATTATAGTTGTAAAACTAGCTGTTAAAGTATGAGCTGCTGAATTAATGTTATTAGGCCTCTTGTGTTCAAAATAAAACAGCAATGATGGCACCTCTTGAGGCCAAACAAGGGAATGACAACTCTAATGATGGCGCCTCTTGTGGCCAAATTAGAGAATGACAACCTTAATGACGGCGCCTCGAGCCTAATAATTATTTAATTATTCCTATCAAATAATGCATGATGTAGCTTTATCTCAGTTCAGCTGCTACTGGTCCAGTATCTAGGGCAGTAGATCATTTCGGGCGCTAACCACACGGCAAATATGATATGGATTTCTGCCCGCCCTGACTAATGATGGCTTTCAGATCAGAAGTTGGCTAGAAGGCATTTCTGGGGATGTGTAGTAAAGATTTTGGCGCTTCAAAACACTCTTGGAGATCTTGTTACGCCTCGGGGAGAATTCTGAAGACCTTCCTTTCTTCTCGGCGTGTCCATTTGGTGCGTTCCCTTTCATGCATCTCCAGCATCCCTTTTGAAACTCAGCTCACACCAAAACACTGTAAAATCGGCAGAGTTGGTGAAACTCGAAAAACACATTGCTTTAAATTGTAATCATTTGTGCTCGAAAACACAAGTACAATGCACTCATAGATATAATTATTTATGCAGCTAACTTTGCACTGCATCTACTAGAAATGATGCAAACAATACGACAGCGTTTTAGGGCCATTGTAGATTAAAAGAAAAAAAATGGAGGGGTTAAAATTCCGATCAAAAACTCAGAAATTCTTAGATCAAAGTCATAGATTTACGAGGAGAAAAATCTGATATTCTCTGATATTAAAGACTTCTCGTAAATCTACGACTTTAATCTACGAGTTTTTCTCCCCCCCCCCAGGTTTTTTCTATTTTAATGTACAATGGCCCCAATATGCCGTCTAAATACCTCATTTTTATATATTATTAAATGGATATTAAATTAAACTAGCTAATATCAGTCTGCCCAGGGTTGGTCCCTGCCTTGCGTCCGTAGTTCCCGGGACAGGCTCCAGTCCCCCCGCGACCCCAGTTGAATGAATGAATGAATGAATGAATATTGAATAAAGTATTTCATTAAAATATACTGTTGCGTTTTACACTGTGCCGCCGCTGCGTTGGGGCGGAGGTTCGCGCCGAGGACAGAGCAATCGATCGGAAAAAAGATGGAAAGATGGAAGCTGTTGGAGGAGCGTCTTTCCCGTAGTGAAAGAGCGGGGACTCAGCGAGACAGGTTTCCCTGAAATAAATCACTGAGACTTATTGAATTTCCTGCTCAAAAACACTCACCATTCTTTCAGGAGATACAACCTGTCAAGCCTTCCGCAAGCCTTGGCAGGTGATGTCTGTGTTCGCTAACGCGCCGTGAAAAGGAACCGGAAGGTTCGCGCAGAAGTCGCCGTGATTCCGAGAACGACGCGGCACGGAATCAACGCTGAAAATTCAATTCCGATTACATATGGTCTCTCTCAAGTCTCTATGTAAAGAATTGCTTGTCAGTAAAAAGAACACGCACCATGTTGAGCATGAAATAAATGGCAAAATCTTTTTTTTCCCCATAACTGACCTTGCTACAGAACGTTGTAGTGGTTTCTTCTTCTCTCTTTGACAGCATCTTCATAGCATTGTCTCAAACATCATATAACCATTTGACATTGACGGTGTGTTGGGCTGCCTCTTGATGATTATTCTTTTCTTCATCCGCTGACTTTTTTCAATTCTCAATGGGGGAATAAACAGAAAAGGAGGCGTGCGAAAGTCATTTGGAGCCAGACTGCGTTCTCCCTAATGGAGGCCTGTGATGTAAATGCCACCAGAATTAGAGATTCTAATAGATCTCGTATCTCTTTTCTCTGTTCCTTTTGGTGTCTCATTAAAGCATTAAAGGTTTTGAAGGTTACGTCTGGTTGGCGGTCCTAATTGCGTCTTTATGGAGCCTTGTTGGCATGATTAAAACCGGAATACTGTATCAAGTGTGAGCTAAAGTTCACCCTTTTGCCTCAACAGCAGAGCGCAGAGCCAAAAATGTTGTTAACGGTTATTGTGGGTCTTAAAAATGATAAAGCCTCGTTTAAAAAAAAACCTTCAGCTGGGCTTTGGTCAAATTTCTGAAACCACGAAACCAACCCCACAAATGTGCTTTTTTCATATTCACTTCCAAAACCAAAATGAAAAAGGAATTAAATGAAATGGGTCATTTTTAAATTTCCCATTTCTGAGCTCAAAGAAAATAAATGAAAAATGTGCACTTTAACTCTTTTGTTTTATATCTAAGGACTGTAAAAAGGGCTGAAGAAGATGAACTAACTGCCAAGGAACAAAACTAAGCTATCATTCACATTTTCCAATAAAACTGGAAAAATGGAAAACACTCAAATTCCATTTTTTACCTATTGAAAAATATCAAATGCAATAACGCTCTTACTGCCAAGGAACAAAACGAAGTTATCTATTCTTATAAACAGTAAAAAGTATATATTTTTTTGATCCGCCGTGTGTAACGGTCACATCTAGGTAAACTCTTCATGCCCAATGACAGACCACAATGGAATGTGATTGTCTTTAATTTTTTCCATATTTCATTTTCAACTTCGTGCCCTGCGGTGTGTTGGTCCCCGCCCTGCGTCTCTTAGTTCCCGGGACAGGCTCCGGTCTGAATGAATGAATGAATGAATTTGAAACTCTGGTCTTTTAACTCGCTATTCTGTTTTTATTTAGATTTTGGGAACAAATACTGAAAAATGTTTTGGGGCTTTGGTTTTTTATTTTAATTTAAATAGCAAATAAATGATTGACACGGATTGGTGAGGATCACGCACAAGAGTGCTGTTCATTCCAGAGACAACCTTATGAAGGACCGAAGGGGAAGGGGGAAGTGGGGGGAAGAAAAAAGGTTACACGTAGCGTAATAGCTTTTAGATTCCTCCGAGGTGAACTGTGTAGGTGCTGGTGTGAATTTCTCTCATGCTCAAATACACAAATAGGTCATGGGAAGTGGTCAGAGATTGGCTGTGGGTGCGGAATTCGAAATGAGGGCCTTCGGCTGATCTCTGGTTTGCACTCTCGCTCTCGCTCTCCCCTCGCTCAGTCATAACAACCTGAACCCAAGGCTATGGCCGTCCAGCAGTTTGAAGTATCGAGCCTCAATTTTCATTTTTTTCCTTTTTTTCTCTGCCCCTCGCAGCCCTAGTGCCTTTGATTGAATAGCAGGTGCCGTCGCAGCTAGCTTTAATCTCGTCCTCCCGTGTCCTCTCCCTCGTTCGCCGTCTTCCACTCCCAAATCCCGCGTAGATCCTATCATTTGTTCTCGTCTGGAGACATTTAACCCGCCACTTATGTCTGTCTCCGTTCCCCCGTTGATCCCCATCTGGCCCTGGCTCGCTTTAGCCTGGCTTTTGTGCACCGTCTTGGCGCAAATCCTCGTACGAACGTGGGATCCGACCTGCGCTCTTTATCAAAAAATCGGAGGAGAACGAGCCGAGCTTCTTCTCCCGAAGCCCAAATGTCACACGTCACTACTAAGCCAGGCATCGATTCGTTTGCCCCAAGAGGCTGATGCCTCTCTTTTCAGCCCAATTAATATCTGAATGTTTTCTCTTTATTTGCCTCGCTCCTTCCTCCTCCGGCTCTGGAGCTCGCTCAGGCTTCTGGGATAATCTCTTTGTTTATTTGTGTATTCCGTTTCCGTTTATTTCATGTTTTTTTGAGACGTGCCGGGAAGACAATCAACAGGCCTCCTGACAATGCCTCTGCTCCGGTCGCCGACTACGAAATCAATACAGTTCCTCCGATGTTTTCATTTATCTGGGCGAAACGAGACGTATCCTCCGGTCAAAGGCCGGCCGCGTGGCGCGGTGGGAGACATCATCAATAATCGCAGAATGTCAGCGCGAAAGGTGAAATAATAAAACGGCGGCGGAAATATCGCCAACCCCGCGTGATGGAGGGAGGACGAGTGACAGGATTCACGCCGCGTATTGTTCTCAAATGGCAGCCACGACAGGGCTGAAGATCTTTATTTTCAGAGCAATCCAAAAAACATGACCAAGAGGCTGGTAAACCAGGTATATAGCAATATATAGTAATAGTAATATTATATAGTAAGATTTAACAGCAGCTTTGTGACAGTTTTGTAAAAAGCACTGCACAAATATAAACAATAGACCTGAAATCTTTATAGACTATAATCCACCTGTTGCATGTGCAGCATACAAAAGTTGACCAGTATATCAATCAGTGATGTGTATATGTAAATGTTGCATTAGTTTAAATAGACTTAAGTTTTTCTAATGATTTGTATATTTGGATTCTTTCCAAGTCTGCTAATGGGTTTATATCCCGATCCCATCTATAGAAAGAGAGAGTATTGAAATGCTAAAGTTTAACACCTTACATTAAATAAAACTTGTAATTTATTGGCACAAAACCTAAAGAAATCTTCCAAAGATTCCATTAAATTTGGTGTAGCAGTTCACGTGATGGAGAGTAGAAGGTCTCGGGTTTTATTGAGACTTTTGACCCTTATGCCCATGCAGAACCTATTTAGGAAAGTGATAGAGACCCACAAAAACACCACCAGTAGATGGTGCACTAAGTCTGGTGCTTTTTGGGGTCGTAAACAACCAAGAGGAGCACAGCTGAAGCCATTCTGGAAAGTTGCAGAAAGTTCAGCGAGTGCTCGAATCTGCCTGTACTCTGGCCATCGTGTCTTATTCAGAACACCAGACTGGAGAAGAGATGGGGAAACGCTGTTTAGCAGAAACTTATTTTAACATGCAGAACGCCCTCTTCCTCCACATCGTGCATCATCGGTGTTGTCCCGACAGGCCTCTCGTGATTTTATGAATTATGCAATAACCATTTAAGACAATCCGCTATGATTTACACGAGCCGAAATGTAGCCGAAGCCTTTCGCTTCTTTTGGAGCAAGGAATCTCATTTGCAAGTGTAATGGCCTCGGCGGCGTTCGCCGCAATCATCACGTTATCCCATTAATTATTAAAATAAGGGGTCCCAAGGTTCTCCATTAATCACTGTTGCCTTGGACTCCAGCCTGTCAGGACACCCTAATCATTTCAAAACAGCGAATAATTAACACGCGAGATGCATGCCGGCAAAGCACGCCAAGCCTGTTGATCTGTATTCCTGCGCTGATATTCCTCCCAGCTTGGGGAAAAGGTTAGTCAAGCAGGCTGCTTGTAGCTGGTAATCAGCATCATTTAGTCTATAAAGACCCATTTCATTTGTAGCCAGATTAAGTGTTTTAAACCCTTGACCTGCATGAAAAATCTGCAAAAAGCAGCATGTGATCATATTCCAGCTTAAAATCTGACAGTAGCAAGTAAATCACTAGGTTACTGAGTAGAATGAAGAAGAGTTGAACAAAAGAGATTTTTTTTCTCACAATGAAGGACATATATTCAGATTTGGACGTCAAATTTGCAACACTAATGGACTTTAATGGTGTGCACTTGTTTTCTTCGGAACATTTTAACAGTCTATAATGAACATTAATACTTGCAAAGCGACTTTTGACAGAGGGTGTTGAGTTTGTACACACGCACACACACACACACACACATGCTAAAGGCTGTGAGAAAGAAAGTAATGAGAAAAGGAAAAGAAAGGAGGATGCTTGTGAGAATCTGGTCAGGCTCTGGTTCGGGACCCTTCCATTGTCCAGCAGTCCTTGGCAGTACTCCATGGAACCCTTAGTTCCCCATGTGTCATTCAAGGGAAAAGAATACAATATTGTCTTCATTAGGCAGAGCATGTTTTAGGGAGCTCGGGTCTTAGCGAGCGAGGGCAGGAAGGGAGGGGCGTTCTCATATGGGGGGAGTGTGTGTGTGGGGGGGGGGTGTACAACTGAGCGGAATCTTTGTCTTTGTCTTTCTCCGTTTACGCTCAGTTACTGTGCAGATTCATATTCAAATGGAGCCGGGCCTGTGAATTGACTGCTCGCACATTCAGTCTTTCGCCAGCTTCAGCCCCCCTCAGAAAACCCGAACGCCCCCCCGTGATTAGAGCTAATTACAATGAAGGCTACAATCCGACTCAATCTGATAGCCACCCATGCATGAAGCTGGCTTCCACCAGCCCTCGCAAGCAGACAGAGGAGGATCAGGGAATGGATTCAAGGACAGGCAATTGGACTGGTTTGTGCTTGACACGAGCAACTAGTTGTGTTTGAGTTTATGACCCCGTTCACGTCTGGCGTTAACATACATCTTTAGTGCTCATTTGCCATGTCTTGGAGGCTTTGCTATTCCCCTGTGTGTCACCGAAACTGATCTGGAGTTCCTGACCTGAAAGAACCCTCCAGTTCTAGGTTGAGAGATTGTGGGTGATGGTGGCCTAGTGGTTAGGACACTCACCTCTGGACCGAGAGGTCGTGGGTTTGAATCCTACCTCTGGCACTGCCATCATTGGTGCCTAAGCAAGACCCCAAGTTGCTCCAGGGAGACACTTCCTGAAATTAGTAAATGGACGTCGCTTTGGATAAGAACGTCAGCTAACAACCATGAAATGTAAATGAGATTATGCTAAACATTAATCTAAGCAAATTATTGTCATTGTGAACACACCACACCACAGCACACCTTGCACCGCAACAAAATGCGCCCCACCAGTATAGGAGCAGTGGGCAGCTTTGGCAGTGCTTAGGAATGGTACCTTGCTCATGAGTAACTCAGTGGTACCTTTACCGGTCCGGGACTTGAACTGAGCACCTTCAGATCACAGCGCCAACTTCCTACCCATAATGCTACTAACTGACCCTCATTGCTTTTGACTTGTATGTTCTGCCTTACCTTTGTTACTGCTTTTTATCCTACATTAAATTTATGGCATTCATTACACCCTCTGATTCAGGGACAGTCTCCGTGAAACAACTTGCTCAAGAGTCTTGCTCAGGGGCCCGGTGGATTTCTAGGATTTCAAACGCAGCGTTTTGGTCCAGACCACTGCAGCGCCACCATTGCGCCATCTATTCCCTGGTTTTTGGGGTGTTGATTTTTGCCTTATATTTCTTGGAGCTTTTTGAATGTACTGCACATTCTTTTAGCAGTATAAAGAAAAACATGTCCTGGACTATATTAAAGAAGTATTTATTTGACTGACACCCCCTGACACTTTGTTCTGACATTTAAATGTTCACATTCATCCACATGTCTTATATGGTGCAACTGCCAATTTCTTTTTACAGGGACATGTCTCACTGGAGCAACTTAGGGTTAAGGGTCTTGCCCAGGGGCTTAATGGTGGTAGCGTAGGGGGGATAATCGTGGGCGTCGTAGTGGGGTGAAAAGTGGGATTGACTTAACAGGGCCCCAAGTAGGGGGATTTTATTTTATTATGGGGAGGGGGCCCATACTGCCCAGAATTTGGTGCTACGTCCCTGGGTCAAACCTGTGACCTTTATAAACTGTAACCTAGTGTTCTACTACTTGCCTGCCAGCACTAATAGTCAACAGTTTAAAGTTTTGAAGAGTTCTGAACATAATAACTCCTTCAACACCTTCAGCAGACAGCCAAAATAATCAATGATTCCTCCCACCCAGTTCACAATTTGTTCCAGCTTCTCCCATCTGGACGACGCTACAGATCTACATCATCCAAAACCTCCAGATTCAAAAACAGCTTATTTCCAGCAGCAATCATCATTTTAACTCCTCTTTCCCAGTCCTTCCTCAGTTGTGTGACGATAATAGAACTATCTTGTATCTTGAATCATGTATGTTGATGCCAGGCATGATCAGGGCCTGTAAGTCCCCAAAACAGACACAGATGTGATTGGTTGTTTTTGTTTAAACCTGAATCCTGAGCCTTATTTAAGCGACGGTTCCAATGAAATCTAGCGTGACACGTCGTACTATACGACCTCTTCCTGACGCCGTTCCCAGTGGAAGCCTGGGTCATTAGAGAGACAGCACAGCGATATGTCTGAGGTGTCTCCCTGATTAAATTCAAAATTCCGCTCAATGAGATCTGCAGCCTCGAAGCCCTGTGGGGATTCGTCAAGGACACGTCAGAGGGACAAAAGCAACACAGACTGAAAAGCAGCTCAAAAGAGCAGCGATAATTGCCTTCGATGGTTGCGCCGAAACGATGCCTGAACGTCAATTTTCCCAATACGTCTATGCATTGAATGTGCCTCTTAAACAGCGCTACTTGAACATCAGACTAGCTTTGAAACTCATGACTCGCTCATGATAATTGAGTCCACTGGTAAATATCTGTACTTATATTTTCAGACAAATGGAAAAGGGGGGATGTGGCTCATCCTTCTGAAGCCATGTGAGTCCTGCTGTTCCAGTGACCCTGCCCTCATAGGGGTCACACGTCTCCCTCAGTGGAGATCAATAAGATCACCTGGAATCTCTCAGAAGCCTTGGCTAGGCCCCTGGCCCCTGGCCCCTGCCGACACTCTGGAGAGTTCCAGGAAGAAAATTCATTGCCGTGGCAGTACGGACAGCGGTCCTGACGGCTATGGAGGTGAGGGGGGTCTTCGGTTGACCGTGTGAGGGAAGACCTCAAAGGTCAGAGGCTTCCAGAACTCGCAAATCATATCAACGTGGAGAGAAGGACTTCCATCCCAGCTGTTTCCTCATCTGGATAAACAGGACAGTGTGGAAACCTCTCTGGACACAGACACTCTTTCCTCCAAGTGGGATGGTTTAGACTGGAGAAGTATTACATCTTGATGACTTGATGACTGGTGTATGTTTGGAGTACATTTTGATAGCCACGTAAAACCTAGACCAAAGTTTGTTTTTTACTTTTTTATGTAAGAAATGTTTCTGTTTTACTGCTGGATGGATATAAAAACGGGATGTAGCAACTGCTGCAAGCTCTTATATAAAATGGTTAAATGGATTTAACTGTGTCCAAGAAGAAGACGGCATATGTTAAAGTTTTATTGCAAACGCTTTATTGAATAATTTACTGCAGTATATTGCTCCAGTAGCTATAACACTAAACATCCAGGAAAAATTCCTTTCACGGTCGCGTGCCTTTTCTTTTCGTTACCCCATCTTGTAAAGCTACAAGACATACTTAGAATCTTGACATACTTTTCTCTCAACACTTTATTGTCACTTTTACAATGCCACTGCTGTGCCATGATTCTCCTTTGGTCATTTGTGTTGTGTTTTGATATGTTTTGTGGTGCTGCCAATCGCTTAAACAATGGGTTATTTTGAAAAAGCGAAAGATAAGTTTTGAAATGTTTCCTGTCCTACGCTTAATCCAAATGAAAACTAGTGATCAACAATGTTAGGAAATATCACTTTACATAAACCCTGGCACCGAAAATTCTTTCAAATCCAAGAGAAAGAAAACTTGAGAAAAACTTAACTTTAAATCAGGGCCACGTCCACATCCACATCCACCTTCTGTCAGTCATAACATTGGAGTAAATATTGATCACACACTTCATCCTGTGTTGAAGTTACTTCCGTTAAGGACACCTTGAGTCCTGTTTCATATTTGTACCAGTGTCTGGGGAAACTGGGAGTCACAAATTGCATTCCGCATACTGTAGCACGTCAGAAAGGGAGAGATGACATGCCACCGGCAGTAATAGTTTGTTTGTTTGCAATGTTACTTTACTAATGTGATGTTATGATAAAGTGTTCCAACACACACATAACCAGGTCAGGTCTTGCTACTTTAGCGAGTTTATTCCTTTGACTCCCATATCGTTAGATATAAATATTACCACCATTAGCTACCACTAACCCTACCATTAGTAATGAAAAGCAACATTGTTACCACTTTTGGCTTTTTGCAAACAAATTATAACTTTTTAACATAAAAAAGTTGATTTTGTGTTATGAGGACGTGCAAAAATATCCCCATAAAGTTACAAAAAGTCATCAAGTCTCAGCTTTTTGTATCTTTTAGGGGAAATCTGGTCCTCAAAAATACCTACTCATCACACGCATTTTCAACTAACATTAACCTTAATCATTACCTCTGTAAACATTACTTTTTATTTATTTATTTATTTATTTTCCATTCATTCATTCGTTATACGAGCTGCTTAATCCCAACCAGGATCATGAGGGGGAAGCCGGAGCCTGTCCCAGGAACAAGGTGGAGACCAACCCTTGGGGCAGGCCCACTGACACAATCAAACTCACATTCACACCTTACAGGCCAATTTAGAGTTGCCAGTTAACCTGTATTGCATGCTTTAGGGCTGTGGGAGGAAACCCACATGAACTTGGAAAAAAGCATGCAAACTCCACACAGAAAGGCTTATGGCCATCCCTGGGGATCGGAGCCAGGACCTTCTCGCTGTGAGGCGGCAGCACTAACCACTGCGCCACCCTGACGCCCTATTTTTTAAATAACCTTTTACATGTAGTTTGTTTTTCTTAATAAGGAATGGTCCTCATACACCAAAATGTTTTAACAAAAATGGACCAGTATCAGATTTTCCTCTTTTACAGAACAATGAGATTCTCAAAAACACCTAAAATCTCAACCCCATGTAGACACCTTCACCTGACATTAACCCTGAACATACCCTTAGTAACCAAAAGCAAAAATGTCATCATAAATAAACAAAGCTCACAAATTTTCCTGCAATTCAGGAGACACTGAGATCCTCATAACCTCATAATCTCTCTTTCACATATACACACACACTATATCGTTGTGAGGGGTTTCTAGATCTGTTCGATAAACCTCAAATTTGACCTCGGTAAACTTTCGGATTTTCACATAAAAGCTGTAAACTTTGCATAAACATTTTTTCTTTATGTGGACTGGTCCTTTCATACACAAATGTCCTCACAAGTCATAAAATTCAGACAAACCTCAGATTCGTCTGTAATTGTGAGCATGTGTTGCTTGTGAGGATTTGGCCCTCCCGTATATGTCAATCAGGTCCTCACCACCAACACAAACACACAGACGTGCACACATTCCAGTGTGTCTGTGCAGATCTCTACAGTGACCGAGTTGCATGGGCCAGGTCCATAAAAGCGTCCGTAAGAAGGATGGTAATGGAGCCTCGATCCCCAGACCCCTCATCCGCCCAGGGGCTTTTCTCCCTCTCTCTCTCTCTCTCTCATTCTCTCTCTCACTTCCCCAGGCCCTAGTGATCCTCCAACACTTTTTCCATGCAGGCTAACGCTTTGAAGTGGACTACACACAGGAAAGAACAAGATCCGCTTAGACGCTGTGCTTTTTTAGGTGGCTTTTTTTTTGCCCGGAGCCAGTACTGGGGCACGGTCTGTTCACCTCTCAGCTGCCGAGTCCCAGGCCAGGGCTTTGCTGGAACAATTTCGACAAAAAGTTGAAGCCTCACTTATGAGTTAAGAGTGTCAAATTGATTCAGTGTCTTTTTAATTGCCAAACTGCATATTAAAATGCATTCCCTACTGGATGCTTAATAGACGATAATACATGAAATATGATGGTCTTAATGAGGTAGCAACGTAAATGAACTCCGCAAATGATCGACGCTCCGCTCCATGATGGTTTTTAACACAAGGCTGAGAGAGGACTCCAAGGGTGCGCTCCAGACTAATTCATTACATTCGTCCTGACGTGTGTGTGTGTGTGTGTGTGTGTGTGTGTCTGTACATGTTGGAGGCGGGGGACCTGGCTTTGTGAGGACGTTATTGTATGTGAGGACAGGTAACCATAAAGAAAATTATAGAGCTTGGTCCAGCTGTAGAATTATTTACATTTAATGCTTAATGTAGTCAACAGAAGGACCTCACAAAGATAGTAATACATAAGTGTGTGTGTGTGTGTATCAGAAGGGAGGGGGCTGGGGGAGGTAGAGGGGCTTGTCTCTCCAGGATGCTGTGTTTGCATTCTCGTCTAATTCTATCTCGTGCCTGTTTTTCTTATGACACCCTGTGAACCGTCAGTTTCCACATTCCTCTCCCTCCAGAGGCTTTCATACCCTGTGCCGCCCGTTCCCGAGAGATGGCCGCGATGAGATCCAATCAGTTTTTGCAGATCTCCAACCCTCAGACGCCAGCGATGGCAGCAGATGGAACAGCTGCAGGGGGGGAATGAAAAGCTGAAAGCGTGTGCCGAACGAAAGCAGAAAAATCCAGGTTCGGAATGTGGGAAATCCGGCCAGATATTTGTTGGAACCAGACAGGGACTTCTAATAAATCTCACCTGGTTTTTAAGATGGTCTGCCCAAAAATATGAATGGGCCTCATTCAACAACCATTCTTGAAATTTGTTCTTATAAGCTCACTCATGCAGTGTTCACGAATTCACCAGATTTATCATTATCCGAACTTAATCCCTATTGGAGTTGAGGGGAACTATGGGCGCAAGGCGGGGACCTCACACAATCACACTCTCGTTCACACCTTATGGGGCCAGTTTAGAGTCGTCAATTAATCTATAGTGCATGCTTTTGGACTGTGGCAGGAAACCGGAGCACCTGGAGGAAACCCACGGGAACACGGGGAGAGCATGCAAATTCACACAAAAAGGCCCTATGGCCAACCCCGGGATTGAACCCAGGAAATTCTCGCTGTGAGGCAGCACGCTAACCACTGCACCACCGTGCCACCAAGAACAGAATGTACATTGTAAGTTTTTATTGCATGCACTTTGTGTAAAACATTTGAGTTTTCTTCAATTCTACAGTTCTATAAAATTTGACTATTTAAAAGTCTTAACTGTCTTCAAGACGTAAATAAAAAACATAAATATTTAAAAATATTGCAGGAGGCCCAATGAAACTAAGAATGAAAACGACAGATTTCTAGGCATTAGATCCTTAGCTTTGATTCATTTTTGTTGCATTATCATCTTTATTTTGCGGGCTGTTTAAAATGAACAATTAGATTAAAATATTAATTATTTCAACACAGTGCCATAAGAACTTCACCTCACGTCACTACTGCCAGCTTTAAATTTGATTCAGCTACATTATGCAAACTCAGCTCTTCCCCCCATACCATTTCTATATCTGCAAATACCGAGGAATACCTTGTTAGAATCACCGAAATATCAGAGCATTAATGGATTTACATCGCTAATGTAGCCCATATTTTTGCAGATTACATCTCGGCTCCACACTGCTTTCTCTCAGTTTTATAGGAACATTGTGCTTTGTCTGTGAGGAGGGTCTCTGCTAAGCTCTCCAATATGTGAAGAATCATGTCCAAATTTTTTTTGCTTTAACAAGAGAATTACTTGTTAATCTTGCCGTTCCTTTCGGCTGCGCCACTTAGCATGCACGCTTAATACCGCCCAAGCACTTTCCGGGCATGGCGTCTGCTCGGGTTTTGGCTTCCTATCGGGAACGCCGCTTTTCTTATTAACTCTCGGCCGTCTCCGACCGGCGGGACGTCGTGCGCCACATTTCCCTCGTCCGCCTCCGTGCCCTTTTCCGTTTTTTACCCCCGTCAGTTAATGTAGATTATGGGGCCGATGGCACGCCGTCAGCATGGGGGGCTGAAATTGCGTTGGGGTCCAGCGGTAAACGACAGCGCTGTGACAGTTCTCTGTCTCTCAGCGGTGCCTCGCCGGCCCAAACCCAACGCCATCAGAGATAAGGGCGGAATAGACAGAAACAACACGCGCAGCCAGTCAAAACACGATGCTATCGGCGGGGATTGTGCCAGTTCAACGAACGAGAGAAAGAGTAAGGGAGAGACGTGGGGGAAGGGAGGAACAATTTGTCTTTCCTACAGGGGTGAATTGTGCATATGTTGCTAGATTTGTAACACAAAGAAAGATGTATAGAGTGGAAGTCCATAGAGGACATACGTCAACATTATTTTCTTCTTCTCCTTATCTAGAAATCACAACTTACATTTCTCGTGATTGTAACAAAATAAAAGTCATTTTCTCGAGATCGCAAGGTTATATAAGTATATATGCACCTCCAAGATGGCAAATCGTGCAAATGTCTGACCCTCCTTCTCAATTGACAGACACTAGTATGATAATTGTCAAGCACCAAAGACACTTTTGTTTCAACCTGTGGCAATACATAATCAAAGTAAAATCAAATGCTCATCTGTGATGATAATGACATAGTGCCATGTTAGTGAGCTCGGGGAAAAATTAGACACAATTCTGACAAAACAACTTTTGTTTTGTTGCGGTCACGAGAAAATAAGCCACAATTTTGAAATGACAAAAGTTGTTTTCTGGAGATCATGAGATAATGCCTTTTGTTATTTCTAAATCACAAAAAACAAACTTGTGATCTCAAGAAAAAGGCTCATTATGTTGAAATCACGAGAAAAATAATTTGTGGTCTCGAGATAACAAAAAGAAAAATACTGTTGATGTGTGTCCTCTATTGACTTCCGTAATATAGAGTAGCTAAAACCCATACTTCAGTAAAAGTAAAGATTCCACACAAAGCAAGTTGTAAAATACTAGCTACTCCATTAGAATACTACTTGCATAAAAGTAGTAAAGTGTCTGATAATAAGAGTTGTTAAGTATTACAAGTATTTTTGCTGGTAGTTGTAGAAAAATACTTTTTAGCCATTACAAGAATTTGCTTGTCAAAGTGCTTGTTTTCAACATATGATGCAATTTCCAAAAAAGAGCAGTTCTCTCATGAAGAGGGACCGTGCAAAAATCACCAGTCATGTGACAGTAAAGAGTCCCCTATTAGAATACTGCTTGAGTCATAGTAGTAAAGTGTCTGATAATAAGAGTACTTAAGTATTAAACATATTTTGCAGGTATTAGTAAAAGCTTGTAAATTTACAGAATTCGATTTTGTACTGGTTTTACATAAAGGTTACATTAAATGTTTATTTTTTCCTGTCCCTGTATGTAATAATGAATGACTATTTCTCTACTATTTTGATCATTATTTTGTTATTAAAGAGGTATCAGGAATAGAGGGAGGCAGGATGCAGGTGCGAGGTGTAACAAATGAAACACCTTTGGCCATTGCCCAGAAGAATCACAATAAAGAGTTAGCAAAACATGCCTGGGTGTGTTGTATACATTCAAGGTGTGGAATTCTGCATATAAAAGGATTTTATTACACAAAATAGGCTGACCATAGAGTATATGGCAGAGACGACACTTTGAGCGAGGACAGGATTTGTCTTTCAGTAAAAATGTTCGAAGTTTCAGTTAAGCACAGACTTCCTGCTGATTGGACAGTCTCTATTTATTATTACAGAATTGTCAATCAGAAACAGCTGGACAGGTCTAATGATCAAACTAGTCAAAGCCAAATAAGAACTATCCTCTGAGCTATGAGATTTGAATAGACTTGTACGTTAATGTACAGTTGTAGCGACCAAGTAAATAACTACAGTATTTCAGTCCTACATTTCAACACAGAGAGAAATTACAGCTCACATTGAGAACGGTGTCTGTCTCCGAAGGCCACACAAGTACAACAATCGATGCCGAACTCAGTGAGAGCAAAAGATGAAGTAAAACAGGCACTTGTAACCCTTTTATCATCATCTCTCTGAGTGACGTGCGACAAAACTTAGGCCGTCGTTGGGAACGGCACCGCTGCCTGAGCTCCGAGCTCCAGCTGCCTGGAATGAATGCTGTCTGTCTGTCTTTGGCCTCAACTTACCGCACATCTGGGTGACGGAACGGAGGGAAAAGGGAGAGGGAAGGGAGGGGGTAGAGGAGGGAGAGGAAAAAGAAGGGTGAAAAAAAGAGAGGATGGATGGACGGATGAATGGAGAGGGAAAAAAAAACACAGATAAAGAAAGACCGGGATCCAGAGCGGGAGCTGGGGCTGCTTGGCTGGGACTGAATGCTGCTCTCATTCTACGTGAGGGGCAAACAAATGGGTGACTGGCTGGCAGTGCCCAGCATTAACCTCCCTTCACACAAACGGCTGATTTTGAGAAAGACCACGACTGTGAAGACCCTTTAACCCTTGGTGCAAAGGACAAAAAAGCATTTCATCTGTTGTATGTAATTATTAAATACATAATTCCCCCCATTGCTTCTACAGTAAAATGACAATAACACTGAATATTCCTATTTTCATCGTTGTTCAAAATGCTCGTTTTCTTCAAGTATGTTAATTGTTGCATGCACATTGTTGTGGGAGAATTCACACTTAATTCTTGAATTCACATCAGATCCTGATTTTGACAAACTGACTTTAGCAACACTTTTCCTGAGACAAAAATTGTATATACTGTATATATATGTATGTATATATATATATATATACATATGTACCCTTGTATATCACACTTATTTTACTTTTGGCGTGGCATGGTGGCGCAATGGTTAGTGCTTCTGCCTCACAGCGAGAAGGTCCTGGGTTCGCTCCCCGGGTGGGCCGTAGTGTGGAGTTTGCATGCTCTCCCCGTGTTCGCATGGGTTTCCTCGCTGTGCTCCGGTTTCCTTCCACAGTCCAAAAGCATGCACTATAGGTTGATATGCGAATCTAAATTGTATCCGTAAGGTGTGAATAAGAGTGTGAGTGTGTGAGTGTGTGTGCCCTGCCCAGGGTTGGTCCCCGCCTTGCGCCTGTAGTTCCCGGAAGAGGCTCCGGTTCCCCCTGCGACACTGATAGTGATGGTTAGGATAATGAAGGAATGAAGGATTTTTACTTGTGTCTAATCTGTGAGAGTTGTAACATGTAACTAGTATAATATTACACATGGAAGAATCTCCAGTAGGCTAATGTTTTGCACAAACAAACAAACTATGACATTCACATTAGAGGGCTCTTCAGCAGTGGTAGGTTCTGTTCTTACCTAAGAACATATAAGGAAACACTGACGAATGTCAGAAACTTTGTGAAAACTGAAAAGAATTTCTTCTGAAGAATGGTTGGTGTATGAGGTTTATTGTTTTTGTTTTGTCATAGACAAAATGGACACTGTCTTCCATAAGATTTTGGGAACCATCAGAAGAGAATATGGGAGATCTTACTGCTACATCAGCCCCAGAGCCCATTTCCCACAAGATACCATTTACTATTGATGCAGATCTCTGTCAAAATGGCCACTTTGCGTTCCAAAATGATTTTATATTTAAAGATATATATTTTTTACCGCTATATACAGTAATGGTTTTGTTCTGTGCATTTGGAACCGAAACATAGCTGCCTTCTGCTTGTTTTATCCCTTTCATACATTCGTGACACGTCTTACAGAAAGGCTGCATCAATTAAAGGTGCCTCAAAATGGAAATGACACAAACTAGACTTTCACACCTCATATATGACAGGTGAGGGTGTTAATTAACTTCATGAGTTTACGCCCAGCTGCTGGTGTTAGACTTGGATGACATATGCGTCTGGCCCAGGCCTACGGCTCACTGGCTGTAGTCGCTACCGCATCTCGCTGGCGCTGTTTCCATAAATTTGAGCCTCACCTCGAATCCAGCGTCTGCGTTGGAGCCTCGTCTACCCTGCTCCATTTGTTCCGGCGCATTCTGTCACTGGCTGGCGTCCGGGGAAATTTCGCCGTCACGCACTTGTCATGTGGATTGTTCCTTGTGGCGGCGTTCAGGTCGCCACCCTCTGGCCTGATTACAGTGAGTTTAATTTATTTCTTTTTCTTTTCTTCCTCTACCCCTCCCGACGAACCCCCACCCTACCCCTCCGTCTTAGGCAATCCATAAAGTGCCAGCCATGTTCCTTTGCTCCCAATCCATTCATCTGTCGGAAAGCATTAAAACGAAGCTTCATCACCCGATCCTGAATGGCTGCTCTGATTCTGTCTGATGTTCCCCCTCTCTCTCTCTCTTCCTCTTCCCTCCCTCCCAGCAAACCAAATCAATTCTATCTCTCCGAAAGGTAAAATGTAATTACCTTTTATGTTTGATTGTTGTTGCTACTCATTTAAATGACAATGATCTATGTATGCTGCAGCACTGACAGCAAGTAAACATGTTTCCCCAGGGCTGGCTAATAGGCCCTTTTCCATCAGACGCCGCTCGGCGCTCTTTGAAAAATGGAATGAATACACACGCGTACGCGCCGACATCTCCCCACCGCTTTATTGGGTCAAATCCGAGCGGCTCCTGCCCTTTTTATGGTACCGCTTTTCTGCCAAAGAGCGATGGAAGGAAGGAGACCCGTCTTTGATCTTGTGCGACCTGCGACTGAAAAGAACCTGCATTGCGATTTGTCTATCTGTCTGTTTAAAGGCTTGTCCGCATCTCAGACAGAACGCGTCATGCTTTTCCCAGGGGAAGGGCGGAACGCTCCGAGTCGTCTTGACTCGTGCCTTTGAACAGCCCCATCGCCCGCGGCAGCCCGCAACGCGTCTCGGCTTATCGGGAGCCGCGGGGAGAGGAAAGGCGCCCTGACAGTGATATTTTCTTTCCCCTTCTTGTGTTGCAGCGCTCCCTCCGAACAATCCAAACATTGTGCATTTGAATGCATTAAATAAGTTGCAGCACGTCTTCTATGAGGTGCTGGCCTTGAGCTTGAGCTGTAATTTAGCTAGCTATTTATTAGATGACCGTAAAGCAACTATTGGTAGTTTTACGGAAAACGGTATCTAAATTGAGGATGTCTTATCAAATCTTTTGCATGTTTTTTCCTGGGAATATTTGTAGAAAATCAGCAGAACTGCTGGCTCTGTTTTGTCCTGCAGCAGGTGGAGGTTGTGTGTAAGTGTGTATGTGTGCGTACCATGTTTTTATGCGTTGTGGGGAACTTTTTGGGAATCATTTTTCTTCATTTTTTATGGCTTTGTGGGGACACTTGAGAGGTCCCCATGAGGAAAAATGACTCGATAATGTACATGATTTACTTGAGAAACTACAAGAGGTAAAAGATGTGCATTTGGCTGCTGAGGTTAACGTTGGGGTTAGGGTTAAGATTAGCTGTAGAATTACATACATCTAGTTACTATGGGGGTGTATAGAATGTCCCCACAAAGATAGTTTGTGTGGGTGTGTGTGTGTGTGTATGTGTGTGTATGTGTGTGTATGTGTGTGTGAATTGGTGTGTGTTTCTGTGTAGGCACAGGTTGCTCAGAGCTGCCCAAATCCAAGGGATTCACAGCAATCAGCCATAACTCTGCAGGAATAATATCAGACATCAAACGCGTCTCCTCGAGTAATCCTCCACTCTTCACCTCTCTTCCGTCTGAAAGGAAGGATGACCTTGTCTGTAAGAAGTCAAGGTCCTTGACTGACTTCTATCCCAACCAATAATCAATCCTTCAGCAGTGTTGATTTGTCCTCAACGTTTTGCACAGCACGAGGGCAAGGTATCGGGAGACGCTTCACAATACAATATATATGACAGTAAATATGTCACCATACAATATGTATCACTGTACAAGGCAATACAATCTCACAGGTATAAGACGATACAATATCAGATATAAAACAATATCATATTACAGTACAAGACAATAAACTAATACTCTACAAGGCAATACAATATCGTGGTACAAGACGATCCAAGCGTAAGATGGAATTTATATTCCTTTATGAATTTCAGTGGTTGTGTACATGTATTCTTTATGCAATGAAAAAGGGCAATATGATATATTATGCATAATTAAGATTTGGTAGAGTGATACCCTAGGGGCAGTGGGTAGCGTGACGTTAGGGAGTTGGCCCCGTGATTGGAGGGTGACTGGTTCATAAAGTCCCGGGGTGGTAAAGGTGCCACCGAGGTACTCATGAGCAAGGTACCAAACTGGCGACCTTTTGATCACAGTTCCAACTCCCTAACCGTTACACTACCAACGTGCCCACTCACTTATATTCACATACCAGGTTATGGGGAAAAGATGATGCTATTTCATGGTACAATACGACAATATATCATGGTAATAAGCAAAACGCTATGTGAGAAAAGATTATCAAGATACTAGACGTTACATTATTATACTTTTAAATGGTATCAGACAATATAAAATCACAGTTAAAGGCTAAATGATTTTACAGTACGGCTCACCAATTATTTAGGTACGAGGTACAGTATGATTGTGCAAGAGTCACCACAAGATTCGTTTTGCAAAACCATGCGCCTTATATCATCTAATCATCGTACATTTCTCAAATGATACTGAGCAAACTTGTTTTATCCATTGAGTAGTTAAATTGTCCAGATTGTATTTATGATATATTGATCTTTGTTAAACAATTCCAGCATGAAATGGCCTAAATGTTATGGATAGAACTCGGCTTACACAGCGGGGGTTTAATGGATTATATTCTTTTTTTGTGATTACACTGTTCCAATCCTATCCCATCCTGCGTATCCACTGTGTTGGGTTTGGGAAGGAGACAATCGAAAACGGTCACAGATGAGTCTCATTATTTGGAGTTGGTCACCCAGTACTGCTATGACAAAGTACTCAGTTTTTAATTTTTAATTCATTCATTCGTTCATTATCCAAACAGCTTAATCCCAACCGGGGTCACGGTGGGGAGGGACTGGAGCCTATCCTGGGAACTGCGGGTGTAGGGCGGGGACCAATCCTGGGCAGGCGCCAACACACCAGAGGGCACACACACTCACACAAGCAAGCTCTCACCTTATGGGCCAATTTAGAGTTGCCAATTAACCTAAAGTGCATGCTTTTGGACTGTGGGAGGAAACCGGAACCCACTTCTCGCTGAGAAGTGGTAGCGCTAACCACTGCTCCACCGTGCCGCCCTCAACAATATATTTGAATGAATTTCCACTGTGCACCCAAATTTCCTAGTCCTGGGGTCCTGGACCCCCCTGTGAGGTCATTAGTGGCTGCTGTATCTCATCTTCTTTCTGTAGGTCTCTAGCCGTCTATGGCTTATTTGCCCTAATTTCCTAAAACTGCGTTTATCCCTATTTTGTCTGGCTTCTCAACTTTGTCTTGGTCTTACTATTTTTCTGCTGCATTTCCAGGATTGTGTTTATGGTTTCCTTAATGTTTTCCTTTTTGATGGTTTAGGGCTCAGCCCAGTGGTTTCGTTTTAATTTATTTCATTAATAAACCCACATTTACTCCCCCGCTGGCATCCCGCCTCATTCTTGCACTGCAGCACTGCCGTCAACTCTACCAAAACAGATCCCTCCGAGAGAAAACAGATTAGGAAATCGGGCAGGGATCATGAAAAATTGAGCGGGTAGGGATGATCAGAAGGCGGCGGAATGGGATACGCTATTAGTGGCAGAATGGATTAGCGGAGGAAGAGGGACTGAAGCAATCAGACGGGCCAGTGAGTGATCTAACGAGATTCAAGGTGTCTCCTGTCCCAGGAGGTCTGGGGGAACGGGGTGAGGGGGAAGCTATCAGTAATTACCATCTCGTATTACGCCGATGCCTCCTCGGCGGCTCCCGAGGGAGAGGATCTCGGACATGGAGCCAAAGCCCATGGAGCCAGCACAGTGAAAGGAGAGGTGACTTCATTTCCTATGACACGCACTATTTTTACGCGTGGGTAATGATTTCCCTTATGCCAGCTAATCGACCAGCCTGGGGTCTTACCAGCTAACCCTCAGAAAATGAAGGTTTGATTATTTCATTCGGCCAATGTTTGCATCGACTTTAGCTCCTTTAATATATATTTAGATTGGTGATTAGGCTTCTAAAGCGAAGAGAGGCTCTTTCCGGAGTATTTTAAAATGTGAGACATCTACAGGTGCCACTGGAGTCGCTTGAGAGCTCATGACCAAGAGGAATCTTCTACTTTCTGGTCAAGATGCATATTGGGACTTAAGTTAACATTAGCATGTTGCAAAATTTTGACAACAATGTTGCACGTTGAGATATTTATTTTTGCGTTGTTACACTGTGCCCTGTCTCCTTCAATGCCACCAAAATCACTTCAGAGCCCATGAACCAGAGAAACCTTCTACTTCCAGGTCAGCATGTACATATGGACTTTTATTAACATTAGCATATTGCAAACGTCGGTGATGTCTCTGAGTGTAATACTCCCATGTCCCCAAGCAACGGAAATCACTTAGGATAAACCAAAGCGGACTTCTGGTGCTCTTTCTTAATTCTGTACGGATTTCTACCATTCTTACCCCCTAATAATACCTCCCAAGAAATAACCAACAACTTCAGCAAGAATAACGAAAACACATCTCTTTACTTTCAAAAGCTTAAATGAACTGGCATGAAAAGAAATATTGTAAAACGTTGTTGTGTTTCTTTCCTTCAGTCCAAATGTAATATATTAACTGTGAAACAAAAATCACTCTACTACTGTTAAAGTTACTATGAAACTCAACTTCCCTTAATTTAAACCATTTCTTGCCTTAAAAATTTACCTTAACATAAAGAAATAATTTCTGGTGAGTTAATATTATCAAACACAACAATTTTCAAAGTCACTAAGCTCACCTTACTCACTTCTAATAATACATTTAAAACCACTTTTATGCATTGTGTAACATCAAGAAAATGAAAGAAAATATAGCACAGGGCTACATCTATAGGGACTTTTGTTAGCATTAACATGTTACAAAATTCTGCTTGCATTGTCTACATTGCACACTGAGACGTCAATTCCTGCCTTGTTTGTCTTAGAGGTCTGAGAAGATTGCGATGCCTCATCTTATCAGCAAAATTGCTTGAAAGCTCACAAATCAGAAAGACTTTCTACTTCGAGGTGATGATGTAAAGTAGAGTGCAAAAGTCTTGAGCCCATCCATCATTTCTTTGTATTTTGCTGGGAAAATGAGACAACAGCTACAGTGATTTATTGCAATATGCAAACATGTAAATACTACTCCTTAAGACATTGGCTCATGATGGTTGTACTGTGCTGTATATGGGGAGCATTGTTGCTTCTTTTATGAATGCAATTGCACTCCTTGAGAGGCCCTTGATCGAGGTCAACATGCATGTAGGGACTTATCATTATTAGCATTAGCATGTTGCAAAATATTACCACCTATGTTGCAAGCTGAGTTGGTTACCCTTCATTGTTCGTCTGAGTGCAATGCCCTTCCAAGCCACCAATATTATGGGACTGCTACTACCATCATCATGTCACAAAACATTGTCTATATTGTCTACACTGTGCACCAAGTCATTTATTTTGCATTATTTGTCTGGCAACGTCTCTTAGGGCAAGGCCCCCTCCAACTGACTCCAACAATTCTTTTACCGGCAGTGGAAGAAAGGATTTGTTTTGGTACGTCATTAATAATAAGAGCTGTTTTATTGAGTCTCGCCGGCTCTTAAGGGCAGGATTCCAGTCTGTATCCGACTGTTCCCTTATGTCTTGGAACAACAGTCTTTTAGTGGCCCTCCACAGCTCTTCCCTTGGCTCTGCCGACTTTTTTTACGACACCAGCCCTTAGAAAAAGCGCCCGGGTTGTGCGAGCAGGGCCTCGGAATGGACGACCATGAAACGAGTGTATTATCCCGATGGCCCTTTCCCATGGCCCACTCGATCAATCACAATGCACTGCTTCTTCCCCCCACTTCCCCTAACACCATTGCCACTACCATCCGCAGTAAACAATTTTCCTTTGCTAAGTAAATAGACAGAGAGAAAGAGCGAGTGAGAGAAAGGCCCAATCCAAATTCCACCTCCTTCTCCAAATGCCCTACCCCTAGATTTGAAGTGGCCTTGCTTTGGAAGTGGCCCTTTAGAACAGAGCCACAATGGCTAAGGGACGAGACACCACTCATTACATCATCAGTAGGTGAAACACAGAAAATCCATATCTTGTTTGTCTATGCCCTGTCACTGTTTACACAATTAATTTAACTGATTGCAAATAGCAATTTTATAAAATGTACATTCAAATGATTCAGATTCACAATCTTTTGCATCTTTTCTGAACTAAGGTATACTGTGGAATTTTACATTTTACCAAGTGTTTCTTCCTAAAAGGCAGAAGCGGCATCTGATAAGCTGCTATGCCCATGTGGAACACGCTCATGGCGCCACAGTCTGCCTTTGGCAGCTGTGACATAGACGGAGAAGTCCGCTTTGGCAAAGATGAAAACGAGAATCCCTGGCCATGAAATGGCTTCAAAGTAGTTTAGCTACTTTTCTCTGTAGCTTGTAATGTAGCTAACTGCTATACTTAAAACAGTAGCCTGACTGGCTGTAGCTAAAAAGCTGCCATTTAAAAGTAGCTTTTCCAACACTGAACATGCTACCCTTACTGTCTTCCTTCCCCACACCTGTAGCCATGTTTCCATCGTCATGCTTCTGGTTTGCAAAGCCTTCAGGGAATTTTCGTCTTCCCCTTGATACCAAGTCAGCATCTGAAATCCCTTTGTTCTAAGGACTATCTAGAGGGCGCGATGTCCCCCTAGCCCCAGATCTCCAAAAGAAACGGGACACCCTAGAGGGAGGCCTAAGGCTAAGTGGTAGGGCTAAGGGGGAGGGAAATTAGGATTGGGCCAAAGAGAGGTGAGAAAGAGGGACCCGGGAGTAAACGAAAGAAGCAGTCCGAAGCAATCATCCGACACCTCCGTCTCCCGGTTTTACCCCCGCTAACATCTATCGCTCTACCTCCCTCGCCAGCCACGGCCTTTTTCATTTCCCACAACACTAGTCTGGAATTTTGTATGTATTTTAGTACACAGTACAAAGTGAGTGATTATTTGTCATTGTGAACACACCACACCCCAACCAAATGTGACCTCTGCATTTGACCAATCCGTGACGGAGCAGTGGGAAGCTAACAAGGGGAGCGCCCGGGGAGCAGTGCTTGGGGATGGTACCTTGTTCATGAGTACCTTTATTAGTTCCTGGATTCGAACCTGTGACCTTCTGCTTCCAACTGCCCAGAGTATAGAATATTTCATTCATTTTAAATTCATGAATATGCATGCATTCTACTATAAAGTTTTTTATTTATTTCAAGATTGTTTTATTCTTCTTTTAGGGTTTTCTTTAAGCATTTTAATGCACTTTGGCTGGCAATAGCTGTTTAAAATGCTATATCAATAAAATTTACTTGGTAGTGTAAGTAAGCCCAAATTCAGGTTCAAGTACCACTCAAATGCCAAGCTTGAATCCGAACATGACTCTCGGAGTGAACGTGACACCCCCTACGAGAGAATATGGCAAATTTAATTAGACACACACACATAAACGTTGACTGCTAGTCTCTTGGGAACATTTCGAACCCGAGACGCCAACGCTTGTCCCTGGCCATGGGAAAGAAGGCTGGTAGTGTCGGGCAAAGGAGAGAGAAGGAATTGCACTCACGTCAAATGGATTTTTTTTCTTCAGCCTGCAAAATTTCCCACTCCTTTCCCGCGGCTGGTGTTGACTTACGTCCTTTGAGAAATGATTGCGGCTAGATAGCGTACTCACTTCGCTGCTTTATGTGATTGCTGAAGTCAAACGCCCGGCCTGCCCAGGGGACCGTTTGCTGACAATATTTGAGAAAGATTTGGTTAGAAAATAAATATGCCAATAAATAAATAATTAGTCCCAATGGACCGTGCCTGCTGTTTTATTTCTTCCAGTGAAACAAAGGAAATAGCTTCTTTTGCTGTATAGAGCTAGAGAAAGAGAGAGAGAGAGAGAGAGAGAGATGGGAGGAGTGAGAATGCTGGGGGGAGAATAAAAACCAGAATGCTGAGCCTCAGGCACATCAGCAGGGATTCCTAATAAGAAATATTGATTTCCCTGTTTTCTTTAAATGGGCCTGAAGCGCCAGCTGCGAGAAACATAGCATAATACTTTAGGGGTTTTCGTGTAACGATCAGGACACTACACATGCTGCGTGTCGGAGGGATTACAGCCCTAAAAGAGGGAGATTGAGAAGCAGGATTTCTATCACTTCAGGGGAGAGGGAGGAGTGTTGAGGGAACTGTGGCTAGTAACACAAATGTAACATTATCACTGCTCCCTGTAACACGCAATACTACAAATACATGACAGTGATAATATTAGTTACTAATCCAATTAACACTGTGTTACTAGAAGACGGTTTGTTTTCTCCTTTAGTTATGAGGTCACGTGAAGGTCACAGGTCAGGGCAGTGGGTCTACTTGCTAAAATGTTGGAGCGTGAGGCAGAAGTAGAGAGGTATACCTTTTAAAGCCGGAGGTGGTGTCATATCTTGAGTTAAAAATGCTGAGGGATTATCGTTTGTGGTCATATTTGTTGGTGAAAAAGTATCATATTTAATGGTCCCATATTATGAAAAAAAAATCCCTTTTTCTGTTCTTTGGACATCAATTTGGGTCTGTACTGCCTCTACACACACTGTAAGTGAAAAAATGGTCAATTGTGGTAGAATTCATTTACAAATGTCAGAAATCGTGCTTAAATGAGCGTTTAGATCTCTCCCCTACCTCTACGTCACAGTACAGGACATTTGAATAACTCCATCCTCCTATCTGAGAAGCTCCGCCCACCAGGTAGAACTGCTAGCGCTTCCTGATCCGCCATGTTTTCTTGCAAGCGTTAGAGTAGGAATCACAATGAAGAAGTCTACCGGCAGAGTGTTGTGTTGAACATGTATGGCTGTGTGGATGGTCTGTTAGCAGCAGCCGTGTGGATTATTTGAGCGGCTCATTTGCATTTAGGAATACTAATGAGAAACAGCCTGTTCTGAAAGGGACTGAAATAGAGTGGTAAAAACCAGGTGAAAATGCCTAATCTGAGAGGTATTTACAGCAAACTACTTCGGAGGCATGTTTAGTGCAGCTCATAGACCTAGTTTAACTTGTTAAAAATGTATAATATGGGACCTTTAAGTGAAATTAAGTGAGTGATTATTTGTCATTGTGAACACACCACAGCACAGCACACAATGCACCACCATGAAATGTGACTTCTGCATTTGACCCATCCATGTAGCAGCAGTGGGCAGTTTTTTGCCAGCACTCGGCATGGAACTGTTTGGGGACGGTACCTTGCTCATGAGTACCTCAGTGGTACCTTTACCGGTCTGGGACTCACAGGGGCCAACACCCTAATCGTTAGAACCCAGTAACGAAGGAGGGGAAGACAAAAGAGAGGAAGAACGGCATCCCGACTGGCGCAGTCCATTCTGTTCCTCCACCCTGGGTCTGGTCGAGAGAGGAAAGAATCCGCGATTGTTTAAGTGACGAGAGAACAATTCCAGCCTCCGCCATCTGACATCTCAGGCATGTCGGTCAGCCGATTTCGGCCTGCGTTCGCCTCCTCCGATAACACATTGTCACCTAGTCGCGGTTCCCAGTCGGCTTACACTCGATTGAATTGTTCTCCACCTCCTGGAAAACACAGTGGGTGGGTGGCCTCATGAGGGGCAGAGCTGATGACCGGATTATTCAGACCAGCGTGGGGATTTGGAACCAAAGTCGTACCAAAGGGAGTTCAAACGCTGAATAGGGACCATGATGCGGGAAGCCAAAAGTAACGGAGAGAAAGTTGGAATAAAAGGAAAGATACCAGTCAATCTCAAAAATGTTAATTATATGTAAATCATGTATATTATTTATATTTATATAGTCTATGATTTAATATATTATGAAAAAGGTCTGGTTTCCAGATTCAGAATGAAGTTTATCGTCACATACAAGGAATTTGATTTAGAGATCCTGCCGATCGGACACGTGGATCGATATCGGTCCGATAACATTGGGCTGATCTATGGAGCCGATCTGTAAATGCTCACACGCTCAACTGGTTATGCATGGGAATCGGCACTGCGGTAAATCTGATTTATTGTTCAACAATCGCACTAATTCATACATATTGATATGACAATGAGCAGAACAAGCAACGCAACACACTACAACCCCAAACACAAATCACACGATTATACGTTTAATTTCCTCAACAACACCAGCTCTCGCTTACAATCTCGCTGTTCCTGAACGTTTTCATGCCAAAGCCTCGGGAAACGTCTCAAAAATAACAGAACCGTGTTTGAATGAAAAAAAAATTGCGATGTTAATTTAATAATAAATGTTATTTATTAAAATTGACTGTATCGGATTTGTATTGTATCAGCAGATATTAAAATTTACAATATCAGTATCAGTATCGGACATAAAAAGTGTCATCGTTAGGGTTCTAACCAAATTGAAAACACACATTTAAAGAGAGTGTAAAGGTTAGGGAGTCGGCCGCATGATCGGCGGGTCACCGGTTCAAGTTCCGGACCACAGAGGTACTCAGGAGCAAGGTACTGATTCCAAATCACTGCCCCCCGGGTGCTGCCAAAAAAAGCTGCCCACTGCTCCTACATGGATGGGTCAAATGCAAAGGTCACATTTCATGGTGTGCTGTGCTGTGTTGTGTTCACAATGACAAATAATCACCCACCTTCACTAGTTTGGTCGCAGAATTGACTTGAGTAGATCACAGGATGAGAAAAAGCTGTCATTATTCCCTGAGCTATTTGCTGTAATCATCATCGTTAATACATCAAAAAGTATTTTGTTTTATGCGTAGGGGATGTGTTGTGTTTGATGGTTTGCCAAAACAAATTTTCGCCACATTCAAATTTTCTGAGGTGCACTAGTGTTAGTCTTCGTACACTAATATGCATGTGTCACGTGTGTACGGCCGGGCATTTCAAGAAAGCTACAAAGAGGAAGGGCTTTTTGTTTCAACTGACAAAGCGACCCCTAAATCGGCCCTCTCGCTGTCTCGGTTTGACACACACATAAACACATGCACAAGCACACACACACACACTCACACACACACACACACATTGGTACATTTGGTCCATTGTGTAGGAGTTGTGAGAAAGGCTGGTTTGTTGCAGCTAAGACTGAAGAGAAGGGGGAAGTGGAGGAGCATAAGCAGGCGATTGTGTGTGTGTGTATGTGTGTGTGTGTGTGTGTGTTTGTGTGTGTGTGCCCAGTGGTTCCAGCAGGGAGCTGGTACTGGATCTGTGGGTCTGAACAGGCTGCTCATTATAAATCGGGTTGCTACCATGCTGTTGCTGTCTGAAAGAGCCGTGTTCTCCCGGCTGACTTGTGAGGATCTTATTCTTTGCGTCCACTGCTGCGTCCGGTGTGTGTGCGTGTGTGTGGGAGAAGGCGGGAGCGATGGGAGATTTTAAGGCGTTTGCGAGGGCTACTCTAAATGAGGACCTGTGTTGTCCCCTGAACATTGGGAAAAGCGAAAGTTTGTTGGATTTTTGTGGACGTGTTTGTACAGTATGTGAGCACAGATAAAAATGGCTTCTACAAAACGTTTTCAAAAGTTTTCCCTTCAAAAGTCATAAAGTCAAATGAGGAAGAGCAGCGGGCGATTGGGTACCTGAGACGGAGCTGACGACTGGAATATTTCAAGTCGCGCTTTGAAATATTTCTAATTTCACAGACAATCACAAAGGAGCAACTTGGGGTTAAGGGTCTTGCTCAGGGACACAATGGTGGTAGTGCTGGAGGTAGGAGTTGAACCCACAACCTCTAGGTCCAAAAGGAAGTGTCCTAACCACTAGACCCTTGGACAAAAAATAGCAAATTCGAAGTTATAATTAAATAGAACAGAAACAGTGTGAACAGACACGGTGGGAAAGTTGCAAGTCGTAATAAGAGGAAAGACACCAGTCCTTCTCAAAAAAATGAATATTAGGAAAGGGCCTCATTTCTTTAGGTAATACTGGATGTCTGGTTTCTGCTCAACTAAACTAGTGCGTTTATTTTCATACTTAAGCTGGTTAACCAGAATTATAGCAGATACAGCTAGAAAGTTGTCTGTGAGTCAAAAGAGAAGTTCAGTGCCTTGTTGACTCATTTTCAAAGTCCTTTCACGCTTGCATTCAGCATAACATTTGTGTAATTCATTCATTATCCAAACCGCTTAATCCCAACCGGGGTCACGAGGGGGACTGGAGCCTGTCCTGGGACGTATGGGCGCTAGGCAGGAACTAACCCTGGACGCCTGCCAACACACCGCAGGGCACACACACTCACACAGTCTCACTTTATGGGTCCAATTTAGACTTGTCAATTAACGTATATTGCATGCAGTTGGTGGCGTAACGGTAGGGTGTTGGCCCTGTGATCAGAAGGTCACAGGTTCGAATCCAGGGCCGGTAAAAGTTACCACTGAGGTACTGTCCAGGACAAGGTACTGTCCCCAAGCACTGCTCCCTGGGCACTTGTTACCTGCCCACTGCTCCTTCATGGATGGGTTAAATGCAGAGGTCTAGGGGCAGTTGGTGGCGTAACGGTAGGGTGTTTGCCCCGTGATCAGAAGGTCGCAGATTCATATCCAGGGCTGGTAAAAGTTACCGCTGAAGTACTCATGAGCAAGGTACCGTCCCCAAGCACTGCTCCCCGGGTGCTTGTTAGCTGCCCACTGCTCCTTCATGGATGGGTTAAATTTGGTTGTGGTGCACTGTGTGCTGTGCTGTGGTGTGTTCACAATGATAAATAATCACTCACTTTCACTTTTTGGACTGTGGGAAGAAACCCATGTGAACACGAGGAGAGCATGCAAACTCTACTCTACTCTCGGGCATCAAACCCAGGACCTTCTCGCTGCGCTACCGCGACACCCCATTTGTGTCATTTGCAAGGAAATTGTTGGGTAGCAAGACAGTTGCAAGATATCCAAGGATTCCTACACATTTTGCATGCTCAAAATTTTGTAGACTTCACCGTACAAATAACTACTGATTTATATAAATAAATGATGTGATAATTTAAAAGTAAACATGTACTACACATCATATTGTGGCATATCAGCAGCACTGGGTAAGTAGCTCCCTTAACACTCACAAATCGATTAAAACCAAACCCAGACAAGCTCGGTGCACAGCGTTTTACTCATCAATGCTTAAACTTGCAATGCACTGTTACCCTGTCACCGTGACGAAACATAGAGCTGTTCCAGACTTTATGTTGGTCTGCGTAACGTTACTGGCATCGCCCAATGAGCTAACATAAAAGTGTTCACTGCTGGGAGACTTCTCACATAACATCTCACTTCTGGGAGATTTTTTACTACAGTAACGAGATTATCAGATCACACAGCATAGATTTGTTGAATCCAACTTTTTAAAATCAAAAGGAAAAATGAAGTCGCTGCATTGGTGAACTCTATTTGATAGTGAATTGAGGACCAACGCACAACCAAATCATCAGTCTTCTATGTTCCAAACATTTTAGCTGAATTTTAAGCCACATTTTAGAGAAACAATGTAGCGACAAAAGTCTGGAAGCAGGGATAATGTGAAGATTCAGCCTGCACCATGTGTATTGTTGTATCTGTGAGCTCTTTATTAGCATCTAACACAAATGTATCAGCAGTTTTGTTTACTACTTTTTCACCTTCCGACTGTGTTTTTTTTTGTGGGAGAAGCAGTAAAACGCCACATAAAACCCGTTTCCAATTATACCTGCGTTCTTTTTCCCCCCTTTTTCTTAGCACAATAAGTGTTTGCTCCGCGCTCTCTACGGCTCCGCCGAGCTTTGATGAGACAAAAACAAATTAACAGTCGTCCGGCCGGTCAAGTTCATCTTCACACCTGTGCAAACCCCATCACTCCCTCCCACCTCCCAAACACACACACCTAAGGCCTGCTCCGGTCTCCACGGCGACGGTGAGCGGGACACGTGACACACTTGGGGGCGAGTGTTTTATGCGCGCACTCTCGCGTACACTGCCTCACTCACATCTCCTAATGGTCTGGAAAGGTGTTAATGTGTTTTTTCAGTTAATTAACCACTTCAATTAGAACTGGGGAGCCGTGGAACAGGAGAGACGGAGAGAGATGAGTGAAAAGGAGAAGGAGGGAGGGAAAGAAAGAGAAAGAGAGAGAATAGAAGAGAGTAAGGGGGATGAGAGGATAAGGGGGAAAGGAAGAGATGGGGGGGGAGAGAGAGAGAGAGAGAGGAGAGAAAGAGAGAGATGTAGAGAGAGAGGAAGGTAGAGAGATGTAGAGAGAGAGAGAGAGAGAGAGAGAGAGAGAGAGGGAAGAGAGAGGAGAGAGAGAGAGAGAGAGGAGAGAGAGAGAGAGAGAGAGAGAGAGAGAGAGAGAGAGAGAGGAAGGTAGAGAGATGTAGAGAGAGAGAGAGAGAGAAGGGAGAGAGAAAAGAAAGGGAAGAGGAGAGAAGGATGGAAGAGAGGAAGTGGTAGAGAGAGAGAGAGAGTGGTAGAGAGAGAGAGAGAGAGAGAGAGGGAGAGAGAGAGAGAGGAAGGTAGAGAGAGGGGAGAGAGAGAGAGAGAGAGAGAGAGAAGACACAGAGAGAGAAGGTAGAAGGAGAGAGAGAGAGAGAGAGAGAGGGAAGGTAAAGAGAGAGAGAGAGAGAGAGAGAGAGAGAGAGAGGAAGGTAGCGAGAGAGAGAGAGAGAGAGAGAGAGAGGAAGTGGTAGGAGAGGGGAGGAGAGAGAGAGAGAGAGAGAGAGAGAAGACACAGAGAGAGGAAGGTAGCGAGAGAGAGAGAGAGAGAGAGAGAGAGAGAGAGAGAGAGAGAGAGAGAGGAAGGTAAAGAGAGAGAGATGTAGAGAGAGAGAGAGCGAGAGTAGAGAGGAAGGTAGAGAGAGAAAGGGATAAGAGAGAGAGGCTTAAGGAGGAAGAGAGAGATGTAAAGAAAGAGAAATGGAGGAGATGAACATTCTGAAAGTGATAGAGAGAGAGAGAGAGAGAGAGAGAGAGAGAGGGATAATAAATAGAGATGGAGGTTTACAGACAGATAGAGGGAGAGGTGAAGAAAGATAAATAGAAGAGAAAAGGGGGATGGGATTGAGAGTACAGGGAGAAAGAGAGATGGAGTGAGACGTGTTTGAAAAACAAAAAGAGAATTGAAGAGAGAAACAGACGAGAAAGGGGATAAGCACAAAAAGAAAGGGGGGATTGGAACGCTCTGACGGACGCGAGACGGATAAAGGGAAAGAGAAAAGTCGAAGACAAAGCGTGTCAGTGCTGCGTCCTCGGGGCTGCCGGAGTGATTACAACAAGAGCGAAATGGCTTTTTTTTCTGGTTAATTTGGAGCCTTTGCTAATGATCTGTAACTTTGCTAATGCTCCTGTTGACTGCCGGCGTCTGGCCGCTGCTGTAGGTAGGTAGCGAGGGATTGGAGTGTGTAAACGAGAGCGGAAATGAATGCTGAAAAGGTCACTCTCAGCAGGGTTATTTGCATTCGCTTATTGTGGGATGATCTGGGCGGATGTGGAGCTGCAGCTGCCCGATCGATACAGTCGCGCTGAGGAAGAGGAGAAGCTCGGCCGGCATAAAGAGCAGCTTTCAAAAGCTACGCTTCGGGGAAAAACAAGGCGTTTAATAGAACTTCCCCCGGTACGATTCATCACTCTAAATCTATAACTCGGTCTCCGGGGAGACTTATCAGCACCGTCTCTCTACCCAAATCCTGATTTTCATCCACTCTCCCCTCTCTCATACGCTCATCCATCTTCCTTATTTGCTCACCCAAATTCTCACATTGGCACCCACAGAAGATTAGAATACAACCTGCGTAAGTGAACTAAAGAATTTGATATTAACTACACATAAGTATTACAACCTTTTCATTTACGTGAGAGATTATTTGTCATGGGCGGCACGGTGGCGCAGTGGTTAGCGCTGCCGCCTCACAGCGAGAAGGTCCTGGGTTCGAACCCCGGGGACAGCCGTAGGGTCTTTCTGTGTGGAGTTTGCGTGTTCTCCCCGTGTTTGCGTGGGTTTCCTCTGGGCACTCCGGTTTCCTCCAAAGGCATGCACAATAGCTTAAGTAGCGACTCTAAACTGGCCCCGTAAGGTGTGAATGTGTGTGTGACCATGTGAGTGTGTGCCCTGCGGTGTGTTGGCGTCTGCCCAGGGTTGTTCCCCGCCTTGCGCCCGAAAGCTCCCGGGATAGGCTCTGGTCCCCCTGCGACCCCAGTTGGGATTAAGCGGTTCTTTTAATGAATAAATGAATGAATGAATTATTTGTCATTGTGAACACAGCACAGCACACCTTGCACCACAATGAATTGTGACCTCTGCATCTGACCCATCCGTGAAGGAGCAGGACCCGTTTTTGGCAGGACCTGGGGACGGCGTTTGCCTTGCTCCTGAATACCTCAGTGATACCTTTTACCTGTCCAGGACTTGAACCGGTGACCTTCCGATTACGGTCAACTTCGTAACTGTTGCACTACCAACACTACTGACTACTCACGGATGGGTCAAACGCACATCTCGAGGTTACATTTCGTTGTGGTACACTGTGTGCTGTGCTGTGCTGTGTTCACAACCACAAATAAGCACTGACTTCAATAGACTTTAATTCTCTCTCTTTCATCCACCTTTTTCATTCTCATCTTTCCAGATCATCTTCTTTTTTTGCAGCGTCACCTAAGACAATGACTAACCTATTGAGCGTCTATTTTCAAGCGAAATCACTAAAGATGAAATGAAGACGCACAATGTTACAGCTAGTAACATTCAGACTTCCTTTAACTTCAGATTTCCTTTACAACTGTATTCAAGCAGAGGCTGAAAGCTGCTAATATTGATCACGCTCCATCATTCATAATCTATAGCTCACTTTATCAAAATCCTAATCTTCATTCTTTTCCCTCTATCATCCACTTACCCATCTTCCTCATTTGTGTCCCCAGATCCCCGTCTTTTCTCAGAATTCCTTCTTCTTCTTCTTCTTCTTCTTCTTCGAGGAAGAGTTTAAAACGTTTGATCTTGTTCTTCCTCAAATCGGTGTCCGTCGATTGAGGAGTCTCAGGCTGGCACGGCAAACACACACACACACACACACACACACACATATGTGGACTAGAATTCCAACATCATTAATTGTGAATGACACAGAGAAGGGCAGGCGTTCATTTTCTGTTCATTTCAGTTCTTGAGGGCCTTAAAAATATGACTCATGGGAAAAGGTCACTGTCAAAAAAGATGTAATAATGTTATTTGAGGTTATTTGATCCAGGTCCTCCTTCATTATTTCAAAGATCTTGTGTGTATCCATATGTCTGTTATAGACCCTAATGGCTGATTTTCTCCTTTGAATATAAAGAAATTACTCTTTATTATACTAGAAATGGGTCAAGCACTGGGTCGTGAATATCAGCACTTTTATTCTCAAAAATTGGACTCAAGTGAATTAAGCATCATGCAGTGTTAATAGACCTTCTATTGTGTTGGCTTTTCTGGCTTTCCAAAAAAGTGCGCTGCTCTGTCTCTTCTCCAACATTCTGCAGTATATGAACTTCAAACGTCCAATATTTGTATAGGTGAGGACATGGTAGGAGGTGAACCCACCATATGCTAACACTTATGGTGCAGTACGGGGGCTGAACCTAAACAAACACATGTCCAGATGGACGATCTTCTCCAGGCTTTTTGAAGACCACCACAGTGCCCTCACGTGACCTGCCGCCCACTGGACGAGGCTGAGGCTGAGGCCGAAGCTGAGGCTGAGGCTGACCACGTGTGGCGAGTTGTGTGCGACATTCCGTAGGCTCGCTGTAATTGAATGGAGCAGGGCTAAGAATTTCATGAGCTGGTGTTTATTCCACTGGGAGTGTGAGGAGACCCGCATCTATAAGCAGCATTTTAGGAAATGTTGGGATTTAAGGATGGTGGGAAATTATGAATATTTAATACAGTCTAAGCTGGAGGAGGTTTCTGTCATTCATCATGTTCGCAGGAAATTTAATGATAATACATACAAGTCCAGATACGCTTTCTGTCTACTGCTGTGTCAACTCTACACCTTACGTCGTTAGTTGGTTCCAGAACACCGAAAAATGACAACATAAATGACACAACTCAAATAAATCCCTTAAAAAGCTAAAAATGTGAACTAGACCCCCTATAAACATATCAAAACAATTCAGTAATGAAATTTCTTTCATACTTTTTGGGAAATCCTGACCTCTTACTCTTCAAAAAAAAAAACCTACTTTTAAATAATGTTCTTTATACATTTCACAGTATTTTGTGTATTAAATGTTTCATTTAATGACATATTAGGTTTGTTATTGGTTATTTACACTTTTATGTGCTTGTTTTTAAATGGTGTAAATATGAATAAATGACTTGAATCTTATTGAATTCAGTTTTTTCCTTCATTATTTTAGAATTAGAGATGAGCCCACTGATAATATCTAAGATCTATGTTTCCACTGCAAGCCTAGACAAATGGCCGCTACCACACGTCAGCCCATTTCAATGGAATAGTCCCACTGTGGATCTGAATTTACCACTTGCGGTATATCTGGAGTCGTGACATGACATGGGAGCCCCTCACAGCGTCGGTCCAAATGCCCTTTCGGCCTGTCACGAGTTACGCAAGAACCTGAGGAAGCCTCGCGCATACTGCGAACCGTTCAAACTCAGAAACTTCTCAAGGTCCCCGGTTCTATTCGGAGCTGAGCGTTGGCCATTTCATCATCACAACTCTGGTGGCTAAAAGGCTTTTCAGAGCCTGGGAAAGCACAGGGCATTTGAAGTGCCGTTCAAATGATAATTACCCCACACGTCTGCCAATTGGAGTGGGGGCCGGGTGAACGAGGTTAATGGAGGTCTCATCAGTAATATGATCTCATACTCAGATTGTTGCAACAACCATGCGGTCGCTGTCCCCTCCAACTTTTAGAACTATTCTGCCTACATCAACGATTATTGCTGCTTCCTAATCGAACCATTCTCGCCATGAAGATAGTTTATAGCAGTGGAAGATGTGGAGTCTTCAAGTGTCTAATGGAATCTAAAATGCTGACCATTTCGATGGCGGATGTGTCAAAGTAAGGACTGAGACGGATAAGTGACCTTCGGTCAATCCTAGTCTCATAATTGGTAATTTTCTGTCATAGACACAGTGGGGTAAATTGTTGAAACTCACACTTAAGCAAAAGTGAACATTCCTTACAAAACAAAGTCAGAAAGTCACCCATTAGAATACCAATTGAGTATAAGTACTTAAGCATCAGACATTCAAATATGTTAATGTTTCAAAGAAATGATATTGTGTCAGAACTAGAATTTAAAAAATTTAATTCTGGGGAATTGTTTTTTGTTGCAAACATATACAATATACAGTATATAAAATGTACGGGTGCATAATAAACATTTGAATTTTTGATGTGGTTTAGGTGTGACTAAATAGAATCGAGATTTACCCAGCAGTGCAGCAGTTGCAGTAGTACAGCATACCTGAAATGTGTACTTGAGTTAAAGCAAAAATTCCTTACAAAGAAAAGAACAGCAGTAAAAGTTGCCTATGAAAATAGCGCAGTGTTAACATTTCTGATATTAAAAGCCATTTTTGGTTCAATACTATACTTTCAGGGATCATTTCTGTAGTGTCTTACTTTGAAATGTATTTCGAAAGTGTTAAGTCTCCCAACCCAAAGCCAAGATGGTGCGGCCACGTCCAGACGCTTTCCCGACCGCTCCGTCCAGACTGTGCTTGTTTTTCGTTATTTATTTATTTTTATTACTCTCTAGTGTGCAGAAGTCGTCAGGGTTAGTTACCTGTGACAGTAGAACCTTACTGGATATAGGAAATAAGATGTCGCTCATAATTTCAACCACTTTTGAGCCTGACCTGTCGTGGCCATCTGAGATACTGCGCGGCTCAGACGACAACAATGGACGCGACGCTGACCCACAGCACAGAACAAAGAAGCGCCGGGGGAAACGCGGCGGTGTCCGCAACAGAATGAGAGAGCGAGCTCACCGCACACCACTACCGAGTATCCTGCTGGCTAATGTTCAGTCACTGGATAACAAGTTGGACGATCTGCAGGCCAGAGTTACTTTCCAGCGCGACATGAGGGATTGTAACATTCTGTGCTTTACTGAAATATGGCTGACCCCCACCGTGCTGGACCGAGCCATAACGCCGTCGGACTCATTCTCTGTGTTCCGCATGGACAGAACGGAGTCCAACAAAGCTAAAGGTGGAGAAGTGTGTTTCATGATCAACAACAAGTGGGCGTTGATCATGATCATGTGTTTCTACTCTCTCCAGCCGCTGCTTGCCTCATCTGGAATATCTGAGCATAAAATGTCGCCCCTTCTACCTGCCTTGCGAGTTCACCTCGGTCATCACCACGGCGTTCTACATCCCACCCCACGCGGACACAGGTACAGCTTTATCCGAACTGCACGATGTGTTGTGTGCATTCCGAAACCAACACCCAGACACAGCGCTCATTGTAGCAGGGGACTTTAATAAGGCAAATCTCAGACAAATTATGCCAAACTTTTATCAACACGTTACATGTCCGACAAGAGGAGCTAACATGCTGGACCACTGTTACATGCCATACAAACAGGCTTATAAAGTCTCTTCTCAGCCAGCTTTTGGAAAATCCGATCATTCCGCCATTTTCCTCATACCGGAATATCAACAAAGCTTTCGTCGCGAGGCTCCGGTCATGAGGGAGGTGCAACACTGGTCTGCCCAATCAGAGGCTACGCTGCAGGATGCGCTTGACGACGTAGACTGGGACATGTTCCAAGCCTGCACAGACGACACCAACGAGTTTGCGGATGTAGCAGTTAGGTTTGTTAGCAAGCTTGCGAATGAAGTCATCCCAATGGCGAGAGTTAGAACCTTCCCTAACCAGACGCCGTGGGTGGACAGATCGATTTGCGCCGCTGTGAATGCCCGAACCGCTGCTTACAACGCTGCTCTCATTACCGGCGATATGAGCGCTTACAAAGCAGCCTCCTACAACCTTCGCCGCCGGATTCGTGTTTGCAAGTCCAATTTCAGACAGCAAATCGAATCACAGTTTCATCAGGGTGACGCATGAAGCTTGTGGCATGGACTGCGCACGATTATGGACTATAAAGCTAAAGACACCGCAACGATCGGCGCAGACTCTGCATTTGCCAGTGAGCTGAATGCATTCTATGCCCGCTTCGAGGTTAGCCAGGTGGCTATCGCTACCAGCAGCCCGGCGACTGAGGACGGTGACGTCAGATCTACAGAGGATGCCATCTCCCACATCCTGCACGCCTCCCTCAGCCACGTGGACAAGAAACAGGGAAACTATGTGAAAATTTTGTTTATCAACTACAGCTCAACCAAGCTGAGAGACCTAGGACTCAACAACCGCTTGTGCACGTGGGTGCTAGACTTCCTCACAGGCAGATCTCAGGTGGTGCGGGCGGGCAGGTGTGTCTCCAGCAGCATCACCACCAACACAGGAGCTCAAGGGTGTGCGCTCTCCGGTGTTGTATTCACTCTACACTTCGGACTGTGTGGCCACTCACAATACCAAGAACATTGTCAAGTTTGCAGACGACACGGTGGTGCTGGGGTTAATCTCCAACAACGATGAGATGGCCTACATGGACGGGATGGAGAACATGGCACTCTGGTGTCAGGAAAACTGCCTCCAGCTGAACGTCAGTAAGACGAAGGAGCTGGTGGTGGACTTCAGCAGGAGAAACCGTGACTACAGACCCCTCACCATCAACGGTGCTCCAGTGGATAAGGTGTGTTTTTTCAAATACCTTGGCGTCTACATCACTGAGGACCTGACATGGACTGAACATATTAATGTTCAAGTCAAGAAGGCAAGGCAGCGTCTGTACCACCTTAGACAGCTGAGGAAGTTTGGGGTTTCCCCTACCATTCTGAAAGCTTTCTATTCTGGCGCTGTGGAGAGCATTGTCACACAGAACATCTTGTCCTGGTACAGGAACTGCTGTGTTCAGGATCAGAAAGCCCTCCAGAGAGTGATCCGGGCAGCAGAGCGCTGCTGCACGTCAGCTCTCCCTTCCCTGCAGGACATTTACACCAAGAGATGTAGGACCAGAGCAATTAGGATTGTTAAAGACTCGGCTCACCCCAGAAATGGACTATTTCATCTTCTGAAATCAGGCAGAAGGTTCCGCACCATCATGGCCAAAACAGAGAGACTCAGGAGGAGTTTGCATCCTCAGGCCATCCGTTTTCTAAACAAGGACATGTCTTTTTTCTAAATGTCTTAATTTGTCATTCCATACTGCCTCTTAACTCCATATTGTTATGATCATTTATACTTCTGCCATATTTCACTGTCCAAAATATTAAATGCTCCTTCTCTGTCTGCTAAAATGCTACACTGTTCACTGCTGTGTAGCTGCACTCGGCACATTAAAACGGTCTCATTGCACCTGTTATCTGTCTGCAGATTTTTGTACTTAGGTTAAACTTATTGTAATATAAGAAATAGTTTATTTATCTTTATTTTATTCCCCTATCTCCTTATTTTAAGTTTAAGTTTGTATATTGTATCTCTATTTTATTTTTATAATTTTTTCAATCTTTTGCCTAAATTCCACAGTCAAAAGAGCAGATCAGGATACATTTCACTGCATGTTGTACCTGTATAATATGCATGTGACAAATAAAGAATCTTGAATCTTGAAGAAAAAGAGTCAGTTTTGTAAAGACGATCTGCAGCCCATATTTAAGCAAAAGAAAATAAGTCCAATAAAAGTAACAATACATTTGAGTAAAAGTACTAAAGGATTTGATGTTGAAGTCATCTCTATTTCAAACAGAGCCAGTGGTGTATAGAAGAGCTGAAACCCTTTAATGAAAATGATCATTTAGTAGGGGTGGCACGGTGGTGCAGTGGTTAGCGCTGCCACCTCACAGCGAGAAGGTCCTGGGTTTGATCCGTGGGGCGACCGTGGGGCCTTTCTGTGTGGAGTTTGCATGCTCTCCCCGTGTTCGCATGGGTTACCTTCGGGTGCTCCGGTTTCCTCCCACAGTCCAAAAGCATGCAATATGGGTTGACTGGTGTCTCTAAATTGGCCCTGTACAGTGTGAGTGAGAGTGTGATTGTGTGAGTGTGTGTGTCCTGTGGTGTGTTGGCACCTCCCCAGGGTTGGTCTCTGCCTTGCGTCCGTAGATCCCAGGATAGGCTCCTGTCTGACCCCCTAATGAAGACCCAGAACTGCCCAAAGAGACAAAAACCACAGTTATGGTGGCGTTGAAACATTCAGTATATTCTTCTGTTACTGTAAAAAATATGCTAATGCAAGTCCCTTTCCGTGCCCAGCGATGTGTTGGTGCCTGCCCAGGGTTGGTCCCCGCCTTGTGCCCGTAGTGCCTGGGATAGGCTCCAGTCCCCGCTACCTCGATAGGGATTAAGTGGTTTGGATGACGAATGAATGAAATCTCTGTCCATTCTCACCATGTGGGAACATTCTAATGTAATATGATTTCAGACAACCCTAATGTGGACCGTACCGTCTTTAGGCTAGAAACATTCTCATTGAGTGACTTGTTTGATCGCATTGTCTGTCACGGTACTGTTTAATGTGCATTGGTAAATGTAAGAGGTGGTAAGAAGTCTAGCTTGTTGAAAATGTTTTATTTTACAACCTTGGTTTTGTTGTTTGTAAGTGTTATGTTTACAGATTCAAGCGAACGGTTCTCTAATTAAATCAGGCGCGCATTTTGGTGAGGTAAAATTCATCAATCCTCTCTTTGTTTTCATTCTCATGTTTTCATGAATATATTGAACCCTAACATGTTAAGTGTCCAGCTGGTATGCGATGTGGGAGAAGTGCATGGCTTTGAAAGACTTGGCCTCAGACCCTCACCCCGACTGAGGAAGCATAATTCATACTTTGAGAGTACCAAGTTCTTAAAATGATGCTTAAGTACAGTACCAAAGCACTATTCCTCAAGTGCTATAGAAAATGAAAGAGCGAGAGCACACAAAGCCACTCTTGTGTTTTCTCGTCCTTGTTCTTCACATGAAAGAATCCAAACACTAGACTGAGGGGCCGGGTCGGCTCCCTGCTCATGTTTTATTTTTGATTTTTTGCATGACAATGTGCACTTCACATTCAATCCCCTTGCACTCCAAGTTGAGCAAAATGACTTGGGTGCCAGTCTGAAGGTCAGAGGTCGAATTCACGAACGCCTGGCTCTCCGATGACCTCATAACCATCAGCTGTTGGAGCGCTTACGCCTCGGTCAGTCTGATGCTCTCATGTTTCCTGCCTTGCTCATTTGCCAGAAGAAGAAGAAGACCTGCCAAAATGAATAGTGCTGGAAACTCTGACTCAGTTTCCCAGTGCTCCTCGAGGAAAGTTCGGAGAGGAAGCTCCATCCTTAGAGAAGCTTTTTTCATGATAAAAGCCCATTTGATCCATGGACTTTGACAGCTACCACAGGGCTGACCTAGAATGGTGAGGAACCCACTAACTAAGAACTATCACACAGACTGTCAGGACGGATACAAACGGAAACTACAAAGTACTTATGTTTCTGATATCAAAAGAACTTACATAGTTAAATAGTTAAAAGTACTTAAAGTATTAAAACAATTAACTAGTATAAGTGAAAGTTAACAACCTAAAGATTAAATGCTTTATTTTAAGGGTCGACCTTATTATTAGCCGGGCCCATTATCAGACTCTGATATTAGCTATTTTACCAATTATCTGTGTTTAATTTTGACCATCACTGATATTAATTACAAGGTGCGCTACTGTGGCTCCACTGCCGTCTCTTCTCTCTGTGCTGTTTGCTCTCGACTCTCTGCTTGATTTAATGTCTCGCCCACAACAGTCTCTGATTGATTATAGGTCACACGAGATCTAGGTGGAGAGCATGCTGAGCAGCTTTGCTCACTACAACCTACTGCTGCTTAATTTGGAATACTAAAATGTTTAAGTTTCAAATTTAAGTTTCAGAGATTTATAATGTTACTAAAATGTTTATATAACAAGGTTTAAAGTTAAATTAAAATAATGTAAAACGTTTTGGTATTTATAAACAATAAAGTTGTTTAAATAAAGTTTTTTAACTTTTAATTTTATTTTATTTTGGGGTTTTTTTGCATAACATTTTCCAAATATTGGTTATCAGCCTTGTTAACTAGCAATAATCGGTATCGATATAAATATCGGTCGACCTCTACTTTATTTTACTTTTCAAATTTCTTAAAGATGTTTCACCTCTCACCCTAAAGGCCTCTTCAGTTCTGGGGTGCATTTCCCAAAAGCACAGTTAATAACTATGTTAGCAACTAACATAGTGTACATTACCAACTAACATGGTGTACATTAGCAACTACCATAGTGTACATTAGCAACTAGTGTAAATTAGCACCTTTCATAGTGTACATTAGCAACTAACATAGTGTACATTACCAACTAACATAGTGTACATTACCAACTAACATAGTCTACATTAGCAACTACCATTAGCTTAACATTAATACAATAGCTTTTGGGAAACACACCCCTAAATGATTGAGAGATGAAACATCATCAAAAAATTTGAAAAGAAGTCTAGTTGGATTCAATTCAAACTTTCAAGATGACCATGTCCTGGATGACTAAGAACCTACACAGACAACTCAGCTGTCTGGCATGAATGAGTTATTCACAAGAGCAAGGCAAGGGTCGTTAAACTCATTCCCAAAATCTATGACCTAATGGCAGAACCTCAGCTGATTCTGATCTAGTAATCACTGGTCTGTCTGAAGACCTGGAGCAGGAGTCCGGAGCTGGCAGTTTGGTTTGCAAAAGAGCCTCCGTTCTGGATGTCAGCTGAGGCTTTACAAAGTTTTCAGCTTAAACCTTCTCTATAGGTGCGACAGCAATATTATTTATTATTATTTAAATGCGACTGCTATGCAATATGTGTTTTCTTTAAGTGAGAACCAAGCAAAGTGACCTCATGTCCTTTAAAAGAGAAGGAAAGAGAGAGACCGACGAGAGACATCAGTGAGTGTCATGGGCATGTCGCTCATCTGCCCTGTAGGGGGCTAATTAGATCCCTCCACACTTCTGAGTAAGCAGAGAGCAACACAGCACACACACCGAGACATACACACACACTCTCACTCACTTACATATATATTTCTAAAGGCACATTGCATAGACAGCAAAACTAGAAAGCAGAACATGCAGACGAGGAAGTGAAAAGCAGGTCAGCGGATGGATGTGTGTTTAAACATAGCCACGCTAGTGCAACTGCACACCGAACGCTATTATAGCTGCACTGCTCTCAGAGTCTTACAAACCATCAGGATCTGAAAAAAAGGTGCAGTTTCAGGTTTGCACAGCATCGAAAAACACCCTCCAGGTCCTCAAACGGGGACCGAGAGGGCAGCAGGGCTTCCGAGACGCCTCTCGAGCCCGATCTCCAAAGCCATCCGACAAAACAAAGCCATTAGCACTAATTAAAAGCATCGAAAAGTACGGCTCGGCACTTTCCAATTACCATGGAGAGAGAGAGAGAGAGAAAGGAAGTCGCTCTGTTGAGACTTGACTAATTCCGCTTGAGTGTTTAAACTTTAGCGGCGGTAAGGGGGGGTGCTGGTTGGAAAAAAAAGCTGAAGGAGAGGCAACTGTGCAAAGGCCCTTCATTAGACGGTGCAGGGCTAAAGAGGCCCTTCATTAGCAACGTTAGCCGCTAACGACCATAGAGGAAAAGGCTCATCAGCGGAACGAGGCGGCCGGGGCTCGTCGTGGTGACCGCAGGGTTAAGTGATGTCTCATAATCGGGATTTTAATTCCTTGACCAAGGATTCCGGAAAGGATATGGAATCTGTAAATACCCGGATGGAGACGATGAAGGCATGACGTTTTTTTGCCGTCACCCTGGAATTCTGGAAAATTAAATGTTGGCAAAAATCTGCATTGTGCGTCTGCAAGTGTAAATGAAATGTTATCAGAAATGTGTTGTTTTTAGGCCTCTTCTGAGTGAAATCAGGAAATATTTGTCTTTTTTAGCTATTCCAAGAAATGTGATTATGTAATGAAGATTATTTTATTGCAAGTTTATTTCATGAGCTATGTTCCTCCTAAAATTAGCTGATATTTGTCATTTTTGCTATAAATATAACTATGTAACTGGAACTTTATTAATATTATATAACATTATAATAAAATTATTTTAATGCTTTATATCAGAGCTCTTTAGGTGGGCATTCACCTGGTACAATGCATTTAATGGTAACAGTTAAGGGCAGTTGGTGGCGTAACGGCTGGGCGTTCACTCCAGTTCAAAGCCTGCGCCAGTTACTCATGAGCAAGGTACCATCCTCAAGCCCTTGTTAGCTGCCCACTGCTCCTTCACGGATGGGTCAAATGCAGAGGTCACATTCCGTTGTGGTGCACTGTGTGCTGTGTTCACAATAACAAATAATCAGGTACGTAAATTATAGTTCCAGTTTTTGGGGGGAAGATACAACACTTCATATTGGCACTTAATAAGGTCCACTGACCTTAAATGATAAGTTCCTCAGGATTGGTCTGAATTTTTAGTGTAAAAATTATCAGCATTTATAACAATTTCTATGGTGTACACTAGAATGGACAACCACCTATAAGCTTTGACTTCGATCGGAATTCATGGATGAAATGTTTTTCTCTAGAAAAGAAGCTCCAGGACTTAACCATAACTCACAGCAGTAGTGTCCATGCTGATAAAGTCTTCAAGATTCACCTTTGACTCTGGCGTTTCTATGCAAGGATATGAGGGTGGAGACATGCACTCTATGGACGACCCAGTCTCAGGAGACACAGAATTTATCATAAAAAGCCCATTTTAATCCATATTCACCCTTTTATTAGCATACACCAATCATGCCATTTCTTCAGGAGTTGTGCATCTAGTCTGGCCTCCATAAAGGAGATCCCTCCATAAAGCTTGTTAACTTTGATTTACTTTTGGCATGTTTATGGGTTGCATCCAATATGGAATACTATCCAATCCAATATCCAATAGTGAAGCTCTTGGGATTTGACAATTGCAATGTGCAACTTCAAATTTGGAGTAATATTTGAGTGCGGTGGTCTAAAATGTGAGATTTCTGCAACTGCCAATTTCGTGACACTGACATTGTCGAGAGTGAGAGTGACAGGACGAGTTTGGCAGACGGAATAACAACAACGAACGCCGTGGAGATTTCTGAAATGGCGGAATCATTGTGGTGTGTAGGTTACATGTATTTGTGCCGCCACTGTAATCAAGAAATAAGCTCTCGACTGGCAGGCGTTCAGTAAGATCATCTGCTGCCACTGTTCTGCCTTTGTGTGCTTTGCACTGCCTTGATTAACTGCCATCTGTTTCACTTCTGAGCTTTGGTGAGGGTGCGGGGACCTTGTATATGCCACAGATGCAGATTGTATTTACAGGCAGGTAAAGTGTGTGCTATTATGCAATTGGTTAGATAAACTACACACACAAACTCACATACACTTTGTAAAAAATTCACTGTACATTTACAGTATAATATTGACAGCAGAGTTGTGACTTTCTGTATTTTGCACTTACGGTATTGTACTGTAAATATCAAAATACAGCATCCTTGTTGTAAATACAGATAGCAACAGCTCTGCTGCCAGTATTGTACTCTAAATTATTTTTACATCAACTCTTGGTTGACTCTACTCGACTGTACGTGATATGTACAGTTCCAGACTGCACTGTAGGTTAATTGCTGCCCTAAATTGGCCCAGAAGTGTGAATGAGTAAAAATATTGTGTGAGTGTAAAAGTTGGTAGGTATAAGCGATGTTTCTGCCCAGGGTTGTTCTCGGCTCATGCCTGGTCCCTGCTAACCCATAGGTATTAGGATAATGAATGAATAATGCTGTCATTTTTGACGGTGTTGTACTGAAAAATGTTTATCTTCATAAGCAGTAATTTCTATTTTTGGCAAGTGCTTGAATAGAAAAATAATAATTTCTTATTAAAACATTTTTGTAATACCGTTACAGTTTAAAGTTGACCTTCAGCAGCTTTAAGTTATCTACACACTATAAAATTTTCCTGTAAATCTACAGTGTGTTACTGGAAGCACAGTTGCTGAAGTCATCTTCTGCATTTTTACAGCAAGGCATTGTAATTGATATTTTACAGTAATACTGTAATCCATTACGTGACTGTGATGTTTTGTACTGCAAACGTTTACCATTTTTGAATGCTTGAATGAAGAAAATGAAGAAACACGACTTTTCATTAAAACATTTTTTTGGAATGCAGTTTACATTTATCTTCTTCAATCTTTTATGTTTATTTTTCTGTCTCTGGTACAGTGATTCAGAACAAACCGATACTACAAAACCTAGGAAAAACTTTGAAGTTTGCAAAATAAAATAAAATAAAAATGGTCTTTTATGGCCCAATACTAATAAGGTCCCTATGTAAAGCTCCGTAAACTTTGAAGCACAGAGGAAACATGAGGATTCAGATCATGGGAGAAAGCATAAGTGTGAAATGAAGAGCAGGTGTAAAACTGCCAGCAATCAGAAGACAATCGACATAATGATGGAATGAGTTAGTTTCCACTCATGTGACACCCAAATGCTTTAGGTGTAGGTTACCGTATTTGCTTGGTTACAGTAAAACTGATACTGAGGTAAGATTCTTGTCTACAGAAACAGAACCTGTGGCTTCACGTCTGGTTAGATCCTACCTCCAGCACAACCATCGTTGGGCCCCTGAGCAAGGCCCTTTGCCCCAAGTTGCTCCATGGAGAGTGTCCCTGTAATTATGTCACTCTAGGTAAGAGCGAGTGATGAATGCCATAATTTTAGATCTGTGAGCAGATAAATGAATTAACTGGGACCGTAGTTACCACTGAGGTACTCTATGAGCAAGATACTGATGCAGAGGTCACAATTGTTGTGGTGCACTGTGTGCTGTGCTGTGATGTGCCTGCTACCGACAAATAACTCACTTTTTATTCGCCATACTCAGTTTCATTACTTTAACTAAAGATGTAAGCTCATATGATGTGTACTTTTATTCATTATACAAAAGTGTAAAATATTTCAAGCCTTGGAATTAATTGTTTGAATGATTTTTGGCTAAAATCCAATTTAAAAAAACAGCAATTTAGTATGTATCATTAACATGTCTTAAATTCTTTTAATTGAATATGTCATTTCGAGCTTGAGTAAGTTGCTAATGCTGTTGATTATAATAATCAATATTAAAACAAAAAGTTAAGAAATATTTCACTTTATGTGTAATAAATATAGTATATATGAAGGTTTGCCTTTCAAAAAATGAATGCCTCTTTTCATGGAATTAAAATTTTTTGAGATTATTAGTATATAGCACTTTTCTAGGTCCTCAAAGCAGGTAATGTTTCTCCACATCAGCACTTACTGTGCAGCTCCACCTGGATGATGCTATAGCAGCCATTTTGCATGAGCACACTCACTACACATCAGCAAAGGTGTTGAGGAAGCAGCAGAGAATTCATCAGTTACACTTAAGGGATTTTCCAGCCAGGACTCCAGGGTTCCATCCCCCAGTTCTCCTCAGATGTTGCCCAGGGTTCTTTTATGAGCTCACAGAGTCAGGACTTTGGTTTTATGTCTTAACCGAAGGCCGAAGTAACCGAAAAGCTAATGTAGTGGAAAATGACTGGTACATACACATACAAACACCGCTGAGCATAAAGTGGCAGAAGAACTCTTAACTGACCTTGACTTACAATGGAACTCTGGACTGTCTAGAAGGGCAGCAGATAGCGTCGGCTTTCTTTAGAGCCCCAACCTTTAGAACAACAGTGGTATAGACGTTCCAGAATATGCAGCGTGTTTCTAAAGCACGAAAATCCTGTGTACAGCAAATAACAGCATGAGGTAAACCCTCTTTCTCTACCACCCTATTTTATCCGCCCCCCTTCCACTCCGTTCCTGAGTTCCGCCGCACTCGATTGTCAACACAGGTATCATCATCGTCCTTTAGCCGAGAAGAAATTGTCATGATATCTTTCCGCCCATCTGTTCTTTAGAAATCGTTTTGATGAAATCTGCCACCATCTCCCCGCTTATCATCCATACCCTCCATCCATGCTCTTCTTCCGTGAGTGATTCCCAGTACCTGCTGAGGATTGAGAATAAATGGCGTCAATATTCAAAAGCACGAAAACAGTCGTGGTGATAAACGCATTGCAGACAGAGTTATATATTTTATGATGTGTTCCCCAGTCAAATCCTTCAAACTTCAAGTAGTAAGAAAACGGCTACCGGCGTGTTTCAATGTGAAAGCAAGCTGGGGAAATATGCGCTAGGGAAGAAGGGGTGGAAGGGTTTTGGTGGGTTGTTTTGAGAGGAAGACCAGGCGCTGGATCAGGTGTGGAGTTAATATTACAAAGCCATTTAATCTAAAAAAATCGCAGAAAAACACTCCAGCAATAACCGCAGCAGCCAATGTTGGTTTGGAAAATGGCATTGTCAAACGTTTGATGTTGCTGTTCTTGTTACAGCTTTGATCTTTTTGATGAGGCCATATCCTTGGTATGTTAACATCAATGCACTAGAGGTTGCTGGATGTTCTCAAACACCAACCACTTTAGCGGTGCTGATAAATACCTGATCTTTTCTCTGATAAGAAAGAGAAGTTTTGATGCATCTCTGTGTTGGATGCTGACAGTTGGAGGCGTTTCTTCTTCTTCCTGACCGTGAGATGAGACAGGTTTTCTCTCAGGAAGAGTTTTTGATTAGGTTTTTAAACAGATCCAAATGTGAGTCTATGCAGCCTCTATATTAAAAGCGGGCAGTTGGTTGGGTAACGGCAGAGGCCCCTGATTCGAGAGAGAGTTGGCGGTTCAGCCACTGGACTGGTAAAAGGACCACTGAGGTACCTTGTGAGCAAGGTACTGTCATTAAGCGCGGCCAAAAAGCTGCCCACTGGTTCTTCACCAATGGGTCAAATGCAGACGTCACATTGGTTGTGTGTTCTTTTGCTGTGGTGTGTCTAAATTATATGCTTTATTTCAGTTTAATTAAAATATATCTCATGTTTAAAGGACACGTTTAGTATGTAACACTTAAAGCCATGTTTTCTGATAGTTTGTGATGAAATATAATGGTTAAGATGAAATTTTGACGAATGCCTCTGTTCCAAGAATTTTAGTTTTTTGTCGTAGCTTCCCCCGCAGCCCCCCAACTGCGCAAAGGCTGCTAAGATACCGCGTCTCTCCTAAAATGCATTAAATCCTCAAGGTAAAAAAACGTGAAACTCACCTGAGTGTCAGTGGTATCTATAGATACGCTGGACACAAAAAGTTTGGTGTAAAGTAATGTTTAAATCCAACTCATTGACTTGTATAGATGCTTTGTGAGGTGTTGGTACATTTCCTGCCAACGAATGGAAAAGGGGTTGGTTACAACAACTGTCGCGGTGTCACTCCAAAAGTTTTAAGGACAAAGTTGTCTGTATCAACAAAGAAATGGCTTCCGAGACATTCGTTCGGGAGGATGAGGAGTTTTGAGTGCTTTTGGAGTGCGACATAACACTGACAGTAGCGAACATTACAAACTTAAGCAAACAACCACTTTTCCTTTTTGGCAGCGGAGAAAACCAACATTTCACGAAAATTTGGAAAAAACTATCAGCAAAAAAAAAGGTTAACAATGAACTTGTCCTAAAACAGATGAGGAATTCCTAAGGTCACTATGCCATTTTATGCTGCATAGCCAAAAAAAGTTCCAAAGCTAGACATAGGACAAACCTGCTTCAACTCCCCTTCTTCGCCATGTTCTCTCCGTTAAAATCTCATGAGTCTTAACAGCAAACTGGTCAGATGTTTCAAAACTCATACCCTTCAGTGTTGAACCCTTCCCTGATTTGACTGGCTGAGAGCCAGACCTTGTATTTGACCTCAAGTTTGACTTGGTCTCAGAAGATTCCAGAAAAGTCCACTTGTCACGCTCCAAAAAATATATGCCCCTCGGACTCATTTCAAGCTTTTCTGTGTATGTGCATCAAAAGGTACACTTTATATATTTTAAGATGTTTTACAGATTCTGACTCAAAAAATCTGTAGAAACTTTACCCTCCAAAGCGGCACGTCTCTACTGTAAAGCTATTTCTGCAAGCGCTTGCACCTTTTGTGTTGTACTGTGTATCCCGCTATGGGACAAACTCACAATCATTGTCACCAGGCTGGCTGCTGATAAAAACTATTTTTACAAAAAAGAATTGTAACTCATCTTTTACACTCACATTTGTCAGTGTTACAAATGACACTCATATTTATGACAACTCCACAAGCATGCTCAACGATTGGAAAAGGGAGAATTGAAGCCACTGAAAATGTGATACTAAGTAAATTAGACATACCTGCCTCCGGGCATGGAGGCCTCTGGTGAACAATTTGAGCACCCGAGCACACATCCAATTACAGATGACTTTTGCTGTGGGGGAAAAAATTTATTTCGACGTATGAAGCTTATTAAAATAACTATCGCCGTGAGCAACGTCATTGTTTAAGAAATGACGGAGCAGAATCCGAGTCACGCTGCACCGGGTCGCCCTCTATATCTAATTAAAGCATCTCTCGAATGTAATGCCGTGGTTCACCACTGCTGAAGTAACTAAGATTACTTAGCTTAACTATTAAAGCTATTTTTGAGCTTTTAACGTCTTTTTGTTTTTTCTGTGGTAGTTACTCAGAGTAAAGCTACTTTTTATATGCTGTAGCTTTTTACACATCTTCGCAAAATGTATTATTATTTTAGCCTTACAAAGACGAAGATTAGTGGTCATTGCATCACAGCATGCTCTTGACAGCTGCAAGACTGGAGTCAGAGGACTCCACCCGGGCGAAGATGGTAACAAAAATCCATATCATATTTATTAAAATGTATGACTATGAAACGTATGGAAATGACACATATGAGCGTAACATACTTAAGCCAAACTCAAAACAATATCTATCTGGCGTAAACGTTATTTAAATCTCATTGGGGTTTGACGTTGCATGCTTAGCTTATATTCCTTTTCACTTCCTGTTCAGCATTTTTTTAATTAACTTGCTTTGTGAGTATCCTACCTCACAAAAGTTATATAACTGGATGAAAGAAGCTTCAATAAAGTTGACTTTTTCTCTGTAGCTTGTAGTTTAGCTAACTAATATATTTAAGTAGTAACCTGACTGGAGCTACTTTTAATCAGGAATAGCTTGAAAAATCTGTCAGTTTCTTAAATTAGCTGAGCAAAATCTTAAGGCTTTCCTACGAAATTTTGCCGCTTTTTTGTGGAAACGACTTCACGTTTACACGACGTCAACTCTTGGCTCGGGGCTGGTTTCTGCGCTTGGTGGTCGTCTCTGACTTGGGTGGGGAGAGTTAACAGGAGATAATCTCAAGTGAAACAGACGTGCAGTTCCACCCCAGGAAGGGAAAAGTGGCGGGTGACAGATGACTGAGACAGGCGAGCACTTTGTAAGGACAACGGCTGACAGGCCTATCTTTGCCGAGCCGCCGCTGCCTTCTGACAAGGTGTTATTGGATCATGAGATTATTCTGTCAATTCAAAGGCGCACTGGACGGGCTGATTTGTTCGGGCTGTTGTTTGAGGTTGCGGTTTTGGTGTCTCTCTGAGAGAGTGTGTGTGCATGTGAGACAGACAGGGAGAGAGAGAGAGAGAGAGAGAGAGAGAGAGAGAGAGAGAGGGAGTGAGTAGGGGGGATAATGAGCTTATAACAGGGTTAAGAGTCATTTAAATGCGTAACTGTTTGAGGTTGATTTGGAAAGAGGAGCTCCCCTATTTGAACTTGTGCGATCAGGGTCGTCTCTCTCTCTCCCGGGAGACTCGTGAATGTTGGGTTTTTATTCATCTGCCATTCTTTATACTTGCATTCTCTGGGATAAATTCTACCCAGGGAAGCTCACGGTCTAACCCTGCAGAAAAAGGACAACAAGAGACTTCAAGTCCACAGTTATTAGAGATCTGCAATGAATTGCAACAACATTGACACCTGTTCGAACAGCGTCTGTCTTGTTTTGGATCTGAAATATCTGTTTCCATGTTAATTAAGCACTGCTGCAAACACATTTCTGGAGCTTGGATATCATTAACAGGGAGGGAAAACATTGTGACTGCCTCTGCTCTCATCTGCTCGTAATGAGTGTTGTCATCCTCTAAAATTAGCATTGTCTCATCACTCAACTGAAAAGCTCAGGAGTCCGGCTGCCGCTGGATTCACCCCAGGTCAAATTTTTCACCTCTGTAATGAACACCCCAAAATCTTCACCCTGTGGATTTACGGTCATCTCCATAACAGGTTTTTACTAATTAGCAAGACAGACTGGCTCTGGTGCTACGAGTCACACAATGGCAGAACTCTTCTACGAATGTAATATTTACAGCATTTGTCAGATAGGACCGGATACAGCAGTGTGCATGTTTCTGATTGCATTGCTCGCGTGGTATGGCTCGCATATAAATATTCACAAATCATTCTATATGAAGAATAAGAAGTATTTCAGGATTTAATATTTTGCCAATCAAAATGGAAAAATGAATAATATCTTGTCCAAATTCTATTTCAGCTCATATAAAACTGAAAAAATGCAAAAACATCTGGAGCTCTGTAGAGGATTTTCTGACTGTCATTTCATGATCATGTTTGGAATGAAAAACGTTTTATTAAAAAGTGTTTTACTGTATTAATTATATATATATATATATATATATATATATATATATATATATATATATATATATATATATATATATATGTTATTAATTTCGGGTTGTGTTTTTTGGTTTATATTAAAATGAACCATTCACAGAATTTTCAGCTTTAATTTGAAAAATGAAAGAATGTTTTTTTTTTTTAATCTCTAATAAGGATAAAGATAAAAATATAACTTCATAATATCAGAGATTTATCAGGTTATGCAGTGCTTTTAAATGTATAATATTTGCTATACATGCTGCATATGATACCGCTCTCTAAAAGACAAACACCCTAAAGAGAACAGGCAAATAAACATCCACAAACGTCTGGCTGGAAGGCTTCGATGTAACCCTTCCACTGTAAAGAACAATAATATATCTTAACGAAAGAAGAAAGTTAAATTAATTCTCAAAATAAAACTGAGGTCACTCGTTCTCATGAATGAAGTCAACTCAAAATTGAATTTCTAAAGTAATAACTCATGAGATTTGATTTTTGCATCATTTAAAGTAGATGTTGCACTGACTCATATTTCAATAAGATTATTATACATAAAAATGAAAGGAAAAAATAGTTTAAATGACATTTAATTTTGTTCTCTTTATTTAATTTATCTTAAGTACTTAGATAATCACATTTTACTTGTACTCAATTATATTATAATAATCTTCCACAAATAGTTTGTATTTGACTGAATTGTACAGGCTTTATTGTGATGAATATCACAAGTCTCATCACGATGCAATATTATATTGATTCAGTGACTAACGATTTGATGCCTGCTGATATCACAAAGTCTGCTACGATACAATTTCGATTCATTTCAAATCAGGAGCCAGTGACAGATAAGACACAAGGTCATATCAGTTGGTAATGTAATGGTTAGGGTGTTGGACTTGTGAACAAAGCGTTGCTGGTACCGTCCCGGATTGGTAAAGGTACTCATAAGCAAGGTACCATCCCCAAGCACTGCTCTCCAGGTGCTACCAAACTTTTATTGTGTTGTGCTGTGGTGTGTTCACAATGACGAATAATCACTCACTTAAACTCATTTCAGATATGCTGATTTAACACAATCACTTCCTGAGCTCAACCAGACATTTCAGTTAAAAACACATCTTCTCTTCTAATAAAACACAGACCTCCTGTTCAATATAAAAAGACGTGACAACATATATGATGTCTGATCAATGTTTTTATTTTGTATCAATGCTATCAGTTGGTTGATCATGGAATCAGTGTATTGATGTGGACTGATGTATCATTACATCCCAAGTGCTGGACCATTTCGTAATAGCACGAGGGCCTCCACCCGACCGGATGCCTGGCATTGGGGTTAGAACGTCCCCATTACAGCCATCCGTCTACATTGGCTACTCACACCTGGCCCCCCTTTTTGACAAGGGCACACCTGCTCCTGCTCCACACTGACAGCAGCGTGCGTCTACGGCCAGCCGGCCACAAATAGCCACCTCGTTCCCCGCGGCTCGGCCACCGATGGATTTATGAAGCGAGTAAGGTCAGCTCTAGTACCAACGCAACAATGGGCCTAACCTTGGGGAACAATGACTCAGGCCGGAGACACTGAATGCCATGTATATTTGTTCTCCCACCCGGAGGTTGCTTGCGTTCGATCGGGAGCCAGATGAGTTGAGAAAAGGCAATTCGAGGGACGAGTGGACAGGTCGTTAGATAAAGTTCACACACAAAGCCCACTTTAGTTAAGAACGGCGGCAGGAAAATGGCGCCCCAGACAAATCTAGCGGTCAAACAGTTCAATCGAACAGTAATGAAGAGAAAACACTAGTACTGTTTATAAGTATCTGTATCTGCACTTTATATGTTTTTCAAACACATGACATTATATTTTTGTTTGTACATTCACATGAAGCCTTTCATTACTCGTCAATTTGATGCATATGTTTTAAATCAGTGGAGGACTCTTGTCTGTTATGTGATAATCCATATTTTGTTGCTCATGTGAGAACAAGCAATCGCTACGCCCAAACTCAAACTGCAAGTGGTGTGTTTGAAGAGCCAAGTATGTAGTTATACACGTTTCTGCACAAGATCAAGCTAAAGATTCCCCAACAGAGCATGTCAGGCTTAATATGAGTTCCATGTCTGAGATTTTTTAGATAAGGAATGACTCACAGTGTTTGCTGTGCTTACTACCAACTAGAATCGTAGGATACTGTTCCAGAATCATTTCAAAAATGACTTGTGGCAACAATAAAACAAAGCATTGGCATTAAATGGAAAATGTTCTTTTGAATATAGATGGTCCCTGAGTGGGGCGATACGGTGGCACAGTGGTTAGCGCTGTCGTCTCACAGTGAGGAGGTCCGGGTCTGATCCCTGGGTCAGCTGCGGGGCCTTTCTACAGTATGTGGAGTTTGCATGCTCTCCCCGTGTTGGCATTGGTTTCCGCTGGGGGCCCACAGTCCGAAAGCATGTTCTATACATTGATCTAAACTGGCCACTTGTAAGCGAATGTGTGTGAGCGTGTGTGCTCTGCGGTGTGTTGGCGCCCACCCGGGGTTGGTTCCGGGATAGGCTCCGGTCACCCCCAAGATCCCGGTTGGGATTAAGTGGTTCGGATAATGAATGGTCCCTGAGTAATGATGGTTCAACTTACGATAATGATAGCGATACAACAAAATTGTTTACGTTTTGCGCAGCAGGCAAACATAGCAGCGTGTGCAATACAACACATTGGGACATTTCCAGAATGTACACATCTCCCGCCTTGTGAGATGCCTCACTCTTGTCAGCAGTCAGAGTTCAGTTGTATCTGTGTTAGAGCGTATATTTTTCTGTGTTTTTGTGGCCCAATTTTAATGAAAAAAGCATGTTTTCTAAATGCCCAAGTGTGTCTGCTGCTGGTAGTGGTAGTGACTGCTGTTAACAATGTCTCAATAATATTTTCAAGTTACGATGGGGTCATCACCTCCTACCTGTACTGTTGTAACAACCGGCAGGTGAACCCACACACAGAGTCTCAAAAACCAGGTCGAGGGCACAAAGATGAATTGACTAAGCTCAAGGTATTTATTCAGGCAAGGGTCAAATCCAAAATACACAGTCCGCGGGGAAATCAAATCCAAATCACAGAGAACAGAAGAGTAATCCAAAAACATACAGCGAGGGTTGGAACACAGGAAGGCAATAATGGAGAATGCACTAGGCATAACAATACTTTGCAGGGAACACGCAAGCAAAAGGCCTTAAATACAAGTGATGTGGGAATGATTGGCTAGAACTCAGGTGATGCCGATCTGGTAATCTGGGGTGGTTGTGAAGATCTGGAACTGGAGTCTTGGTCGGATGGCCTTTCGAGGAGGTAGATTCCTCCCTCGGTCTGGGCTGAGGTCTTACAACTGTAGTATATTTAAAAGCAAGTATTCCAGTACTTGTGCAGTCAAGGCAAACTTTCAGTTGTATTGAACTAATTTTTGACTTCAGGTATACACTACTAGTCGAAAGTTTGGACACACCTTCCCATTCAATGTTTTTTCTTTATTTTCATTACTATTTACATTGTAGATTCTCACTAAAGGCATCAAAACTATGAAGGAATTGTGTAAGGGCTATTTGACCAAGAATGAGAGTGATGGAGTGCTGCGCCAGATGGCCTGGCCTCCACGGTCACCTGACCAAACCCAGTCGAAATGGTTTGGGATGAGATGGACCGCAGAGTGAAGGCAAAAGGGCCAACAAGTGCTCAGCATCTCTGGGAACTCCTTCAAGACCGTTGGAAAACCATTTCAGGTGACTACCTCATGAAGCTCATCGAGAGAATGCCAAGAGTGTGCAAAGCAGTGATCAAAGCAAAGGGTGATTATTTTCAAGAATCTAAGATATAAAACATGTTCTGGGTTATTTCACACTTTTTGTTTACTACCTAATTCCATATGTGTTCATTCATAGTGCCTTCAGTGAGAATCTACAATGTCAGTAGTCGTGATAATAAAGAATAAAACATTGAATGGGAAGGTGTGTCCAAACTTTTGACTGGTAGTGTATGTGTTTTGACTCATGTAACATAGTTGCGTGTTTTGTCCACCCATGATAGTTTGTTATCTGCACTAACGTGTCATAAACAAGCCTCCAGTCTCTTTACGGATGCTGTCTCTTGCACAGCCTTGGTGCAAACATGTCAGTCAAGTGAAATGAACACATAAACATGAAGTATTCAATAAAGCAGCATTCATAAAGTCGTTCAGGCTGTTTAATTTACGACAGCACAGCTCCTCTCGCATCCCGGCGGAATCCGATGCTGGATTTCAGGATTAGCATCTCATGGCCTGACGTTCCAGCGCTAAACTCAAGATGTGCATTCCAAGCGGCCCTGAGCTCCCAGCTCTGGGTTGCTCCGCTGACCTCCAGCTCCGCTCCTGCAGCCGGCGCCGCAGCAGGACAACCGCAAAATCTCGGCCAGAGCTGTTACAGCAAACAGCGCCTTCGCCGCAAGGCCCACACCCCAACAATCTGCTCTGTCCTTAGGGCTCGCTTGCTGCCCGGGGCCCATGAGCAGCTGTGCAGACCCACCCCGAACCTTCCTCTTCCTCCTACTCCTCCTCCTCCTCCTCCTTCTCCTTCTCCTCCGGCTTCTCTTCTGCCTGGAACATTCCTTGCAGATGTTGGCGTGCAATGAAGACACAACCCTGCCTAATCTCCATAAGGCAGCTCGGGATAGGCAGCTTAAGGCTGGGTTGCTGTTCCACACCACTTTAGGCTTCCGTATCTCAGCAAAAAGCAAATTTACTGCTCTTAGTCCGCAGAAGGAACCACAAATGTGTATTAAGTTGGATGTTTTGGTGCTATTCTGCAGCACCATTATTACAAAAAATAATGAAATGACCACTCAGTGTGCATCAAGAACAAAGTGGCAAAAAACATTTTTCTTTAGTGACACTTTTTAGAGACGGATAATCAAAATGAAGTAGAAAAGGCATTACCATTTTGTGAGCATACGTTTTCACTTGCACTTTCTGCGAGGAACATTCCATTTTAGGACAGACCTTTCATTTCAGGATATTGCACTTTGGCAACATTTATTCAACATCAAATTTATTTGATGCCAATTTTCTTTTCAAGAAGGTCACAAATGGGAGAAAGTTCCTCTCTCAGTAAAGTTTGTCCTAGTCTGGCCTGGTCTTAAATATGTCAGTGGAAACATAAATGTGGTTTGACAGCTTGGAATCCAAATTTCTCTGGGATTTTTGGAGTCTTTTTTGTGATCCATGTCTGTTTTGAAATGTGTATGACATAACCTTTTCCTGCACAGCGTCCACTTTAGCGGACAATCATCTAGGGGTCTTGACTTAGTGGCTCATGATTCATGCATGAAAGGGTTAATGAATTGCAGCAATATTTGGCAAGTTGGCTCAATTTCTGAGGTCCATGTCTAAGGAAAATGCTCAAAAACCAGTAGTGGACTTTGCCTACTGTAGTATTTATTACTGTTGAAAGCCCCCTGCAGTGTGTGGTTACGAGTCTGCCTTTCTTCATAGCAGTTAAATATATCGTAGGGAAATAAAAAGATCCAGACCTGAGGTGGATTTCTCACAATGAGATACTGAGAGAAATTCTCATATCCAATCTATACAAATATGGACACCTCCATCTCCGCTGATAACCCATGCAAATGCTTGGCAGAGACTTTAATTGGATGCAATCAAGAATATTTTAATCATTTAACTCACACAGGGCTGCTCAGTCTCACTTCATTACTTGGCTTACCTCCTCTAACATGATCAAACCCTGATATTGACAGAATCCACTGTCTACTTTTGAGAATTGTACAGTACACAAATGTATGTCTGTCCCACATTATATGAAGATCGGCTCTCCATGTCCAACAGCTGCCTTAGACTGGATTAAAATTGGGTCCAAACCTAAAAGGATTGCCTCAAGTGATTTAAATGAGAAAACAAACAATTCAAGCATAAAATGTAGTTTGACTGAGTACAAGTACCTCATGTGTTTTATTGTTAAAGTAAGTAAAGTTAATTTGTTTACCTAAAACATCGTATTATTTTCAGTAAAATAAGTATTTTGCAGTTGTACTGTACTACAGAAAGTTTCTCTAAACTTATTTAAAATGTGAGTCCGTGCAACATCACATCTGTTTGAAATGCAAATATGTAAGTGCACTCAAAGATATTGACTTAATTACTCTGTAATTCATTTGTGAGTAATTAATGAAGATGAGTGACCTGTATTGTTTGGAGGTATTAAGTACTGGTAATTTATTTGTTGCTTGTTACGATATGCTATTATGTTTTACACTGTACTGACAATGAAATGAGTAGGTTAATCCTGCAAATTAAATCTCATTGAAGTTAGTCCAGTGTTGAAGAAGAAGGTGTAGATTGAAGCGATCAAACTCTGTTTAAAGATTTTTGCCCATTGCTCTCATTACTTTTCCCGTTCCAAATTATGTGAAACTCAGCACACTATGTATATTAAGGGAAACTGGACTAAAATGGTCAAACCATGACATAGACAACCTCCTTTTCAACTTTATAAAATTGCATGGTACCTTTTCCACATTGTATCAAGCTAAGCACTCCATGTCCAACAGGTGAAATTGAACTGGATTAAACTTTCTCATATCTTGGAAGTTTGGAGGCCAAAACAACAGTTTGAACCTGTATCTACTGGCAGTGGTCAGAGGAGGTTACACCCATAATGTTGTTTGGCCAAGACTCTTTGACAGTCAAAGCCAATGAAGATCATCCCAAATAGAACAAACTGAAATTACTCATATCGTCAATGGTTTAGATGGAAGCAATCAAACTCTACTCAAAAAGCGTTGCTTCATTGCTTGCTTCACCTCGCCTAAAATGGTTGGAGCCTGATACAGGTTGGCGGCCCCTTTGTCCACTTTTGAAAATTGTACGGTGTCTGTTCCACATTATGTGAAGCTCAGCACCCCATGTCCAACAGGTGAAATAGAACTCTGGAGAATGCTGACAGATTGACTGAGCTAAGGTGGTGAGCTTTAACGTGGGTTTGGCTGGATAATGTCTTCCACTCCCCATGGTCCCGGCTAACCCCCCACATCTCTCCCACGACGACTCGGCGAAACGCCACTTCGTCGGCGGGAATTCAGCGCGGGCCGGATTAGGGCGGGAATGTGAGGAAAAGAATGTGTTTTCTCTGCTCGGCTGCCTCGCTGAAGTCCCTCGAACTGTGAACCCACACCCCTCCTAAAGGAGGGGCGTTCCGGCACGACGAATAGCTTTGCACACAATCATATTGACAACACACATTCCATGCTGGTACTGTCCACTGTTGGAACGTACTCAACCGCGATGCTACGCTTCCTCATTTAGAAAGAACATAATTTAGAATAAGAATAGAAAACATATTTATAATCACGGCTGATTGTTTTCTAGCACATAAAATGAAGAGATTTAGTGCCACTTGTCAAGTAGTTTTATTGCTTTTGCACTTACATGATTCATAATTGTGTAGCATTGTCCATTATAATACAAAATGGGCGTTGTAGGCATGTAACAATAGATTATATCACATTGTAGCAGATGAATTTTATTATATTTACACATAAAACACAAGAGTCTCAATATATTTCATTATAGACTCTTAATATTTTTTGTCAACTGAAGCACAAAAAAACAAACTCTGAAGGGAGGCACTACAAAGTCTGATCTGTATGTTTGATATAAAGAGCAAAATTCTTCAATGATCATCCAGATTATACTGTTAGTAATGTTCATAATGTGTGTAACCTGGATATTTAAATGTGTTACTGATGAATGTCTAATTTACAAGAGTGTTTAATGAAAGTATTTATTACAGCATTATTACATAGCAACAATTAGTAATAGCATGGTAAAATATATTTATATTTAACACACGCAAAACAAACTCATTAAAAACTTTAATGGTGTAGATGGGAGCAACCAAACTCTGCTCAGTCTCATTTTATTGCTTTGTTTACCTCTTGAAATGGCTGGATCCATATATAGACTGTTCCACATTACGTAAAGCTCAGCACGCCTTGTCCAGCAGGTGAAACGCTGGAGAATGCTGACAGACTGACTGAATGTTGACAGATTGCTGGTAACTGGTAGTTCCTCTTTAAGACCTTTATGCGGACCTAAACATAAACAACAAGAGCCTTAGAGGCGTAAGAGGTTAATGATACTGATAGTTATTTTTAGTCCAAAAAGATTATGGGGGATATTACATAAAATACAACATAATATATTGGAATTACTGTTTCAAAACTCAAAGTAAGACAGTGCAGGGCAGTAAAAAGAAGGTGATTTAAGGTGCTTTTTGTGGCCATATGAATCCTGAATTCTAAATAGTGCAGCAGCAGCCATGACTCTCAGTTGTGCCAGTCAGTGGACATGCCAGGCCCCTTCTGCTCCACCGCCAACGGACATTCACTCTGTGACACATGAATAGGGGGGTCTGCTGCAATGGCAACAGCCGGGAGCTTTTTCCTTCCCCCCTGTTCATATCTGGTCCAGTTTGGACCTGACTGCTCCCTCCCTCTCTCTTTCTCCCTGTCTCTGTCTCTGTATGTGTATATATAGATCCATAAAGGTCTTGTATAATCCAAACTCATTCACATATACACACACACCCAAGTTGTGTCGTTATCGGGAAGGTATGTCCAAAAAGTCCCATAGTGACTAGATGTAAATTAAAGTATAGCTACAGTGAGTCCTAACCTTAACGTCAATTACCAAAAGCAAATCCATTCACAAACTTTAATATAAAAGCAATTATTCCTTACAAGGAAAAGTAAGATTTTCTAGTAATTTGGGGACAACCAACCCACACCTCCCCCAGACCCCCAAAATATATATAAGGTGCACGGTTGAAATTGTCACTACGCAACAAGTGTTTCAGTTCAGTTCAGGGGGCCAAAGCAATCACCTCAACCTGTACTTACTGCCAGTGGAAGGACGCTAAACCCACAAACTGCCAACAAAATGTTGTCCAGGCAGCACTCATTGATATTAAATGTTAGCCCAGGTCATACCATGTAGTACAAAGCAAAAGAAAGGTCACTTTGGCTACAAATTACATATAACTTTAAAAGTGTAGAAGGGAGTAATCGAACTTTTCTCTATAGGTCAAAGGGCCAATGCTGCATTTCTAATTCACCACTGAAAGTTCCTACAATAGCTCTACAAGCAAACTGGATCTTGGACCAGTGGAGGAAGGTCACCTGGACCAATGAATTCTCTTCTCTTTTGAATCATAAGAAGACTCTGTGTCATTTATGCATCATTCAACATCTCTATGTTGAAACACGTAAACATAGTGTTACAGCTGCAGAATTTATCAGATGGTCTTTTTCAGAGCAACTTGTAATTGTTAATAACAGTGTTCCTGCAGCAACTTGGGGTTAAGGGACTTTCTCTGGGTCCAAAAGTGGTTGGGCTGGAGATTGTGGGTTGGGAGGTAAATCACAAGTTACATCGGCATACAACATCATAAAGACAATGATTCAACGTCTGCCGATATCATGGACTGCTATGATATGATTTTGATTCGATTCAGTTCAGTCTGAAATCAATATGAGACAATATTATATCCTTAACCCTTTTGTTATGTTCGTTTCTCAGGAACACCAATGATGTTACTGGGTCAATTTGACCATGTTTAATTATCTAAAAGTGTCAGAAACCAAAAAATCAAACCTGAAAAGATGTGGAAAACCTCTGAATTCAGTTTTACAATGTTGTGGAGTTATGCAGTTTAACAGCTTTTCAGGGTAGGTCCATATATGTTATGTGCTTATGATCTACTGCTCTGACCCTGCCCACCTGCATAGCGTCAGTAGCCTTCCTGCTAGTCTGGGCAAGTTTGCTAAGAGAGTCTGTCATATGCTAAGTCCGAAGTGGTTTCGAATATCTCCATTCCCTCACCACCGGTGGCCGCCGTTGAACCACCAAGTGTAAGTTTACCTATTTTGTGTTGTCATAACCTGTAAAATATGACGTGTGCATGGTTAACCTGTTGTAAACTCCAAATGATTAGTGAATATATGAGAACACGCAGCTAATCCGTATGAGCTAGCTCAGATGTGAATTATAGCGGTGCCATAATGTATAAGTAATGGTAAAATGTAAGTTAGCAAACTATGTGCTCTAATCTATCAGCTCTCTCATTTTTTCAGCGTTCCTCTGTCGTTTTAGCTTTCCCCCTGCTGTCCTCTCACTTAAAATTTTCCCCACCATTATCTTGTGTTGTATTCCTTATTAGCCCAGACTGTGTCCTAACCCCAGGTACAGGAAGACTATGTCTGTAATCAGAACATTTCCCCATTTTCAGATTACAGTTACAGTCTACCTGGAGCAGCTTGGAGTTCTCAAGAGGAGCATCTGATAAATTATGCTGTAACATTATTTATAATTTTAACTCATGACCGAATGTACCACTAAACCACCATCACCAGCAATATCCCTCCTCCCGCTCTTCAGTAAATCTCCAACAAGGCGATGACATTTTGTCGATCTAATGACCTCTGACAGGCAACTAACCTCTAAAAGGGTTATAAATAAGATTGTATTTTTAGGCCTGCAAGAGGTCAACTCTGCATGTTGTACTGTGAGAGAGTGTAATACTCATATCTTCATTCCAGTCAGTCACCCAGTTTCAAAATAGAACTCAAAACAGTACAGTGAGGTTCTTTCAGTCACTGAATTCAGAACACCACACACACCGACCACATGTAAGACTAGAGGGCTGTATCAGGACACTTTGTGATCCACCGTGGGGTTGATTACTCTCCGTTGTGGTTGAAGAGGAGGAGTCTTGGTTATCTGTGCATGGTTCTTTGTACGGAGCCGTTGTGGTGATGTCTCCACGCTGGAAGTGCGCTAATTGTCTTTGTGTTCTGCTTCTCTGCCCCAGTCCCCTGCAGGTTACAATGGTGCCCAGTGTTCCACTCAGAGAACAATCTCTCCCTCTGTCCTTCCTGGGTCGGCAGAGGCACTGACCACTGTGACTGTACAAGCGTTCTGCAGCGTTCGCAGATACCAGCAGTAAAATCCATGCACATAATACTCTTATGCCTCTTGATACACACAAACTGCAAACAATACTCTCAAACACACTCACAATCACATGAATGTGCTAATTTTATACAGTATATAGATTAATAGAGTTTAATGTGAAGTAAGACTTAGTGAAACAAGCTGCATGGGAAATGTACACATGTCATATTTAATGAATAATAAATCTCCCTTGACTAAATCTGAACTGGCTATAATTTTTGTCTTAGTATTGATATAAGAATGATATGAATGAGAAATGAGAAATATTCCTGGACTGTACAACACCCATTTAGACTTTTATATATATAAGAATTATGTAAATTATAGAGAGAACATACACCTATGGGAAAGTAAGAGAGGGGGCTAATGTAATGGAAATCACAGTCAAACTGTGTTATTATCCACCTGTAATGACACCATATTGCTGCCAGCCGATGACCTCATCACTCATTAAGCCTGACTCCTCCATTAGTATGTTATCAAATTACCCTTTTCATTTTCTCTTACCCAGATGTGGCCCATTTGCAACGAATTGGATATCGTTTTTTACGGCACATTACATCCTTGCGTTTACAGCATAACAACCCTGCATGTGTTTTAAAGAGACATCCAAGAGACACAAACTTCCATCACTAGGTGTCTAACTAATGCTAATGTTTTTGAAGACATGTGGAGCGGCACCTAGCACTAGAAGTTAGCATTTGGTATAGTCGACTATTTTAGTTGCATCATTGTGTTATGGTGTTCATCCTTCTAAACCTTGTCCATAAGCTCTATTCTTATCTGCTTCACACAAACTAGACCTCAAATGGTTGCCAACAAAACTTCATACATATTACATTTGTTTAGGGTCAGCAGCAGCTTTTAAATAACAGTTTCGATTTTTAGATAGCGTTTTCAGGAAAGCATCATATTGGATATATAATGACTGATTATGACTAATGGTTAGTGTGGTCGGGCCTTTGAGAATTTTTGCTGTATAACCCGAGAGCGGATGCTCATGCGTCTGACACGGGGGAACTCCGATCACTCTGATACTGAGATGCCCTTGAGCCCTTTTCAAATAAACGCCACTTTCCTGCTCTGCTCCTGTCTTGAGACACTTGGGCCTGTCCCTCGCTCGCTCTTTTTTCCCCTCACACAGGCTCTTTGACGCATCATCTGCCATTGTTCTGGCTCCAGCTGCCTTCTTGCTCTGTTCTTCTCTCGCTTCTCCGCTCTCCCACTGACCTTTTTCTTTTACATTAGCCCCCCTCGTGTTAGTCATGATGGTACATCCTATGAGTAGAGGCCTATTCTCTCTGTGCTCTGTTAATTACTTCTCTATTTATTTAGCCAGGCGTCCCAGGCAGGGGGCGCGGCGGTCTCTGAGCGAACAGGGATTGTCCCAGTCCCGCGTCAAACGGCCCCGCATTCCGATCCTCTTAGGCCGAAGCTAACACGAGCTTTTCCTTTTATCTCTGCAGCGCGACAAATTAGCACCCGGACGAGGCCTAATACAAAAGGGTCTCAACTGAAAAAAGAAAAAACACAGAGACAAGCTCATCACGAGAGTAGGGGGCTTCCTCAAGTTTTTTGCCGTGCTAAAAACAAACAAATTGAACATAAGGCGCATTAAAAAACACAGACCTTGGAATAAATGAGCTAAATTAATGTCTGGCTTAATTTTTTGGAACATGATTGGATTTAATAATGCATTCGATAAGACATTTTTGCGCTGGTAATGAGCCTTGGAGCCGAGTCGTGGAAATGATTATTGATATTTTGTGGTTATTTTGCTAATGTATTCAATCTGTCACGAGCGAATGGATTTGATTCACCCTGGTCCGAGTAACATAAAGCTAATTGCAGTGAGTTTGGCGCATTCGTAAAAATCGGCTGCCATCGATTTGCAGATTTGCAACCTTTCCTTAAAATCGCCCGTTACGGATCCATTCAATTATGCAGAGGGGACTTGTGAAACTTTCACGTGTTCACAAAAGTTTTTTCTGCAACCAAATTGAATTGAGCTTAACCTGATTAGCTAATAGCGCTGTGTTACAGAGGACAGAGTGCAGTAGCTTTGGTCTGGGTTTCGTTCCTGCAGCTCCATTGCGATGACTGGATCCGGTTTCATCGTTTTATGAGCCGTTTTTATTTTTGTCTCAACCCCACATGTCGGCCAAGATGCAATGAGGAGGGGCGGGGTTTCAAAGTGGATGTGGGCATGAAAGGGAGAGTGCAAGAAGATGGGGCATAGGGGCAGAAAATGTGAGAGAAAGTGATGGAGCGAGAACAGTAAGTTGTTGGAAAGGAGGCAGACAACGGAGACTGAGGGAGGGGAAAGAAAGGTTTCCCATTGGAGCCAGACAGAGACGGACAGCCTGATCTTTGCCTGGTTTCGGGATGCGTGTGTGCAGGAATGCATTCATTAGCGTAATTCCTCGGCTCTCACACAAGGCTTCCGTCACTGGATAAGGTGGGGAGGGAGGGAGTGAGGGAATGAGTGAGCAGAGGGCACCGAACTGGAGGGCAGAAGGGAGGGAGGGGACGCTGCCTCTCTCAGTAGGAGGGGTGCGGTGTAAATAGACTGTGTACCCGAAAAAAGAGAGAGAGAGGGAGAGAGAAAAGGGGGGCGATCCAAGACGATCTGCATGAGAAAGCGCCGGCCGCCACAAAAGGATGAAAAGATGCTGGGCAGGACCTGGACAATCCCTTCCTGTTCTGGTGGGTCATTTGTTTCCGTGCCGTCATGGACCGGGCCGCCGGCCCTCCTCTCCCCAAAAACCGGCGGCCCCAAAGGCCCCATTTCACATGTCCCCCCACCCCCCACCTCGTCTCTCTCACTTTGTTTTCCAGCACTTTCTGAACACTTTTCTATTCACGTGAAAACCACCGATGGGCCAAAACAGGCGGGCTCAAACAGAGCCTAATAGGAGATTGGAACGATGAATTTCGCTGTGCTATCTAAAAAAGCCAGTCAGCAGTGGGCATGGGAACTGATTTTGCATGACAAAAGCAGTGACAAAACATTAAGCCAATTAAAGTGCTTACTCTAATGTTTTAATGAAGGGATTTAAGCGTTCGTAAATGTTGTTTGTTTGTTGCGGGGAGGCGACCGTCGTGTCATGCAGAATTTGCATATTGGTGAAAGTGGTGATGTGCTGCGATAGTTTTGCCAAAAAAAAGTATTTAATATTATATGGAGGGCATTTAAAAAATGATTTACTAAATTCCTTTTTTATTTCCTATCATGTTATGGTAATACAAAAAATGCACTGAAGTAATGCAGTGCATTAGCAGCCCATTTTTGCAGGGCTCTGTCCTTTATCTGCAGTGTTTAGCACCTTTCTGAGGAAGTTCCCCATTGAGATAAACGTCTTGTTTTCACCGTGATTCATTCTGATGCACCCTGGCATTTACTCTATCACACTTTGTCTCTCTTTCTCACATTCTCACAGTATCACCAACATTCCCATGCAACTTGCCAAGGAGGTACAAATGCAGACTCTGTCAGCATTAGGGCCGTGCAATTAGAGATGGATAGACTGGCTTAAAACAATAATTAAACGTTTGGTTCACGTATTAACCTTAATCCTGCAAGCACAGTTGATCGTGTTACTTTTACGGTGATTGTAGGGAGAGGAGCTTTGGATCGTACTTGTGTTGCTGAATGAAAAAAAAAAGAAAAGAAAAAAAAGCTAACAGTTAAGTTCTAAAATGTAATTTGACTAGTTCTTTACAGCATGGCCATGAATGCAAAACAGTGGGAAAACTTAATTTTGCCAAAGGGTCAGTGCAAGGTAATTTGTCAGTAATAGATAGACTGCAATTTGCAACTGGACGTCCCTGGGGCCAGTTCCTGGGTAAAAGCTTGTGATTTTCATTTGCAGCTCAAAAGCTGTGTGTGTGTGTGTGTGTGTAAGAGACAATTTGTGTGCGCGTGCGTTTGTGTGTACTTTTGGAAGGAAGAGGCAGCGCGTCTCAGTGTGTTCCTGCCTCTGTGTGTAAGAGACAGTGATTGTGTGTGTGTGTGTGTGTGTGTGTGTAAGAGACATTGATTGTGTGTGTGTGTGTGTGTGTGTAAGAGACAGTGATTGTGTGTGTGTGTGTGTGTGTGTGTGTGTGTGTGTCTGCGCGCGCTCCCCTCCTCCTACTCTCGGTTCCGGAACGCGCGCTCTCGCGCTCGCGCCCGTGCTGTGGAGCCTCGCGCCGTGCGGTGTAATCACGTGACGGGCTCGCGAGCCCCGGCCAGGCAGCAGAGAGCCAGACGCGTTAGAGCCTCAGCGAACAAGCTCCGTTACTGAGAGTGACACACACTCACACGCCACACACATACACACACACACACGGGAAGCTGTGTGTAACTCTGGGAGAGGGACCTTCACCGCCTCTGTCACACACAGTCGCTGCAGAGGAAGTAAAGGACAAAATCTCGCTCGAAACCGCAAAACCGTGGAAGGAGCAGGAGCCGCCGAGAAACTTGTGGGATTTTAACTGGACACAAGCTGAAGAAGCCGTGCTACCTCTCTCTCCTCCCCTCATGGACATTTTTACTTTTTTAGCCTTCAATTCGTTCGGTCAACTGTCCTGAGAGTCGGCGTCGGTGTCGGCGAGGGTGTGTGGAGGCGAACTGCGGTGACGGCGCGTAAAAAAACACACAAGCCGACAAGCGCCTTAAGAGACACCAGCTTTTCTACTGCGTAACGCGAGCCGAGCCACACACACCTCCTGACAGACACAATTGCTTTTTCATTTTTATACCGTATTTAATATTTATACCTATTTATTTTGGCCTATTTACTTTGCGTACTCGGGGCTCTCGGTTGTGATTTGTTTTGGAATATGGTGGGGGAAATGGAAGCGAAGGAGAAACCGAAGCCGAGCCCAGACTATCTCATGCAGCTGATGAACGACAAGAAACTGATGAGCAGTCTGCCCAACTTCTGTGGCATTTTCAACCACCTCGAGCGGCTTCTCGATGAAGGTAATTCTCCACCGTCGGAATGTGACCGGTCCGGTGTATTGTGTGTGTGTTTTTTTTTTTTTAAATATATATATTTTTTAAACAACCGACCGGGGCCGGGGCGAGAGGCTCCGCTCCAGTTTGCGCGCTTGTTGTCATTTGTTGCGTCCTCGGTTGGGTTGTGTCATTGAGACGGAACCGCCGCAGTTTGGCGCCGCCGCTCAGCTCGACTTGCGCTCACGTGAAATTCACGTGAACTGAAGCGAGTACGAGAGACATTTCGCCGGATCTCTTAGGCGACAAGTCGCGTCAGTTACTACGAGCGCAAAGCCCGTTATTCCTAGTATAAAGGCACATTCGTTTCTTGCATGAAGATTCGTTATTTTGTGTCGTTGTTACGTATTTTGAAAGAACAACATATGAAATCACTTCCAGGATTGTGCGTGTAATTGTAAAAAGTAATTGTAAACAAAGAATATATATGGTTACTGTTTCTCTCTATATATAATACTATATATATGTATGTATATATATATATATATATATATATATATATATATATATATATATATATATATATATATATGTAGTTTTTTTTCTTTTCAATCTGCTTACATACGTCTTGACATTTGTACATTTTCAAGAGCGTGTTGGTGAAATGTCACCAAAACAGTTATCAGTCAGGAAAATCCATCTTTTAAAGGTTGATGTAATAATCTCACACAGTTTGTATTTCTGCTAAGAAAGTGAAACCTCAAACCCAAGCATGAGATCATCTCAAACGTTCTCAATGAAGCTTCGCTCTTTCTAACCACAATGTTGGCATCACGTCCTATTATTTAACACCATTTATTTAGCAAAATGTCTAATAGGCCTTTTAGTAACCGCTTAAATATAATTGTTCGTATAGTTAATTTACTGTTTATCAATTCAGACGAATTTCTCAACTAAAATGGCGCTGAATCAGTTTTTTTGCTTGTTAGAAACTTTGTTGTTTATGAGCCGTAGACTTGCAGTGGCGATGCCTGAAGTTGTACTGAATGCGTCTATGTTGTTCCAGAGAAGAAACGCGTGTTTAGTAACAATACAGAATACAGTTCTCAGGCACTTCATATAGATATCCAAATATAAGACCGAAACGTTGTCTAATATTACATGCTATAAAAAAAAAGTCATTTTAGTTAGTTGGGGTTGGTTGTGTCTTGTGATGTTCTTGATTCTGCATCTCATCATCTGGGGTTTTCTGCTCTGTGGGAATTTCAAGCCCTAGGGGCACCAGGGCCTTTCCAGCCTCTTTTATGGAAAGTTTCCATCTTTCCAGCAATTGTCACCTTTATACAGCTGTAAACAGGGTTATATATCACTTGTTTAAATGCATCCTTACTTCTACTGCTTTTACTGTAAATGTTTTATTGAGCATTACAGTGCCGCATGCATTTAAGTGGAATTGCAGGCTTGGAATAAACGAAGACAGTCTACTGTTTGTGGCCCCAGTGTCTTAAAGAGACTGTATAGCAATATAATGTGAAGAAATTATAAACCGCTATTAACATACTACCTGTACGTTTCGCACTTTATTTTCAATTGGCATGAGCGATAACCGTGTCACATTTTGGCTTTGAAACAGACTTCATAACGTGAATACTGGAGTGCTGGAATGAAAACTAACCCTTACCCTAACCTAGAATGCTGTTTCATGCCTATAAGCCTATATTTTCTTCTCTGTATCAATGATAATGTCCTTATTTACCTTATGTAGCTCTCGTAGCATCTCTATAATATGGCAAATTATTGCGTAATAAAAAACATGCATAATAGGTATGATGTATTAAAATATATGAGATCCAGTATATAGCCTATGTATATCTTTTACATGCTTATATATTAAAAACAGATCTGAACTATAATTTACTTTAAGCCAGGTCATAGTTCATGTATGTATATATATATATGTATATATATATATATATATATATATATATATATATATATATAATATATATGTATATATGCATATATATATGTATGTATATTTATATATGTATATATATGTACATATATTATTATGTATATATGTATATATATATATATGTATATATATATATAGCACATTACCTTGTAAACTAAATCACTTCAAGATTCAAGATTCTTTATTTGTCACACGCAAATTATACGGGTACAACATGCAGTGAAATGTAACGTGATCCGCTTTTTTGACTGTGCAATTTAACCAAAAAAAATTACAAATAAAATAGAGATAATATAGAAATTAAATAAACTTAAAATAAGGAAGATATAACAAATAAAGACAAATAAACTATTTCGTTATATTACAATAAGTTTAACCTAAGTACAAAAAATCTGCAGACAGACAACAGATGCAGTGGAGACTGTTTTAAAGTGTTGTGCAGCCACACAGCAGGAACGTGTAGCATTTTAGCAGAAGGTGAGTAGGAGAATGTAATATTTTGACGGTGAAATATGGCAGTAGCATAAAATGAATCATATACTTTTTAATATACTCCTCAATAAGAAACTAGATAGATTAAATGTGGGAATTTAGAGAGGTGTGGTTGTTGCATTTTTTTTTCACCAGATTGTCCATCTGGACGTAAGTGCTGTCCATTGCGTAAGGCATCCAGTATTTCTGGAGAGATTCCTGATGGCAAACGCATAGCTACTCACGAGATGCTTTTGGCTCTGGAATTTAGCTCAGTCCCATGGTGTGCGCAAGAAAATGGTTTATTTACGCAAATTACCACCGCGAGAAAAGAACTGGCCCAAATGTAGTTCATAATTGGGTTTTGTAACATGAACACATGCGTGTCACGGTTCTACAGAGGCCCGATATGCTATAAAATAGAATTGCATTCAGCAGCATGGTGGCATTTGGCTAATCCATTATGAATATGCATTAAATCAGGAAACATGCATGTGGAGAAACTTGAGCATGTTGTTGTACATTTTCATTTATGGCATTTATCAGACACTCTTACCCAGAGCATCTTCCATTTGCTAATTACAGGTAAAGACAGCCAGGAGCAACCGGGGCTTTAGGGCCTTGTTCACTGAGCATTGCATACCTTTAAGGGCAATCATAGGCTTGGAGAAAGTGCAGACCGTTGGTTATTCATGGTCCACCTGCCTTAAAGAAAGTGTCTATCGATGTAGTAGTAAAAGCTTATAATTATAACCAGTAATCACCAGCCTAGCTGTGGGTTTCTGACCTGATGTTGTTAAGTGACAAGTTTGGATTGAAATTAGAGTTAAAAACATGCTAAGTAGAATTTAACTCATCTATTTCGTAGGGCAAATGCATATGGAGAAGCTTTAACATGTCGTGCATTTACACTAATAAGACACTTTTATTTAGGGTGTCTTTTACTATCTAATTACATAAATAGTCTCCCAGAGCAACTTGAGGTTAAGGGTCTTGCTCTGGGGATCAACGGTGGTAGTTCTGAAGGTAGGATAAAACTGGATTTGAACCCACAACCTCTTGGTCTAGGCAAGTTTCACCACCTTGTGTGGCGATTAGTGAGTGAGTGAGTGAGTGAGTGATTGTCATTGTGAACACAGCACAGTACACTGTTCATCACAACGAAATGTGACCTCTACGTTTGACCCATCCGTGAAGGAGCAGTTTATTTTGGCAGCACCCAGGGAGGAGTGCTTGGGGATGGTTTCTTTGCTCATGAGTACCTCAGCAGCACCATTACTGGTCCGGGACTTGACCCTTTGATCACAGGGCCAATGCCCAAAATGTTACACTAGGAACTGGCCCAAAGGATTAAGTGATATTTCCATGTTGGTATCGAACAGTGAATAAGTTAATTGAAGGGATGTTTCCTTTCCACCGTTCACTCACTGACTGTTCCCTATTCATCCTTAGATAAGTATTGTACCTCAACATATCTGGGAAGATGTTACAACAAAATGTGAGGCCTGATATTTGGAAGTAAAACACCAGCTGCTCTTTGTTGTTAACCGTGTGGGTGGAATATGTTAATGGCCATGCAGATGAAAGTCTGACTCTCCTGTACTTATCATGCTTCAAATGGATTCATGAGTCATGCAGATATATTTGTTACCTCACACCTCGTCTAAAGACAGAGGGGACGCGATCGTGCCGAGACCCGTCGCGGAGCAAAATGTAATAACCTTCAGAGGCAAAGGTCTATATGAACAACAAAGAAAATACTGCTGTGTGTCTGCGAGAGAGAGAGAGAGAGTGAGAGAGGTGGTGTGAGAGAGAAACTCATTTAGGACATCAAATGGAGCGTATAAAGTGAATTCACATGAACTGTAACAGCCATAAAGGTCACACAGGTTGAAAGCATGTTAATTTATGTTGTAATTCTCTGCATAATGCTCTCCCTAGTGGAACTGAACACATTCTGGTTGTTTTTCCCAACAGATTAAGTTCCCTTTCTGCCTTTCAGTAACTGTTCTCTGTTAGTTTCTGTGGTATTAATAACCACAAAGAACACACAGTTTGTTTTAGTGGGCGCTTATCAAGCAAGCAGTAGCTGTGTAATAACATTGCCGTAGTGACATAGTGAGTGATTATTTGTTGTTGTGAGCACACCACAGCACAGCACACAGTGCACCACAACAAAATGTGACCTCTGCATTTGACCCATCCGTGAAGGAGTAGTGGGCAGCTGACTTGCAGCACCCGGGGAGCAGTGCTTGGGGACAATACCTCAGTCTTACCTTTACCAACCCGGAACTTGAACCGACGATCCACGGATCATGGGGCCAACTCTGTAACAAGTTAAGATTTAAATTTACCAGAGGCTCTTAACCAGAGTAACTTTCCTATTTCATTTCATATTTCATTTCATATTTACAGGGACAGTCTTCCTGTGGGTTAAGGGTCTTGCTTAAGAATTCTGCAGTGGAAGAGAACTGGATTTGAACCTGCAACCTTTTCATCTGTAGATGAGTGTTCTAAGCCACCACCGCCCCCTTTTTAGCACATGGAGTAGGGAGGAATGGAATAAGGTTTTGGGAAGGATGCATTGTGTCTTGCAAGGAAGCTGTAAATTGTGAATGGTTTTGATTCTTTGCAGAAGCGACAAGTGAGATGGTTGTTCATATGAAGAGATCGAGACGTCACTTTCACTTCCAGTTTCAGGCCTGAAGAGCTCTGAATACACAGTCAGGGCTCATGCCAGCGCAAGAGACATGACATACCCAACGGTAGACTGTTCTTCCTCTAATAATGGTGTGTGTGTGTACGAAAAAGGGACTGATTATTTGTCATCAATAACACACTACAACACACAGTGCACCACAATAAAACCTACCCTCTGCATTTAACCTGTCCCTGTTGGAGCAGTAGGCAGCTGATGTGGACAGTGCTTAGACGACGAGACCTTTACTGGTCTGGGAACACAGGAGTAACTCCCTTACCGCTACACGACTCTTTTCCCATATTTAAAACGGTGATATGAGCTAAAAAAAAAAATGCAATATGCAAGAGAAAGGGGAAAACCCATAAAGGTTGCAGTAAAGTGCGTAGGTGGAGAGAGAGAGAGCGAGTAAGAGAATGAGAGAGAGAATGAAAAACTAAGCGAGAGGGGATGTGAGAAAAAGACAAAGAGTGTGCAAGAGAGACAATGAGAGCGAGAACGAAGCAGAGACAGTGTGAGAGAAAGAGGATGAGAAATAAAGAGTGTGTGAGAGTGAGAGCGAGAAGGAGAGAGGGAAAGAGTGTGTGGTAGAGGGGGAGAGAGAGATAAAATGCATGCCGCCACAAAGCACTTAAGACGAGTCCGGTCCTTTATTCTTTATTATTAGAAATTGCATACTCAGTGGTAAAAAGCCGTTCTCCGTGGCCCCATTTCCAAGTATCCACGTCTTGCAGCGTCACCTTGAGCCCAGTACAGTATGAGCCGTTCCTTTAGTGAAGAAAAAGAAAAGTACAGGAAGAAATCTGAAGCGAAACATTCTCTCCACCATGTTATAAGAGTCGGGGACATACACACACACATCCTCACCATCTGTCTGTCTGTCTGCGTAGTTGTTGCTCTGTGGCGTTGATATCACCAAAGCAGCGCTAAATCATCTGCTTTTTGCTCGGCTCAGCATTATTCCACCTTCGTAGAAGAACGAGAAAGTGTGTGCATGTGTGTGTGTGGGTGAGTGAGTGAGCGTGTGACTTATCATCCACAGCTTGCGTCGGGCCGCTACATTGATCATACATAAGGCTCTTAGTTGGTGTTTTCTGCCGAGGTCTGTTATTATATACGTCTGCCGTCTGGAGACGGGGAGGGAAGGCAGCGAAAACAGGAAAAATGAATATCATCAGGAAATCTGCGGCTCCATCGATAGCATGGTGAAGCGATATCTCACAAACTGCGCGTACGCCGCCTGAATTGTTCACGCCATATCCACGGCGGTGTTTGTAGAATTGTAATATCCAATAACTTTGCTGTGTGTGTGTGTGTGTGCTCCACGCTAGTCCCAGTTCTTATATCACAAGGCTGGCTGCTTGTGTGTACGCTCATTTGTACTGACCCTGATTGATCCTACTGGTTTCCTTTTGGAAAGCACAAAGAGCTGGTGTCATTTTTGTAGTAATTCATCACAATATGGCCGGTGAGGTGCCATCACAAAGATAATTTGTGTGCAGTAGGAACAACAAATAGGATATTAAGAGCTCTAGTAGTATAAAGTTGTTGCCATCGCATCAAAATGGATTTTACAATGTTTTGGAGAAAACTGCTAAATGTGAATGATTTCTCCTTAACTTCTCCTGGAAATAAATTCATGTTTAATGAGGGTCATTTACTGTTCTGTTGCTTATAACTACAGCAAGCAAATTTTGGCCGTCATTCAAAAACCACAAATCTTCAAAACTAACATTTCAGCAGACGTAACAGTAAATAATCATTTGGCAACTGAACAACATAAGACTTGCTTTACGCAACTGAGCATCAGACATGGAGCCTGGAAGGACTTACACTTTACACTGAGGTAAAACTTCAAGAGACACAACTGTTACTTTGAATTCTGAAGTAAGTTAAGATATACAAGATAGAACAAACCTGTTCAAGTTGGAAACCTACATTACTAAGAGGATTCATGGGATCTGAAATGGGTTCATATTGCAATAATAATAAAATTACTTATTATTACTCTGACCATTTACATTTACAGCATTTAGCAGACGCTTTTATGGAGAGCGACTTCCGTTTTTCCTGATTATAGGGACAGTTTTTCTGAGAGCAACTTGGGGTTAAGGGTCATGGACGCCTTTTGGTCCAGAGGCAAGTATCCTAACCACTAGACCACCACCTCCCACTGTGAATCAGTGCAGAGGGCTAAATTTCTCTGTCTCTGATGTACAATAATTATTACAGGTGTTATTACTATTGCAATGTGAACTCACCCATTTGAGAGAAGATAAGAATCCTCTCAATGTTGATGGTGCTTCTCGATTTTTTAAAATGTTTTTTTATTCTGTACCTCAAGTTACCATTCCCTGGCAATAATTCTGCGGCAGAAACCCCATAACTAACCAACTCATCTAAAATAATTATACATATTATACAAACATTTTTTGTGGATTATCACGGTTGTTACACATTCTTTGAAATATATCCAGCACAAGGAGGTGAAATTCTCCTCAACAGTATGAGGCTCGGTCTGAGATGCGGAATGTTAGTCGTGAGCGATGCGTCAGTACGGTCATGCGAAGCACACGAACGAGAGCAGATGAATGTCTTCGGCGGGCAACGGGAGCAGTCGGCCGTGCTGAGCCGTGCACTCCCTGCTGTAATAAAGGTGATTAATTTAATCAGGGGTGGAGCTGCTGATGTAGCTTCCTGCAGTCATAACACAGCATCGAGCTGCACGCTGCCTTACAGAACCCGGCATGCGTTAGAGCAGGAGGCGTTTGGTGAGCTCAGAGCAGGCCTGATGCTCGAAGGTCAACCCGTTTGTATATCGAACGAGTTCCTGGACTAATGGAGTTCTCTGCTATTTCTAACTGACATTTATAACGGCAGAAATATTTGACATTCGCAAATTCCACTTACCAATTTAAGAAACGTTCTCGTGTCTCGGCGAGACCTTTTGATTACACTTTTCTCTGAAGGATCCGTTTGGCTTTATTGAGTGTAATTTTCTGTTCTTTCACTTTTAGTTAAGTGCAGATTGTGTCGCAGATCTTGTTATGACAAATATAAGGAAAATATGAAAAGACAAGGAATATATTTAAAGCAACATAATACAAAAGTCTCTCGCAGCATGTTTTCAACCAAGACGTGCATATAATAGTTGTAAAAATGTGATGAAGTGATAAAAAAGACTGTTTCATTGAGTAAAGGGATATTTTAGAGGGGAAGTTATGTTCAATCCACCAACATCAAGAGCTTTCTGTGCAGTAGTTAAGCTGTGTATCCACATCAGTAAGTGAAATTTTTTGTCATGAACGTGACATTTATAACTACTTTGTTAACATCCACATCACTCCTCATTTCAGGGACGGTCTCCCCGGAGCAATTTGGGGTTAAGGGTCGGACCCAGTGACGCTAGTGCTGGAAGTAGGATTCGAACCCATGACCTCTTGGTCCATAGGCGAGTGTCCTAACCACTGGACCACCATGAAATGAAATATCTTGTAATATTAAAAAAAAAAAACTTTGTATGAGTTTCAGAAAAGTGCTGTAATACAAAGACCATTAATATTTATCAACATATTGTGTATTAGGGCGGCACGGTGGCGCAGTAGTTAGCGCTGCCGCCTTACAGCAAGAAGGTCCTGGGTTCGAGCCTCGGAGTGGCCGCAGGGCCTTTCTGTGTGGAGTTTGCAAGTTCTCCCCGGGTTTGTGTGGGTTTCCTCCGGGCGCTCCGGATTCCTCCCACAGTCCAAAGGCAGGCACTATAGGTTAATTGGTGACTCTAAAATTGGCCCCGTAAGGTGTGAATGTGAGTGTGATTGTGTGAGTGTGTGTGCCCTGCGGTATGTTGGCGTCTGTTGGTCCCCGCCTTGCACCTGTAAGTTCCCGGGAGAGGCTCCAGTCCCTCCGTGGCCCCGGTTGGGATTACGTGGTTTGGCTAATGAATGAATGATGAATATTGTTTATTAGAACAAGTTATTACTTGTAAAAGGTTCTGGGACTATGCTACGGTCATATTTCAGTAAGTGACATTTTAAATGGGGGAATTTTATAATTTTGGTTCTTTCTGCTGCAAACGAATAAAACGACTAAACTAATTTGGACAGCAAAATCGAGTGTGCGTTGTTGACCCCATGTTGACCTCGCTATTAGCCAACAGCATTAACAGGGTCCCGTCGTTAGCGGTCAGTCTTTCTCTCATTTCTTTATGCCGGTCTTTGCGGTAACTAACAGCACCCTGTGCAGTGGCCCGGAAAACATGAGCGAGTTTAAGTCGATATTCCTCTAAAAATGCCCCAGTTTGACGAGCGAGCGCTCTACCGCAGCCGTGGTTAAACGGAGAAACAAGGCCGCTCCCGTTAGTGCATGGACTGTATCACTACACGGACTGGATAAGCACTCAAACAGGGGTCATTAATCGCACATAGAGACGGCGATAGGAGGCGAGTTCTGCCCAAGACTGATTATCTAGCTGAGAAGGATGATTCCAATGACTTTGTCTACTCAAAGCGCAGACTACGGCTCACTCGGAGGAGCGGCCCTTTCTCTCCAAAGCCCTAAAGTCCCTCAGGGACCCGTGAGCCCTTATAGATCCTCCAACAATTAGGCTAAGTGGCCGCATTTATCACTTAATTGGAGTAATTAATTAATTCAGAGGAGTTTTCGCCGGGGTCAAAGTCGATTTATACTGAATTAACTTGGATGCCGTCCCCAGTTGAGTGCGAGTTGTCCTTTGTGAAATGCGAGACTATCCTTCACACTTTGTGACAGGAGGAAGGGGAAATGAACTGTGGGCTCGTTAAGGGTTTTAGAGGGGCCAAGGAAGAGCAGAAGGAGGGATTTTACTACCGCTACCCAAATGGAGTTCTCTATTAAAGTGTAGATTGACTGAGTGTCTTACGAGTCCCGTCCCGTTTGATTCAACTGATCTGTTAATTAAGTAGTTTAACCCTTTCACGCTGGCTAAAATGTTTGACCCATTCTGACTACTAGTCTGATCGACATAAGAGATATTTGAATTAAGCTAGAGGAATTTTCACGAGAAAATGCATGTGATTGCTCTTTTTAGGGTTAGAGTTATCACACAATCACGCAGTCACATAATGAATACAGTTTATGAAGCAAATGTGGCTGCTTACAATGCGCTCAGCAAAAATTTAGGAACAAATAACGAACAAATAATGGAAAAAGGAAAAATGGACATAACTCACAAACGAGTGCATGTAGCAAAAACCTGTATGAAACCACACCACACCGCTATAGCCCACACGTTTTAGAGTTAAAACGGCATTTCCAGCACAAAAACGGTAAGAGAAGTAGATAGCGAAATAGTGACGCAAATAACACGTTTTCACGGGCGGAAAAATGGACAGAACTCGCAAACGAGTGCCCGTATCAACAGAATAGATATATACGTACAGCCTGCAATTTTAGCGCAAAAACTGTAGGAGGTGTATGGTGGACCAAAAAGTGGGTGGAATAATAATAATAAATCGGAGAATATGTGATCACATACATTTCTGTCACTCAAGATATTTACTAAAATCATTAACCTTCTGAGTTGTTCTTGAGATGTTCAGTATCACATTAATTCCACATTTCAGGAATTCAGGTCGAGATTTTATGCAAATGTTCAGCCATTTGTCCCTTTTAAACGAACGGCCAGTAAAGGTCAGTGGATATGAGGCAGACGTGTACCTTTGCCACCTATTACAGTTTTCATTTGAGGCACCCCTTGTTTAAACACTGAATATTGGAGCACTTCTTTCATTTCTGCATCACCGTCCGTCCCACTATGAGCACTGCACTCCACACCCAGTGGAAAGCACCGTTGATTGCCGATTTACTCAGATTTACTCAAACGGGGGGTGGTGGGGGGGGTTGCTGGTGGCTATAGGGTGTTGGTGACCTAGTGGTAGGACACTCGCCTTTGGACCAAGTGGTTTTGGGTTCGAATCCGACCTCTGGCGTTACCAGCACTGGGTCCCTGAGCAAGACCCTTAACCCTAAGTTGCTCTCAGGGGAGCTGTCTCTGAAATTAGGAAATGGAAGTTGCTCTGAATAAGAGTGTCTGCTAAATGCTGTAAATGTCAATGTTATAATGGGAGGTCAAAAGGTCATAGGTTGAAATCCTTTGCTTTGTCAAATGGTCATATGTTCATCTGAGCAGGGACCTTAACCCCATGCTTCTTCAGGGAGACCGTCCCCGTAATTAGGAAAAGGAAGTCGCTCTAGATAGGCCACAAAGGTCAAAAGGGCAAAATATACAGTCCCGGGGTCACTCGTAGGTCGATGCTTTTTACGTAACAGAAAGAAGGTCTGTGAGTATTCAACTTTTCTGATGGCAGTCGGGAGAGGTGGCCGTTTTAACCAGTCATTAAGGGATTGGTGTGGGGCGGTTAGGGCTGCAGTGATGATTGGGGGCAGTCGGTGCCGTAACGGTAGGGTGTTTGCCCCGTGATCAGAAGGTCGCTGGTTCGAATCTAGGGCCGGTAAAGTTACCACTGAGGTACTCATGAGCAAGGTACCGTCCCCAAGCACTGCTCCCCGGGTGCTTGTTAGCTGCCCACTGCTCCTTCATGGATGGGTCAAATGCAGTGGTCATATTTGGTTGTGGTGCACTGTGTGCTGTGCTGTGGTGTGTTCACAATGACAAATAATCACACACTTTCACTTTTAAGCAAATTGCGAGCGAGAGCTGGTGGAGTTAAGGAAATTTAAACACTTCCCGTGCATAACCAGTTGTGCGTGCACACATTTGCAGATTGGCTCCAGATCCTGCTATTGGAGTCGTTATCAGACCGATATCCTCTGATCCACGTATCAGATCAGTGCCATGCTTGTAAGCAAGTAAGTAAATAAAGGGAACTCAGATATTCTTCAAAGACTGTGGTTTCCCTGTCTGTATCAAATTAGAATTGCGTATCGTTCTTAAAAAACGCAGTGCCTGTTATATTGCGAAGTAGGTGTGTCATTGAAGAGATTTTCACATCAGCATCCATAAAATTAAGCATTGTGTGGTTCCGCACAGTCTGAGTTGCTGTTTAAAGTAAGCTGTGATATTTTCAGAACGCTAAAAGCTCTTTATGAGCTTCAGACAGAGAATTGAGCCTCTGCTCTGCACTATTGATTTACAGATCATAGGTCCGGCCCCTTGAAATTGGCAGACTTTTTAGACACCTTTAAGAGTCTCCCTCTTCCGCTTACAGCGCAACCTAAGAGGTGTGAGGAAAACGGAGAAAGACAAACACATTACGCTGAAACACACACACACACACACGCTGCTCATTTGCCAGAAACGGAGCGCCATCCCTGAGGTCATAAGGTCACGGTGTCACAAAGTGGTATGGGCCTAGTTGCCTTCCTACGCGAGGCACAAACAATTCACCCGTAGCCCCGAATCAATCAGCAGAATCCATCCTCCCTCCTCCGTTTCCCCTTCTATTAGCCGCGGCACGCGTTATTGGAAATGATTACGGCCGGCTTCCCGCGATGCCGCCGTTATTAGCGAATACATCAACGTCGTCCTTTATAATGCATTCGCGTCTCCGGTTTTTAAAAGCACTCAGCGTAATTGAAACAGTTTCTCACAGACTGCTGACTAAGTCTCGGGGCTCCCGGTCGTCGGTGGCAGGAGAACGGCGGGGAGGCGGACGAGAATGCGAATAGACCCCGTCTCGGCAGACGAGGCCGTATCGATTCCGAGGTAAGAGGGCAAGAGAAAAGGCGGCATCCGAGCACGTTCGTATCAATCGCTTTGGCTCTCCTGTCCGTCTCCATTCTCGTCTTTCCCGGACTCTAAAGAAATCCTCAAACGCTTGGCTTCTTTAAGGAGAGTTCTCTTCAAGATAAGCTGCACCGCCTTCCTTTTCTATCAGCCTATTCATTTAGACACTTAAGAGCTTTCCATAGAGCCATAAAGGCAGACGGCAGCTTTTATCTCAATTCTGTTGGTTTTACTTTATTTGCCACATCGCGTATACCTCAGCACAAGGCAGTGAAAAGTTTGAGTGTCGGCTCTGCGGTAGTGCAAGTCAGAGAGCAGAATCATATACTAATACGCCAACACATAACACACGGTAGGTACACAAATGCAGGATGAGCAGCGTGTATATACACTATATTGCCAAAAGTATTCGCTCACCTGCCTTTACGCGCATACGAACTTAAGTGACATCCCATTCTTAATCCATAGGGTTTAATATGACGTCGGCCCACCCTTTGCAGCTATAACAGCTTCAACCCTTCTGGGCAAGCTCTCCACAAGGTTTACGAGTGTGTTTATGGGAATTTTTGACCATTCTTCCAGAAGCACATTTGTGACTCTGCACGGCAAAACCAGTCGCTTGTCGCAACGGAGGTTTCTGAGAAAAACGAGCGTTTATGTTGCATGGGGTAAAATTGTAGATTTTTTGTTTTTAGTGTTTTGAAACAGTGGAAGGTCTATACTGTACTGCTGTGAATAAATTTCCCTGAAAAACTTACCCTTTCCATCCGAAAAATGTGACTTTCTTGAGGTGAGGAATTCAATTCCAGCGGAATGTTAAAAGTTTCTGTTTTGACCGCTCTACTCCAGTATTTACAGTAAATCCACTGGTTGACTAGCGTGAAGATATTTCTCCGGAATCCATCTTCGTCTCCCGAGTTCAGTTAACCTAACGCAGGTAGGCTATCTGTGTGGCTGTGAGTGCAGCATAGGCTACCGTAAATGCAAACGTAGCCGCGACCGCACCAAGCGTCTGTGAGTGCTACGGCGATAGTCAACTTCAAAGGCAGATTTCTCCGTTTCTCACTTGCCGTGACAGAAGAAACCCGACTCCTTTGAATGTTGATATCTCAGTCATATGTCGTCTCCATATAGGTATCGTTTTGAAGCTTGATTTATGCCCTTTCATGAAAAACATTTTTGAAAAATTTGCATAGTTTACTGGTTTTATGTGCAGTGTCACATTTATGAGGTCAGACACTGATGTTGACGAGAAGGCTCACCATGTCTCCGCTTCTAATTCATCCCAAAGGTGTTCTGTCGGTTTGAGGTCAGGGACTTCCACACCAAACTCGCCATCCAGGTCTTTATGATCCTGTTTACCACGGTACTAATACTGAATTCACTCAGCTCCTGAGAGCTGAGTCCCATTCTTTCACAAATGTTTGTAGAAGCGGTCTGCATGCCCAGGTGCTTGAAGTTATCCACTTGGCCATGGACGATTGAACACCTGGAATTTCTATTATTTCAGGATGAGTGAATACTTTGGCAATATAGTGTACTGTATAGAGCCGGGGTATTCAAGTTTATTAACTCTCAATTCTTTCTGATGGATGAATCTGTTCGTTGGTACAGACCTGACGTTAGATCTCATGATAGTTGCCCTAAAGCTAGCTCTTGTGAGTGGCAAGATCTCAACCATAATAACGGTAGTAATCCCATAATAATCTCAGATTTATTGTACAGTCTTGTTCTGGTGTATGCTTTGTTAGCTACCCACTGCTCCTTCATGGATGGGTTAAATGCAGAGGTCACGTTTCGTTGTGGTGCACTGTGTGCTGTGCTGTGGTGTGTAAAATAATCACTCACTTTCACTTGGTCACAAAATTACACAACTGTGTTTAAATGAATCGCTTCAGATGTTATTTTAATAATAAACCCTTTATATATAAATATGGATGTGTAATTTTATAAACGTTTTTTTTGTTTTCTGATCACTTGAAGTACTCTCAGTCTTTTTTGAACAATTTTGCACTGAACTCTCTTCAGCAGCCGTAGTCCTACTCTGCTGAACTGCCTTGATTTTAAAAACTGTCACATTGCTCAGCTGAGCAATTCATGCTGTGTTTAGATGTGGGAATATTGAAGGACTTGTATTTGTTAGTTATTAGAAACATTTTAGAACATTTTAAAGTGTAAAATAGATGTAAAATATTGTCAGCATTATTATTAATACTGGGTGCTTGTGCAGCTCTAATCTCACACAGTTATATGAAATAATAATTATATTTATATAATTACAGTTATAAATAAATTAGCTAGGTTTTTTGTCAACTTTGATCTGAAGTCAGCTTTGCTATAAAATGCCACACACGTTAAATGCCGAGGACAAAAACCAGAGCTGATAGATAATTCAGTCCACTTTCTTGTCTGACAACGATGTTGGCACGTCGGTCTTGCCGCGAGCTTGACCGCTCTTTGTCTGCGGGCCATTTTTCTTCCCGCTCCAGATACGAAGTTAACGCCGGGCGGACTCGATTTATTGTTGTTGCTTGAGGAACCAATAGGGTTTGATGTGTTTACCTTCATTAGTGGCTAAAGTTCAAGGTGCAGGAGAGCCATTAATTCAGATCTCCTCTTCTAAATGATTTTCAAAACGTTCTGCTCTGCCCAGGCAGGACGCTTCTTTTTAAAAGGACACTTCCGGGAGAAAGCCCCACGCGCCATCCATTAGACCCGTCTGCTTAATACAGATAAAAAGCCATCCTGCCATCTCGGAATAAATGATCGATTCTTCACTCTCTCCTTCCTATGATTTAAGCTCCTATCCTGGCGAAAATAAATGTGCCTTTAATTCTTTTGCTAAAGGCTAATGGCTCTCTCAAGTTTTCTTAAAATGTCAGTTCCTGCCGTACCTTCTCGTTAATGGCTTAGCTTAAACTTAAGCCATAATTGTCTTTGATTGGTTCGCTGATTCGCGTTGTGCCGCGTCGACGACGTACAGAGATTTTTTCTCAAGCCCTTCTGTCCCTTATAGCGCCAGACATTATCATTGACTTGAGTTCATCATTTTGAGCCCTACTCAGTGAGCGTGAGCGCGGCAGTTGATTGAAATGAATTCGAAAGCTTATATTTAGAACATCTACTGACTGACATAAAAAGTTCTTACCCATGGCAATTATTTCTAGTTATTTTTTAAAATTCTGTTACTACTTTTAAAACGGGTATTCAACTCAAATTTAAAGAGCTCCAGTTAGAGACAGTTTCTTGAAGCAATGTTCCATAAGATCAAAATGTCTAGGTATTTAGTGTGATATATACAATTAAAGTAGCCTATTAGTTGTATCAACTGTCGAATCAAATTAATTCAGTACAATTTAAAAAACTTTGATAATATTTACTGTCACGCGGATTTTTTTTCGGAGAGTGCCGCTGTTCCTTATTTTTTCCCTTTTCTTTCTCCGCCTCACCTGTCTATCTTCACGACTGCTCAGTCGCCTGTATTCCTTCCTGTGTTTTCTCGACGTATTGCTATCTTTCTTGCTCGGGTTTTTCAGGTGTTTGCCTAGGGCTCTGTTTACACGCATGTGATATTTTTATCAACTTTCATTTTTTATACTTTTGACCTTTCGCTTATTATCAAAGAAACAGAGTTTCAGCCGCCTCAAACTCAGTAAAAAAAAAAAAAAAGTCCTCCAAAGTGAAGATTTTTTCAAACGCTGGATTCTGTGGATACGCGTCAAGGTCCAAATGTATAAAAAAAATATGCATTTATAAAAAATCTAAAACGCTCCGTCAGGTTTTAAATCACAACCTTCTCCTTTGGCTATAGGTCTTGGGCTTCTGGGTCCTACCTGAACCAAGGTCTGCCCGTTAGTGACCTCTTGCTTTAAAAAAAATGAATTCTGTCTATACTTTCCTGGTGTTTGTTGATGTACTGTCCTCAAAAAAACATACTACTGTCTGTAAGCCACGGTGACTTTGTTTGCTGATAGTTAATTTTAAATGACGAATGATGTCATTTTCATTAGAACAGAAGCTTTCAGAGGTTACTGCATATCTTAAGTATAACCCTTCATTAATCAGAATGAGGTAAAATGTTGTGAAAATTGTGATATTGATTTGAGGTCATATCATTTCCAGCCCTATCCGGAAAGCATAAGTTTAATTCTCCTGTCCAAAGCATGTGATGACCCTTCTAAGACTATCTCCGCGGCATTGCTTGTTATTCTCAACGCCAGCGAATGCGATTACAGCCGCATGCATCCCAGAATCCAGGACTTTGCGGGCTCTGTTTGCTGGCTTCAGGCTGCTGGGGAGCGTGTCCGCTGATCATCTGATCCCTCCGCCCGCTGTACCGGCGCTGCCTGTCAATGCCTCTGTGTGTCTTCACACGCAACAGGCTCAGAAGCTGACTGTTTCTTCACGACACCAGTGCCGCCGCTTTTCTTTTACACATGCTGTACTGCCGCATTATTTACAATCGCGTTCTGAACTTCACAGAATGTTCATTGGTTACAGAGATAAACCGCTTTCTCAGCTAATTTCAGCTGTCCGTTTAACTGATTTCAGAGCTGTTCTTTGTGTTGCTTCAAACCCGAGATGCTCCATTTGTCAGCTGGATTCTGTGAACTGCCTTCTTTTGCTTTTAAACCAACTTAGGCTGTTTATTAACTGATCTCAGAACTGTGTTTCGTAAAACTAAATCCAGAGCTGTTGTTTGCTTTACTGACTCTAGAGCTGTCCAGTTCTTAATCTGTATCGGGAGCTCTCCTTTCTTAATTAAATCCAGTGCTGTCCGGTTCTTACCTGATTTCTGTCTGTTTATTAGAATCCAAAGCTATAGTTTGCTGACCACAGAGTGAAAGTGAGCGATCACTATCAATGTGAGTGCACCACAACAAACTGTAATCCCTGCATTTGACGCATCCGGTGAAGGGAGCAGTGGGCAGCTGACATGAGCAGCACCCGGGAGCAAGGCTTTGCGACGGTACCTTACTCATGAGTACCTCCGTAGTACCTTTACCAGTCCTAGATTCAAACCGGCGACCTCCGATCACGAAGTATTCTAACAGTTACAGTACCAACTGCACAACTGTATCGCTTCACCAAGATACTAAAAGCTGTACACCGTCAAGACGCCAAAAGCATCACTGTCAAAAATATTTTTGTTTGCTCTGTCACCCATGTCGCCATGGCGTAAAACGGACTTTCGCTTCTTGGTTGTCATCAATTTAAAGGAGCCGCATACTTCTGTAGCCAGTGCGAGCGTAGGGTGCTTAAAAGGTTGCTCAAGTATAGGGACTCAGATAAGAGGCCGTATAGGCAGTAGCTAACTCGATCAAATTTGCTTAAGAACAGAATTACGAATTTGGTAACGTTTTTAGTAGTTTAGTAAATTTGAAAATATATTGTGCAATAATACTTCAGTATGCAAAGTAGCATTGTACTCAGTCTAGTTTGAGTAACTGTATTTTGATTAAATATAGAATGAAGATGGATTGAACCAAGACTCATGTGTGAAAAGAACAGATCCAGATGACCGCTGAGCGGCCTTGATTATTCTCCAGATGTGACCGTCGTCAGATCGGGTTTTTCACGCTTGTCTGTTTCTCCGAGTTGTCTGTTGATTAACTGTATGTGCTTCGCCTGTAAGCGAAGAACGTCTGCATTCCGACTGGTTGCGGTCGTTTATGGACGAAACGTGTCATAACTGATTTGCATAATGCTGAGCTGCCTTCAACTGGTTTTGTTGCTCTTAGTCGCCCAAATCCTCTTTGATGCTCGCCGCTTATGCGGGTTTTTATCGCTTGTCGCTTCGTCAATAGAAAGTCGTTACTTCCAGAGATTGCCTGGTTAATAACCGGTTTCTGAACTGCCCGGTTTTCAGCGGTATCCAGGACTATCTGTAGCTTCCTTTACAGATTCGGGTGAGCTGCCTGTTCTGCGCGTGACTCTGCACGCAAAACCAGTCGCTTGTTGCAACGAGGTTTCCCAGAAAAACCACCGCTATTATGCGGAGTAAATGTTGATTTTTATTTTAGTGTTTTTGAAACAAAAAGGTCTATACTGTAATTGTTAGAATAAATGCATGAAAAATCCTACCCTTCCATCCTAAAACGTGACTTTCTTGAGGTGAGGAATTCAATTCCAGCAGAATGTTAAAAGTTTCGTTTTGGACCGCTTAATTCAATATTTACGTAAATCCACTGGTTAAGTAGCGTAAAGATATTCCCGGGAATCCATTCGCCTTCTGAGTTCAGCGTTAACCTAACGAGGTAGGCTATCCGCGGTGGCTGTGAATGCAACGAGTCAGCGATCAGCACTAAGCTGCTCAGGAGTAAGCATTGGTGATAGTCAACTTCAAAGGCAGATTTCTCCGCTTTCTCACTTATGTGACAGGAGAAACCCGACTCCTTTGAATGTTGATATATCTCAGTCATATGTCGTCCGATTCATTCCATATAGTATCGTTTTGAAGCTTGATTTATGCCCTTTCATGAAAACATAATAACTCAATTGTGAAAATTTGCGATAAGCGACTGGTTTTGCCGTGGAGGTTCAAATGAGCTCAGAGTTGTCTGTTGATTAACTGATTCCAGACCTGTCCGACTTACAACCGTCTTGTCGATTCAGGTAGAGGTGTCCGCTTCAGATTCCAGAGCAGTCAGTCTGTTAACTAATTTTATGCTGTTTGTCTTTAAAGCTGAATCTAGAGCCGTTGTTTGCTTTTTACTAATTCCAGAACCGCCAAAAAATTACAAATATAAACTATCACACAACTGACTGTTTTACCACGCTAGATCAGTGGATTCTTCAATATCTATAGCTGTCCATTCTACCAGAATCCAGACTCCGTCTTTTAACTGGTCTAAGAACAGTCCATGTTTTAACCTACTCAGTATATTCATCCACACCAAAGTAGAAGGACGAGGACTGCTGCCTGCCTAGTGTAAGGCAGGACGCGACAGACCCAACAATTCCCAAAAGTTGAAACAGAATAAACAGTTTTGGCAATAGACAGTGTAAGCACATAATTATATTGCCTCTTTGTTAGACATCTCCATTTTTAAAATGAAGCTTCAAACACTACACCTGAGGCCGGCTCGGACGCTGCTCGGTCTTCCTGAAAATATTTCACTGCCATCTCGACGTTCGTTCTCTCCCACAGCTCTGTACTTCTCCCGGCAGGTTATTGACTCCGCCTGTGTCCTGGCTGCTCCGAGCTTCATTGCGCCCTGCGAGGACCGACTGAGACCCGCAGCGGAGAGGGAAAGGCTTTTTTTTTCTTTCTTGAGCAAAGGCTTGGTGACAGAGCGCCCATACGTTGGTTCGGCCTGGGTCAGGCACACAATGCCTCCTGGCGATATTAGAGCCTCACACTGAGAATCATCATTTCTTTTTGTGTCAGCACCTCCTGAGGCAGCAAGTGTTGGGAGGAAGCTCACATAAGCATGCACACATACTGCACACACAAACACACACTCAACACACAGGCTTTCAAATCTGCCTAAGCAGCACAAACAGATCCTGCTCTGAAGCCCCTTCCTCTCAGATGGAATAAGCCCTTCCCATTGTATTTAACAAGCACCTAAGCACAGCAGAGCGGGAGGAAACCAGGTGATTTGCACTTTTATTAGACTTCATGTCATTAAACACACTACAAGCAAGGTCAAGCAGACCCCTGTGTGTTTCTTTTACGCCAAGCACAGCGACAGACTCCACCGTCCCTGCTTTAAGTAAGTCACAACAATCTCCCAAACGAGCTGCAGTAGAACTACTGCTAGCTACATTATGTTTAACAACATAATTAGTAGAAAATAAGAACACTGGGTAGTACATTTGTGACCTCCACGGCAAAACCAGTCGCTAGTCGCAACGGAGGTTTTCGAGAAAACGACGCGCTTATGTTGCGTGGGGTAAAATGTTGTATTTTTTGTTTTTAGTGTTTTGAAACAGTGAAGGTTTGCTCGTACTGTTGTGAATAAATTTGCTGAAAATCCACCCTTTCCATCCTAAAACGTGATTTTCTTTTGAGGTGAGGAATTCAATTGCACTCTGAAATAACCTGGAGCCACGCTGCTGCCTCTATGTATCTGTACAGCATATAGCAGGAGATGATGACAAGTTGGTTTTGACTTTTTGACTTTGACTTTGAATTCCAGCAGAATGTTAAAAGTTTCTGTTTTGACCGCTTGATAATATTTACGGTAAATCCACTGGTTGACTAGCGTGAAGATATTTCTCCAGAATCCATCTTCGTCTCCCGAGTTCAGTTAACCTAACGCAGGTAGGCTATCCGTGTGGCTGTGAATGCAACGTAGGCTACCGTAAATACAAACGTAGCCGCGACCGCACCAAGCGTCTGTGAGTGCTACGGCGATAGTCAACTTCAAAGGCAGATTTCTCCGTTTCTCACTTGGCGTGACAGGAGAAACCCGACTCCTTTGAATGTTGATATCTCAGTCATATGTCGTCCCATTCATTCCATATAGGTATCGTTTTGAAGCTTGATTTATGCCCTTTCATGAAAACATAATAACTCAATTTTGAAGATTTGCGACAAGCGACTGGTTTTGTCGTGGAGGGTCACATTTGAGAACAAGTGGCCTATTTGGCCTTTTTTGCCATCTTCAGTCAACCAGTAACACAAATGTAGGAGGACAGGGAACACAAGACAATTCAGCTGCTGGATGAGCCTGATTTTGAGGGACAGATGTAGCAGTTGTAGTAAAAAGGAAAAATGGACATACCTCGCAAAGAGTGCATGTAGCAAAAACGTGTATGAAAGCGCACCACACAGCTATAGCCCACACACTTTAGAGTTATTTCCAGAACAAAAACGGTAAGAGAAGTAGATAGCGAAATAATGACGCACATAACACGTTTTCACCAGCGGATAAAAATGGACAGAACTCGCGAACGAGTGCCTGTATCGACAGCTTAAATGAGAGCAACATACAGCTCTATAGCCTGCACTTCTAGCGTAAAAACTGTGGGAGGTATAGCGTGGGCCAAAAAGTGGGTGGAATAATAATAATAATAATAATAATAAAGGTCTGATTATTTTTATTCATTATTATTATTATTATTATTATTATTATTACATCTGGTCTCTGGAAAACGCTGACTTTTGGTCTGTTATGACATATAATAATCATAATTTTCATCCTCATCATCATTTAATTTCTGCTTTAGTCCGTATAGATGACCCAGGTTACAGTGGTTTGACAGTTTCCCGATCTTACGATGACGATAGTGATACAACAAAATTGTCAAGTGCCAACATAGCAGCATGTGCTGTACTATACGTTGGGACGCTGCCAGGACGTACGCATTGGAACGCATCTCCAGCGTAAGTCGGGGACCACCTGTACTCCAAATGAATAGTTTTAATAAATGTAATTATCTAGTTATGAAATCTGCACAACGTTAATGTGTATGTGTTGATACATCTTTTACACAAATTTATCAAGTAAGGTGACTTTCTTCATGGTAGATGCTCGCTCCATATGGAAGGTCAGGTGTGTGTGTGTGTGTGTGTGTGTGATGACTCGGCACTCGGCCGTGCTGTCGTGATCGGTATGTGCGGGGCGTGTGAGACGTGTTTTTTGCTTTCCACACCCTTGACTTCTTGTACTTGCATTGTTCTAATCTTTGCTACGTCCTGGACTTCAACCCGAGTGTTTTTTCTGTTCTGCCCTCGTTTTCTTTAATCTGAAATATTCTCTTTTTGCCCCCCAATTTGGCTTTAGTTGAATTCGTGGGCTATTGCTTTCGGGCTGTGCCTGTTTTACGACGCAGACTTGTGCGAACCCCTTCCACAAATAAAGACGGTGTTTACCGTACTCTCCTTTTGGTTCCGCAGAGAAATCATTCCACACAACACCACTGATATTTGCTCCTTCCTCGCAGACCTGCAGTCTCACCTCATTGGCACATGCAGTGCATCATCCTCGAGATTTCTCTCTCACTCTCTCTAGTCTCTCCTTCCTCCCTTACACACACACACACACATACACACACACACACACACTCGCCGCCGCGCTGAGCCGTGACCTCGGCGGTCCGGGCGCTCGGCAGGCCGCTCACGGCACTCTTGGGGGCAGGGTGCGTTTAATAGGCCGCGCGTGCGCCTTACTTCATTAGGGCGGAGAAGCCAGCGCTCCTCGAGCCCAACCGGCGCTGGCGTTAACCTTCATTAGCCTCGATCTATATTTTGCCGGGGCGCGAGGCTCTCTGAGCGCTAACCGCTGACTCATTGTTTATTTACGACGGCCGAGACACGATTCTCGGGACGTTATGTAAAACCTGTTGCGGCCGAGGGACTCGGAGACTCAGAGCTGGAGACCTAGGTTTAACCTCTGTGGTTAGAGGATTGCACTGGAAAGGTTTTCTTCCCGTCTGATGTTAGAATCGTCACGTATTCTTGCTTCCAACGCCGTCCTCTGACTCCATCTTGCAGCTGCCAAGAGTGCACTGTGATGCAATGAGTTTGGAGTCAGATGCCACTTCTGCCAATTCAACACCAATCAGAATCACCTGCTAGTTGAAAATACCCTTCTTTGTAAAGAGATAAAATCCTTAATCCCTCGCAGGGTCGTGTGGCGAGGGAGCGATCCTATCCCGGGACTATGGGTTCGAGGCGGAGACCAATCTGGGGCAGGCGCCAACAAACCACAGGACACACACACTCACGGCAACACACCTTACGGCGCTAATTTAGGTTCGCCAGTCAACCTGTAGTGCATACTTTTGGACTGTGGGAGGAAACCAGAGAAAACCCACACGAACACGGAAAGAGCGTGCAAACTCCACACAGAAAGACCCTATGGCCGACCCAGGGATCCACCCCAGGACCCGCTCGCTGGGAGGCGGCAGCGCTAACCACTGCGCCCATGTTACTAGATATGTTACAGCATTTTACTGATACGCTACTGAAATACTTATTTGTGACCCTCCATGGCAAAACCAGGCAATTTTCAAAATTGAGTTATTATTTCATGAAAGGGCATAAATCAAGCTTCAAAACGATACCTATACCGAATGAATCAGACGACATATGACTGAGATATCAACATTCAAAGGAGTCAGGTTTCTTCTGTCACGCCAAGTGAGAAACGGAGAAATCTGCCTTTGAAGTTGACTATCGCCGTAGCACTCACAGACGCTTGGTGCTGTCGCGGCTACGTTTGCATTTACGGTAGCCTACGCTGCATTCACAGCCACACGGATAGCCTACCTGCGTTAGGTTAACTGAACTCGGGAGACGGAGATGGATTCCAGAGAAATATCTTCACGCTAGTCAACCAGTGGATTTACCGTAAATATTGAAGTAGAGCGGTCAAAACAGAAACTTTTAACATTCTGCTGGAATTGAATTCCTCACCTCAAGAAAGTCATGTTTTTAGGATGGAAAGGGTAAGTTTTTCAGCCAAATTTATTCACAACAGTACAGTATAGACCTTCCACTGTTTCAAAACACTAAAAATTTTACCCCACGCAACATAAACGGTGGTTTTTCTCGGAAACCTCCGTTGTGACAAGCGACTGGTTTTGCTGTGGAGGGTCACATTTAAGTTAGTAGGGGTGCTGATTTTAGTGAGCAACTCCCCAACTCTGATTACAAAATCATGAGCCCTGGTGATTGGTGATATTGTGAGGCAGGATATTGAGGCCTGTGATTAATGGAATGTAAATCTGTTTGATTCGTAACTCTTGAACACTTCTGATGTGTCGTCTCACTCCCCAAACTTCTCTCCTTCTGTTAGTGTACGTCATTAGTTTATTCTTTGCATTGCCATAGCAATAGTCGGACGCATAGGCCATTTTTACTGGAGTCTATTGACGCGTTTCCTTAAACATCAAGAAGCAGTGCCATAGCTGATGGCAAGGAAGCTCGGGGACGGTGCCATGCTCCAGCACTTGAACCAGTGAGCTTTCAATCACAGAGCCAACTCCTTAACCGTTAAGCTACCGGCTGCCCCCAAACAGTGTTGCTGACCTGTTCGCAGCGTGACTGATGTACATTCGAAGGCTCCCACGATGTTTCCGTTTCGCTTTCGTCATTTCGGTCTTTTGCTTTTAAAACTGTTTTTTGAGTTTCTGTAACTTTGTTCCCGGCATTGTTCAGTCGCACGATAAATACCGAAAGTTGCCAACTTGTCCTGGATTACCTTCGCATCTCTCTCAGCGTTTGATGACTCCCACTGTATTCATTTATACCTCACATCTTCCATCTGAAACATACAGGAGCTCATCGATGTCCCAGCTGATATTGGTTGTTGCACAGACTCACAGATAGTAGGACAGTTTTGTCTGTTGTTTTAAAGCATTTCGACCAATCAGAAAGCAGTGACGCAGTCAGCGCGGCTTCGTCAACACGACAACTAGGCGAGTGTAGGTCAATACAGCACGGTCCTTGATGACTTCCTGCCAGTGTGTTTCCTGTGAATGGTGGCTCAGCAAACACAGTTGGTGGCGTAACGGTAGGGTGTTCCTCCCCTGATCAGAAGGTCGCAGGTTCGAATCCAGGGCCGGTAAAGTTACCACTGAGGTACTCATGAGCAAGGTACCGTCCCCAAGCACTGCTCCCTGGCCGCTTGTTAGCTGCCCACTGCTCCTTCACGGATGGGTTAAATGCAGAGGTCACACTTGGTTGTGGTGCACTGTGTGCTGTGCTGTGCTGTGTTCACGATGACAAATAATCACTCACTTTCAAAAAGATTATTTAGGACTGTTTTTTACGCAGTTCTCTCAGAAATCATCCCCAACTGATCATGTTACACAATTAGTCGAGTGCATCTAAAAACCTTGATGAGGAACACACTTTTTTTTACCTATGTTATTATTATTTTTCTATTTTTTTGCAAACACTGTCCCCCGCAAATTCACCTTAATTTTTCTGAAAATGTTCCAAATTCTTTTGGAAAATTCTGTCCAAATTGAGCTTATTAGTTCCAACATACATCTCAGAATAATACGTGCTCCAGTGAGCATTTTCCAGTTCTAGTTGTTAGGTAATTTAGTCAGAACAGATGCCAGATTCAGCCGGATTGGAAGTCGTTTAATAAACTTTGACCCTTCAGGCTTGTTGATTCTTTTCAGGTTTAATATCGATTTAGGTAACTGCATTCCCCACATCTGACCCCTAAATTTGTGCTTCCGGAGGTCTATAGATGCTCGCCTTCCTTTGTTCCTGGCCGTCTTTTCCAGCCAAGCTTCTTCCTTTCACGCTGGGTGGAAATCGCAGCTGCGCTGTTGGTGTTTTGTGCGAAGCAAACATGTGCTCTGTTTTCGCATGAGTGCAACTGTAGGGCGCTATCACGTGTGTGTGTGTGTGTGTGTGTGTGCATGTATATGCAGCCGTGCGTGTCTGTAGGTGTATAATGTGCATGTATGAGTATCCCAGTGTGTGTGTGTGAGTGTGTGTGAGTGTGTGTGGAAGCAGCAGGCTCCGGCCGTATTGTCATTCGGCACAGATCGCAAGCCCAGATGGCGTCTCGGTTTGAGGTTGGCGCTCTCTCCTCCCTCCTCCCCCCCTTTCCGCACCCTCTGACAGAGCCGCGTAATTACAAACGCAGAAGGGTGTCACTTCTCCAACCGCTCTCTCCGTCTCTCACTCCGTCCCCCTGGCTATCCGTCTCCCTGCCATTCGAGCGTCTTCCTCTCGCCAGCCCCGACTCGCTGACTCGGACCGACCCGACAGACTGGTGTCTCGACTCGGCTTTGGCCACTTTTACCCGGTTTTACACAATGGTTTGAGCAACTAAAATTCAGCCTTGGTGACTATAAGATTTGAAGGTTGGAATCCTAGTAAAGCCTTAAACATGCAACCAGGTGGACCCCTAAACTGGTCCCTTGACCCTAAAATCGCATCTCCGTCGCCTGTCCTGCCGTCATCTTTCCTCTCACTTTTTCACTGTGGTTTGAGCGACTAAAATTCAGCCTTGGTGACCGTACGTTTTAGGAAAGGATTTCATTTACAGCATTTAGCAGTAGCCAGAGCGACTTCCACCTTCTTATTTCAGGGACACCTTCCCTGAGAGCGACTTAGGGTTAAGGGTCTCGTTCAGGGAGCCAAAGGTGATAATGCTAGAGGTAGGATTCGAACCCATGACTTATTGGTTCAAAGCCAAGTAGCCTAACCACTAGACCATCACCCATCTATGAAGGAGCAGTAGGCACCTGACATGGGCACCGACCAGGGAGCAGTGCATGGGGGGCGGTACCTTGCACATAAGTACCTCAGTGGTACTGTTAACGGCCCGGGATTTGAAACAGCAACCTTCCGATCACAGGCGCGGACATCCTAAGCGTTACGCCACCAACTGCAACCAGTTTAACAAAAATCTCAAAATCCCTGAAAGCAAATCAGCAACGTCATAGACACATTGTCACATTGCGGGACAAACAGGACAAAAACAGGGTTAAATGCACATTGCGTTGTGGTGCGACGTGCTGTGCTGTGTTCACAATGACAAATAATCCCTCACTTTCACTTCCTGCTAGTTATTATAGATATAACCCTACAGAAATGCTGTGTAAATGATATAGAAACATGTCCAAAGATTTCAAAAGCCTGGGAGTACTTGAAATAATAAGAACATGATAAGGGTGTGTTGTGAAAATGTCATGTTTTTGTTCTGAACTGAAGCAGGGATCGAATGAGAATTTTATTCAAATAAATATGAAGAGTTCAGCTAAAAAAGAAAACACGAAAGAACAGGCTCATGCCATACCAAGTCCAAGTTATAATTTCAAACAGACAGCGTCCTTCCACTTCCAACCAACCGCTGCTTCATACGGTGATGAGAGCTGAGGCCGAGCTGACCGGGCCAAAGACAAGATCCAAACACAACTGCGGCCCTCTCTCAGTGGTTAGTCGTCCTCCTTTCCTTCCTTCCTCTTTCATACACCAACTAACCTCCTCTTCAGGTGATTGTATCTACTGATCGTGAGTGCGAAGATTAAGAGTGGCTTCATTCCAGCATCCCTTATGGTAGGGCCCTATGATTTCCGCGATGTGGAAAACGCGGACGGAATCGCGGAATTCAACAAATAAAATGGAATCCGTTGTAAAATGCGGAACGTCGTATAATTCGCTGATATCGCTGTGTGGGTAAAGCAAAGGGTTTCTAATACATTTTGGCCGCTGCAGCCCCCTGTACGTGTTACCTGTTGAGGCGGGACTCAGCTTTCCACACACACAAACGCACAGACACAGAGGGGGAAAAGTCAGCGGTCAGCTATGGCGAAAAGGCTCGCTGAAACACCGAAGTCCTCAAAAAAAATGATGGAATTCGACTGTTAGTGCTAAGTTTAGAGCAGAATGATACCCAAATGATTTTTATGAATCGGGAGAACAACTCTTTTGTACGTTTTGCCAGCACACGATAGACTGCACCCGCAAGAACACATGACGACCACTTAAGCCTGGAATGTACTTGCTGTAAACTACGTACGTATGTACGTACAAACGTACAGGTGTGATCCGTGTCCTGCGTTGTTTGCGTCGGTTTTTGTGCACGTACTCAAAAAATAACGGAACGTATACGGAGATGCAATACCTGCGTAATTCATAGGGGGCAGTGTTGTGAGATCACTCAAAAGTCAAGAAAAGAATTCCCCGTTTTGCTGACGAGATCTATTAAGTGGTCGAACGTACCATCTCCGCCATTTTCGTTTAATTCTCTGGTGCTGTCTCAGTATGATGAAGATTAATGTTTCTTCGATTGAAGACATGTTTGTTTAGAATAACAGATGACGATTTTAAGATACAGCTATTCATTCATTTAGTAGGTTTGCGGCCTCGACACTGACCCCTGGTGGTAAGGAGTACACACTACAGATTACGACGCACAGTACGGACACAAGTATATTAGCACAAACGCAACTGTGTACGGATACGCACATGTAGCTCACAGCGAGTATATTCCAGGCCTTACAGTCAAACACTCACATCAGAAATGTTTCGTTTTGCATGGAAAAAATGAATGTTTTTTGTTGTTTACAGGTAAATGTTTAACCAAAGCAGTAAATTTTCTGCTGAATCCCAGCACTTTGTTGAAGCTGAATGTGAGATTTTTTCCTATTGCATTGTTCTTTTTTCCCCATCCACTCCATAATTAGACACTTTTTCGGTGAATAAATATGATTATAACGTAAAACACGGAATTCAGAAGAATAAAAATGGGAAAAACGGAATTTAGGAAAGAACAAAACGCATTTCATAGGGCCCTATTATGGTTGCTCTAGGGAGACCGACCGTCCCTTTAATTTGGAAACGGAAGTGGCCTTGGATAAGAGTGTCTGTTCAAGTTCTAGTGGGGTTGACGGTAGGATGCTCACTTAAAGACCCAAGAAGTCGTAGATTGAAATCCAGCTCTGTCCTACCTCCAGCTTAATCACTGCTTCCAATTCTGGTCTCCATCGTCTTCCATCAGCATCCTCAGTGAGGTCGGAACGCCAGGTCGGCCAGCTGTCACCGATGCCGCTAAACCCATTAGGGCAGACAGATTTCCGGCACTGTGGGCTACCTTAATATTAATAAAGCAGATGTTAAAACGCTGGCTTTGGTCCCAGAGGAGAGGAGGCGCTCTGGAAACTCACACGTCGCAAAATCTCAAGAAGTGCGACGGGGTCAGTGGGGTTCCTGTAGTTAGGACTGTAAGTCAGTCTGTAGACATGTGTTTGGATTTAACTAGTTTTGGAGGAGAAAACGATCTCATTAATTTGGGATAAAATACATTTTCCGATGACCGTGATAGTTTGATAAAGCAGTGGAATGGACAGCGCGTGTGTCTTCTCACACAAGTAGGCCTAACGTTAGAGCAATGCATGTTGGAATTTCGCGTATAAACGTGACTTAGTTGCCGGGAGCGATGCACGACGGGAGCACCACTGCCTTGTGATCCTCTGAAAATGTGCCGTTTACAGGCTTTTTCCGTATAAATTCTATTGCGAGTCAGTGTGGTTTGGTGTGTACTCAAACTGTTGTACAATGGACAGTTCCTGTGTCGGACTGTCTTCTAGTGAAGCATCCAACTCGACGCTAAACGGGAATGAATCCGGAGGTAAATATGGTAACAGCTGACGTCAAGATAATATCAAAAAGAGGGCACACGTCAGCAAAAGAAGTGGTCCAAAAAAACTGCAACAAGCATGTGAAACTTGATATTGTAATAGTGTTCAATGTAGAAAAAAAGATTGTGATAATTTTGATCATATCACCCAGCTCTATATTGGACAGACTTCAAGGGCAACACTGGATTATTACTCCCATCCAGGGGTGCGCTTCCCGAATGCATAGTTGCTAACATACTGCTAACCATGTTAGCAACACTATGTTAGTTGCTAACGTACACTATGTTAGTTGCTAGTGTACACTATGTTAGTTGCTAACATACACTATGTTAGTTGCTAGTGTACACTATGTTAGTTGCTAACATACACTATGGTAGTTGCTAATGTACACTATGGTAGTTGCTAACGTACACTATGGTAGTTGCTAATGTACGCTATGGTAGTTGCTATGTACACTATGTTAGTTGCTAACATACATTATGGTAGTTGCTAATGTACACTATGGTAGTTAAGCACGTACACTATGGTAGTTGCTAACGCACACTATGGTAGTTAAGCACGTACACTATGGTAGCTAAGTAACGCACACTATGGTAGTTGCTAATGTACACTATGAAGTTAAGCACGTACACTATGTTAGTTGCTAACATACACTATGGTAGTTGCTAATGTGTACACTATGTTAGTTGCCACGTACACTATGTTAGTTGCTAATGTACACTATGTTAGAAGGATATGTACAATTATGTTAAAGGATATGCACACTATGTTAGTTGCTAATGTACACTATGTAGTTGCTAATGTACACTATGTTAGTTGATATGCACATTCATGTTAGCTAGTTAATGCACACTATGTAGTTGATATGTACACTATGTAGTTGCTAATGCACACTATGTAGTTGCTACGTACACCATGTTAGTTGCTAATGTACACTATGAAGTTTGGTAATGTACACTATGTTAGTTGCTAATGTACACTATGTAGTTGCTAATGTACACTATAAAGAAGGTGCTAATGTACACTATGTTAGTTGCTAATGTACACTATGGAAGTTGCTAATGTACACTATATTAGTTGCTAATGTACACTATGTTAGTTGCTAATGTGCACTATGTTGCTGATATGTAATTGTGTTAGTTGATATGTACACTATGCTAGTTGCTAATGTACAATTGGTGTTAGTTGATATGTACACTATGTAGTTAAGTAATGTACAATTATGTTAGTTGATATGTATTAATCATGTTAGTTGATGGTACAATCTGGTGTTAGTAGCCAATGTACACTATGTTAGTTTCTTAAGGTACACTATGTTAGTTGCCAATGTAATACTATGTTAGTTGCTGTTAATGTAATATGTTAGTTGCTACGTATTAATTATGTTAGTTTCTTAATGCATTAATTATGTTAGTGAAATAATGTACACTATGTTAGTTTTATGTACACTATGTTAGTTGCTAATGCACACTATGTTAGTTTCTAATGTACACTATGTTAGTTGCTAATGTACACTATGTTAGTTGCTAATGTACACTATGTTAGTTGATATGTACACTATGTTAGTTGATATGTACACTATGTTAGTTGCTAATGTACACTATGTTAGTTGCTAATGTACACTGGTGATAGTTGCTAATGTACACTATGTTAGTTGATATGTACACTATGTTAGCTGACATGTACACTATGTTAGTAGCTAATGCACACTATGTTAGTTTCTAGCGTACACTATGTTATGCTAATGTACACCTTATGTTAGCTTGCCAATGCACACTATGTTAGTTGCTAATGCACACTATGTTATAGCCAATGCACACCTTATGTTAGTTTCCCTTTATGCACACTATGTTAGTTGCTAATGTACACTATGTTAGTTTCTATGCACACTATGTTAGTTGCTAATGTACAATTAGTGTTAGTTGCTAATGCACACTATGTTAGTTGCTACTATGTTAGTTGCTAATGTACACTATGTTAGTAGCTAATGTACACTATGTTAGTTTCTACGTACACTATGTTAGTAGCTAATGTGCACTAGGGTTATTTAGTAACATTGCGTGACGTATGCTTTTGGGAGAAGTGCTCCAGGTCTGTGGTCTGGCCTTCTCTACCCCAACACCATTCCTTTTTCCTTTCTTTTTTTCCTCCCTCTCGCCTAAATCTTTCCAGAATGTTTCTTCCCATTCTGTTTCATTTTGAGCTACGGATATTTCCGCTAACTCTATCTATATAGCATAAAACATATTGCGATGCAGATTTTCTTCCCCAACATCATGCAGCCCTAGTCAGTTTGATGAACCAGATTTCGCTCGACGGAGGTTACCTAGTGCACTTTGATCTGACAAACTTTGCTAGTACGGCAGCCATGTCGAAACATCTCGTCTCTGGCTTTTCTCTCCTCCGCCGTATCCCTTACCTTTCCCTTTTCCGTCCCTTAATCTTCACACTTTATTTTCTGCCTGTCTGCCTCTCCGCCTCTGGCCTTAACGGGCGGCCTTGTTTTATCCCGCTCTCCTCGCCCTGTCGTCTTCCGATGGCCTCCGTCACAGGCGGACGAAAGCCCCTCCTCCTCCAGCTCCACATTCCTTCTGGTGATTTCACCACACGTGAGGCTTCCTCTCCTTTTGGGATGATGCCAGTTCAGTTTAATTCTGTTGTATTTTGTTTAGCGCTTTTTACAACAGACATCATCACAAAGCAGCTTTACATAAAACCAGCCCCTAACAAATAAGCTTGAGGTGACAGTGGCAAGGAAACACTCCCTCCATAGTAAACAGGAAGAAACCTTGCGAGGAACCGAGACTCGGAACCGGGCTCCATATTCCTCTGGGCGAAAGCGGATAGAATTTAATATTTATGTGACTGCGGTGAGCAATCACATATTGTTATCCGATTTATATTCCACACACTTTTTCTGACCGCTACACATGCTACAGAACTTGTTCTAGAAACTTCATTCCAGCACTCGTTCATGAGTTCTGTCCATTTTTGGGTTCCATTTTTTTGTCCCATAGACTAACATAGAGCTCCAATTTCACAGCTTTCCTGCGCGGCCGCCGTTCTTCACAAAGCCACCAAATTCGACATGATTCCTCGCATTTCTCTAACTGTCATGACCCACACTCGTCTTTTTCATCCTTTTTCATCTGTCATTTATTTTTCCCACAGGAACCCATTCGTTTTCTCCCATTTAGAATACATGGGATTCGGGACTTGAGAGCTTTCCTCGGCCACAGTCAACACGGTTCTTATGCCACCTCAGGCCACCTCACTGAACACGCATCTCAATCTGTTGTGATGCACACTCATCTTTCTGTTACTTTTCTTACTTGGATCATCCCTTGTTCCCTTGGGTCCACCCTGTGATATCACGTCCACTTTTTCACAGCACTTCACACCGTAAGCGTTACAAACTCACACCTGAGAACAACGGCCAAAACATGATGTTGAGGCGGTGGGCGCAGCGGCGTTGCTCACCTAGGTTTCCGATGGAGGAAGGTGGAGGAGATTAGAGCCGGCGACGTGAAACGGATGCGGGCCTAATGGTTTGGAGCGGCGGCGGTGAAAAGTGAAGCCGATTGCAGGAGATGCGCTAGGCAGATTGTGTCCCGCTGACAGGGAAATGAATCTGGCCGTATTGATTGAGGCTTCGCAGGTCCGGGGAGGACCGGCACGTTCTCGTGTTCGGATGCTCGGGGCAGAGGAAACGGCGGCGGGGTTGTCGCAATAAGATTCGGCTGTCATTTCCATTTTCATAACATTTTCACAGCATAGGTGGGGACCGTTTGAAACGGCTCAGTAAGGGATGATTTTTTTGTGGACGGTAGGGTATGTTTATGGGCAAAAGCTCTTTTGTTGTGGATGTGTTTTTCAGATTTTTGGGGGGGACTCAACTGATAGTGAAGATGGTTTAGTCGAAAAAATGAATAAAAACTGACTTTCAGAACCACTAATCAACGTAATCGTGTTATTTTGAATTATTGTTATATCTCAGAAATTCTGATAATGCCGTTTATAATAATTCTGTTTGTACTTTCTCCAGGGCATTCTTGTTTTGCTCTGTGTGTTGTCGCATGACTCTACACAGTCCATTCTGCGACTACAACAACGACTCAAATAAAAAAGCTACTGGTAATTGACTAAGATTTTCAGTTAATTGTGATACTGATTTGCGGTCATGTCGCCCAGCCCTAAAGAATGACATTTATGACTTTTGGGAGTGCAGAACACACCTTCAGTTTTTATGATTATGGTTTCAGACGAGAGAAGAGATCGTGGATGATCTGTCTGGAGTCCAGCGTGCTTTCGACTTTATGTTGGAAGTCCAAACTCCTTGAAACTGAGGCCATGTCCACACGTATGGCCTTGGGTATTTCTGAAAACGGAGATTTCCCGTTTTCTTTTTTTTTTTTATCGCATCCACACAAGCACATTTTTAAAAAAATCTCCGTCCACACGCGATCGCAAAAAACGCTGTCAAAAGCATGCCTTGCATTGTAAATGAAAACCCAATGTAGACACGGCGCGTACTGTGACGTCATATGAGTGCCGCACAGCGTGACGCGAAGCGGTCCGTTTTTCAAAATCTTCGTTTTTCCTGTCCACACCTAAACGCAGAAACAGAGTTTTCAAAAACCCACTGACCCAAGACGCCGTTTACGTGTGGACGAAAGGCCAAAATGCATAGAAAAACCTCCGTTTTCAGAAATCCCCGCGTACGTATGGACATGGCCTCAAGGACGGAGAGGTGTGAGAATATCAGAGAACAAAAAGGGAGCAGGCGGAAAATGTCGTGTCAATCATTTTTTTCCTCACAAACTCTCTCACAACGAGGTTTTGATGATTCACATGTGACAAAAAATTCATTCATTCGTTCATTCATTATCCGAACCGCTTTGCTTGCTGGAAATTCACAATGGGTTTTTGGTTACTGATGGTAAGATTAAGGTTAGTAGGTGTAGGTAAAGCTGGTGAAATATCAATGTAAATAACCCTGAAGTATGTTAATAAGTTCGTGTGTGTGCGAGAGATAAAGAGATTGTGCGTGTGTGTGTGAGAGAGAGAGAGAGAGAGAGAGAGAGAGGGGGGGGTGGCGTGTGGGTGCATCTTTCAAAGAGAAATGAATGAGATGTGTGTGTGTTGCTTCGTGTGTTACAGCGAGATAGAGAAAGGCTATGTATGTTTTTGTAAGAGTGAGCTCTAGTGTTAGGGGTCGTGGATGCGTGTCTTTATTTGGATGCATGATTTCAATTCTGATTCTTTGGCTCACGATTTGATTGAAAATCGATTCACAATTCATAAATGATTCACGATTCAATACACAAATGAATTCAATACATAGATTTTTGCAGATTGCTTTAAGTTACTTTTCCCATTTGACTGTGGCAGATCAACAAAAAAAATCACAATTAATCACATGTAGTTTACTAAATATGTGACCCGATCTGCCGTAACGAGTCGGAAGTCGCCGTGCTGTTTATTTAGATACGGGCCGATTATGTTGAAAAACATCAAAAATATAGATTTTTCTCTTTTTGGTCTTATATGAAAGCAAAGGTCTTCAAAATTAATTTGGTCTCCAAAAAAGACAAATCGATATTTTTGATGTTTTTCAACATAATCGGCCCGTATCTAAATAAACAGAACCCCGACTTCCGACTCATTACGGGTCACATATAATTCTTATGTACGCATACTGACTACAGTTTTCTTCATGCTCACGCGCAGGAGCTCTATCTGGGCAGATTTAGACATAGCACATCCATAGGACTGGTGAGCTGAACTCATGTCAGGGAAAAAGTAAACTAGTGCCGTTACATTAGTTGAAAAATATGAATCATTTTTTCTGATGCATGAATCGATTTTGAATTGATTCGATTGATTCGATTCAACTTGTAGTGTTTAGGTGTTTGAGGGTGAGAGAGAGGAAGAGAGAGACAGTGTATGTATGTTTGTGTGTGTGTGTGTGAGAAACTATGAGCGAGGGAATGATTGTGTGTGTAGATGTGTGTGTCTGTGTGAGTGTGTGAGATAGAGAGAAAAAGAGAGAGACAGGGCCTTGTGTGTGTCTGTGTGTGTGTCTGTGTGTGTGAGATTTTGTGGCACAAGTGCGCAGGTGGCCGCTACGTGCTCAGTAGAGTGAGTCGGGCCCTTCAGGCCAGCACAGCAGAGTGATTGAATCGGGGGTTCAGAGAAAGCTGACAAATCACTTAAAAACACCTTTAAAACGCTGTAATAACGTCGTTCATAAATCACAGCTGACAGTTTAATCATCCTCGGGTCTGGAGCCTCATCTGACCGCCGGACGCCACGCCCTAATCGGCCCGAAGAGAACCACCTTAAGTACACCGTACGTCCACTTTCATCCCAAACCCAAACCTTCAGCGAACTCCTCACCCTCAGAAACCTCGCCAAACGCCCGCTTCCTTAAATGTGCTCCTGATCAAGCCCGGCTCAATTTAGGCTTTTCCTCTTCGGTGCATGTGGAGCGCTTCGACCGTTAGCGGGACGGGAGGTGACAGGAATGATGGCGCGAGAGAGAAAAGGTGGCTAAAGGAGCTTGTAATAACTGTAGGATTCATCATTAATGGATAAATATTTTGGTTTTGGGTAGTTTTTTGCCCTCATAGTTCCGTGACAAGGTTTGTACTGCACATATGCACGTGTGCTCATTTTTAATCAAATTTAATAGATCTAAAAAATAAATGAAGGACAAGATTACAACGATTAGAGCTTCTGAAAGTCGGTTTTGATTCATTTTCAATTAATTGCCCAGTTCTAAAACTGACTGGAATTCTGGGTGGCTTTATGTCGGGAGGCCGAAGGACAGTGAGGGTGTACTCACACTAGGCAGTTTGAACCGTGCCCGAGTGCGTTTGACCACCAAAGCGCGGTTCGTTTGACTAGTGTGAGTGCGCCGAACCGTGCCCGGGCGCGGTTCGTTTAGCCGTCCCTGGCCCGCTTGGAAGAGGTGTGCCAGAGCACGGTTCAGTTGGACTCGGGCGCGGTTTGCATGTAGTCTGAGCGCTAACCGTGCTGGAGCACGAAACAGGACGCGTGACGTCACGTTTTTGCGACGCTCCAAAACCAACATGGCGGGGAAAGGGTCGCTTTGGTCTACGGCAGAGGTGCAATGTTTGTTGGAAATTTGGGCAGGTGAGAGCACAGCTGGACAAAACGCATAAAAACTCTGATATATTTCGCAAAGTCCGGGATTATCTTCTTCATCATGGATACCAAAGAACCACCGAGCAGTGTCGAGACAAGATTAAAAAACTGCGGGCACAGTATTTAAAGGTACGAGTGCTGAAACCCTATGTGAGTGCAGGCCAGAGGGGGAGTGGGGAGGGGGGACAATCGTACTCGAGCCCGATTCACGGCAACCATGTCTAGTGTGAGTACACCCTGAGCCGAGTGGGAAAAAAAGGAGGAGGAGACGGGAATTGTTGGGTCAAAGCAGATGAAAGTCTCGTCCTGGTCGCCGCTTAGCTTAGATAGATGTGGCTAGAGACAGCGAGTCGGGTGGAGTGGCTTTGGCGGGTTCGTTAGGAGGAGCGAGAGACGAGATGAGAGATCCCAGGAGGCCTAAGAGATGTGTGTGGGTGTGTGTGAATGTCTCACGAGCTATATATTCTCACAACCATGCAGATATTTCAACCACAAGTTTCTTTGAGCCAAAAATTATAATTGGTTACATAAACCCGTATCTGCTGTCTGGTTTAGTAACGTTACTGGTTCCATTTATTTATTGATGGCACAACAAACTTTCTAGCTGCCAATACTAGTACTCCATCCTACCATTATCCGAACTGCTGAATCCCAACTGGGGTCACAGGGGGTCTGAAGCCTATCCCGGGAAGTTATGGGCGCAAGGCGGGGACCAACCCTGGGCAGGCGCCAACACAAAGCGCACACACTCACCATTAAAGGCCCTCAAACCCAGGTTCTGTTGAGACTGATTAATACCGTACATTGTCCGTTCATAAATCACCGCTGACAGTTTAATCATCCTCGGGTCTGGAGCCTCATCTGACCGCCGGATGCCACACCTTAATCGACCCGAAGAGAACCACCTTAAGTATACCGTACGAAAAAGCTGGATCTGCACTTCCCTAAACCAGCATGTAGTGACTTCCGCTTCCTAATTACAGGGACCTCCTGGAGCAACTTGAGGTTAAGGGTCTTGCTCAGGGTCCCAATGATGGTAGTGCCAGAGGCAGGATTCAAACCTACGTCCTCTTGGTACAGAGGCGAGTGTCCTAACCACTAGGCCACCATCACCCTTACGTGTGTGTTGTAGCACAGTACTGTGACCTCTGCGTTTAACCCATCCGTGAAGGAGCAGTGGGCAGCAGACATGGGCAGTCCCCGGGAGCAGTGTTTGGGGACAGTACCTTTCTCTCAAGTACCTCAGTGATGTCTGTACCGGTCCAGGATTGCTGTTGCTCTAACGTTTACTCCTCCTTCTGTACCTGTATCCAGAACCTTCATTCTTTCTAATCACCTTGTCCAGCTCCAGTGCACTCCCCTTAACTTCTCCTTCTGCATAAGTACGTCTGGTAGAGTAACAGTTAGACAGTTGACCATTTGATCAGAGGGTCAGCGGTTCAAGTTCCAGATCGGTACAGGTACCACTGAGGTACTTATGAGCAAGGTACCTTCCCTAAGCATTACTCCCCGGGCAGTGCCAGATCTGCCCACTGCTCCCTAATGGATGGGTCAAATGCAGAAGTCAGATCTCGTTGTGGTGCACTGTGTTCCGTGGTGTTTTCACAGTGACAAGTAATCCCTCACCTAAATTCACTTACACTCACTATCTTCCCCATCAGCTCTAGAATTAGTTTAACTACATTTTACTCCTCTTTCTGCATCTGTGTCTCCACCGTCACCATCTTTTCCCATCGCCCGTCGCAAAACCGACTGTCTGACCATCCTGAGAGCCGCTCAGTTCCTCATTGTAATGCTGCGAAAGCATCACAGAGTCTCAGCGGCTTCCTTTTCCACTCTCACACTTCCCTCTCCCAGTCTGTCACCACCACCACCACCACCCGTCTCCGCTCGTCTTCCTCGCTCCGCCCGACCCGTCGCTCCTGTCATATTTCTTGTCACCTCTCAAAAGAAGTTCTCTCCTATAGTGCCTCTGTCTCTCTCTCTCTCTCTTTCTCTGTCTCTCTCTCTCTCTTGCGCGCGCGTGCACGCCCGCAGCCTCGGACGCCGCGCTGCGAGCATCAATCTCCCCCGATAACAACTCGGCCGTCATTTACGGCCATCGAAAGAGCTCTTTCCGGACGGCGATTTATGAAGACGGGGGCTTTAATAGACGTTTAGCCAAAACGGCGAGCTGCGCCCGAGGCTGGGCTAAAAAGCGGGCGGCGAGATCTTTGCGAACCCCGCGCCCCGTGCCGGTGTTTGGACTCGTTCGCTGGAGCATAGCCTCTTTCCACAAAGCTGCTTATTGCCTATTACTAACCTTTCACGCTTTCATTCGGCGGGTCGGCGGTGATGTATTTACGCTACTCGTCCGCGGGTATTTCTCCGCTCCTCATAAATAAAAGAGGACTTAGGGGAGCTTGGAATATGGATTGAGGAGGTCATGGAAGTGGCAGGCATTTAAGTGTGTGTGTGTGTGTGTGTGTGTGTGTGTGTGGAGAGTATGTCTATGGCACCAAGCCATCCCCATTGTAATTACATCTCTCCCTCCTCCTTGGTTTGCCCCTGAGAGTTGCACCAAAGAATTCATCCTCCAGTAATAGAATTACACAACGTGCGGCGGAGACGGCCAGGGACCTGCGATGCTGAACGTCTTTTATGAAATATTAACAGAGTTGGTGGTTTTAATTATCTTTCCCACCTTATTAGAATCTTTCGCTCTCTCTTCCTATTCCTCTCTCATCATTTCCCTCCTTCTCCTTTTTTTTTCCTGCCCCTACCTCTCAGCACATCCATCCTCTCACTTCGGCTGCTCTTCAGGGATAATGTTGGGTTGGTTTAAGAAATGGAGAGTTATTGCTTCCTCATTAAGTGACAGAAGGGATCGTGGGTAATTACAGGGGGGTTATCCTTCCTCCACACTTCCTCCACCATTTTTTTCTGTAGATCTCGGCAGTAGCAACACAGTGCAGATTTTTATAGCGTTTTCAACTTTACTCTGCTCTACTTTTACTATATTAGTGTATTCTATGATAATAAACACTAGGGATGCACCGATCCAAGTTTTTCAGTTCCAGTACCGATGCCGATACTTGGGCTTTGGGTATCAGCCGATCCCGAGTACCGATCCGGTACCAGGTCTTTTATTTACCTTTACAGTCCTAAGAGAATTTGGGGTGTTTGTCTATACCTTTGTTATTAGACTTATTCTAGTGTTTGTGTAGAAGTTAGCCGTACACGCCTTATGTTGTTGTGTTTAGGACGTAAGGACAATGTCTGTTTTATTGGATGAAGAAGTATGGCTTAGTACTATGAAGAAAAATAAGGTTAGTGCAGGTGGACAAACTTCTTTATCCATTTGGAATCCCATCTGGATAAAGAGTAAAATTGTTTTATAACAAATAACGCATCTTTCTATATTTATTTTTTACTCTCTAACACTGTAGAATGTAAAAAGGTTTTTCTCAATAATTGACTCATTTTAGTCCACACCTCATTTTGGACTCATTTTTGACATAATGGCGTTCCACACGAGAGTCGTTTGGCCTAACGGCGTTCCACACGATAACACATCAAACTGGCGTCTCGGAATAAACAATGAAAACATCGAGTAAACGGCTGCGTTGTGAGTAGAATGCTGGTTGTTTTTGCTGTTTATCAGCTAAAATATGAGTTTTGTCTGTAATAAAGGGGAAGATCTGACGGAACTGGAACGCTTTTGTGAATGTTGGACTTGCTTGTGAGAGACGCACACGCTAACAAACACAGCGAGGAACACAAAGATGGCAAGCAAGAGCTGGTGTTGTTAAAGAAAATAAAAGAATATAATTTGCTTATACATATAGTTCTGCTTATTGTCATTTCTATAAGTAGGAATTAGCGCGAATGTCGAGCGAACTGAGAGTGGACGCATATGCAACCGTAGAAAACGTATAGATTTTATAGATCGGCCCAATGCCACCGATACCCGGTCCAGCTATTTGAGTCGTTATCGGACCGATATCTTATCCACGTATTGGATCAGTACATCTCTAATAAACACTACAGTAAGTGAGTGATTATTTGTCATTGTGAACACACCACAGCACAGCACGCAGTGCACCACAACCTCTGGATTTAACCCCGGGGCCTTTCTGTGTGGAGTTTGCGCGCTCTCAGGGTGCGGTTTCCTCCCACAGTCCCAAAGCATGCACTGTAGTTTAATTGGCGACTCTAAATTGGCCCCGTAAGGTGTGACTGAGAGTGTGATTGTGTGTGCCCTGTGGTGTGTTGGCTCCTGCCCGGGGTTGGTCCCTCCTGCCTTTCGCCTGTAGTTCCCAGAATAGGCTCCACCCACACTGTAGGCGCTGACTTACAGTGCAGATGCATTCCGGTGACCCCATCGTAAGTTGAAACTTTCGTAAGTGGACACATAGTACAGCTCGGTCATCACTACCACCACCAGCTGCAGACATACAGTACCTGCGCGTTTAGAAGACATGGTTTTTTCACTAAAATTGGGCGTTGAAACATCAAAAATCGCAACTATGCACTTCAACATAGAGACAGCTGAACTCTGTCGATCGCTGGCGGGAGATACGTACGTCCAGGCAGCGTCCAAACGTATCATGCCACATATGCTGCTACGTTTACCTGCTCCATGAAACTTTCACTATTTTTACCATTTTTGTCATTTTATTTTCATCATCGAAAGACCGAGAAGATCTTAACTTGGGGACCATCTGCTCTGCCAAAAATGCCTTTTTAAAAATAAGAAAAAAATTACTATTTTGGGAAAAAAATACTTATTTCAAGCAAAATTATCTGCCAGTGCAGCAAGAAAATTGCACTTGCTAAGATTTCTTAAAACAAGAAAAGAAAAATACACAAAGACTAAGCATACACAACTTAAATTAAGCAGAATAGACTAGTTTTTTTCTCCAATTCTCTTGAAACAAGTAAAAATATACTTACAGTCTACCTGTTACCACAACTCCTTTACCAATGTAGGTTGTTTTAAGAAAAAACTGCTCAAAATTAGTTGTATTACCTAGGTAGGATAACTCAAGATAAATGTTCTTGAAACAAGTCAAATAATCTAAACAATATTCAGTCTTACCAAGAAAATAAATCCAAAAAATGGTGTAACAAGATTAAAATGCTGAATTCAAGTCAATTATACTTGTACAGATTTTATTTTTTGCAGTGTGTATGTTAAGCCCTGATTCATATTTTGTTGCTTCATCTGAATTACTATCAGTCCATCAGTTATAACACTGTAGCCAGTTAAGCCTTTGCGGTACAGATAATGCAGTTTGCCAACAGTAACAATGTCATTTGTATTATCAGTAAAGAAGAACAGGTTTGTAAAGTTTGAACTAAAACATTTAAGATCAAAACAGTCTTTCCTCCAGTCTTTATTGTTTCGTGAACTATACAGTACTGTGCAAAAGTTTTAGGCAGGTGTGAAAAAATGCTATAAACAAAGAATGCTTTCAAAAATGGAAGTGTTAATCATTTATTTTCATCAATCAACAAAATGCAGTGAATGAACAAAAGAGAAATCTAAATCAAATCAATATTTGGTGTGACCACCCTTTGCCTTCAAAACAGCATCAATTCTTCTAGGTTCACTTGCACACAGTTTTTGAAGGAACTCGGCTGGTAGGTTGTTCCAAAAATCTTGGAGAACTAACCACAGATCTATAATCCTATAATCCTACAAAATAATATAATGACTATAATCCTACAAAATATTATAAAGACTATAATCCTACAAAATCCCTGACTTTGTGCAAGTGTACCTATAAGAACTGATGCTGGTTTGAAGGCAGAAGGTAGTAACACCACATATTGATTTGATTTAGATTTTTCTTTTGTTCGCTCACTTTGCATTTTGTAAATTGATAAAAATAAACAATCATTATTTACATTTCTGATATATTTGTTTACAGCATTTTTCCACACCTGCCTAAAACTTTTGCACAGTACTGTAACTTGGGTATATGTTGTGATCTATACTCTACTGTATACCAGCGTTTCCCAACTCCGGTCCTCACAGAACGCCGCTCTGCACAGATTCGAGTTTCCCGACCCACAGCACAGCTGATGCTACTGATTAGCTAATTAGCAACGTAGGATCGGCGTGCGGCGGTGGGAAAAGCTGCTCTATACCTTACTACAGTCAGATCCATACACCGTGCAATATTCTAACTGACTTTACTCTACACTCTTCTGTAACTCTTCAAGTCTGTATATCTCTGCTGTTATTTATACATCACTATATCTCTTATGTTGTACAATAACTCAACCAGAGTGTGTGAGAGTGTACGTACTCAAACTGGGGCACCTCCACACTGCTTACGTAGCCCTCGGCACCTGAAGGAACGGCGAGGCCGCGATGCTGCAGAGCGCCTCTCAATCAGGATCTAAAGCTACATGGGGTGTCCCGCTTTAGGGGGTTTGTCTCAACCTCTTTTTTTGTTGCTGCTCAACCTGCCGAGGAGACTAAATCAAAGGCGTTCTCTAAAGAAAGCAGGACAGGCTAGATGTTTATCTGTTCTCTTAGATCACGCTTTCACATTTCTCTCTTCATCCCTGCTCCGGTGGGTGAATTTGCAAAGACCTGTGGGTTGACTGCAGTGCCAGGATGCTGTCAGGATTGATCTTGCTTGAAAGTTTTAGGTCGTTACAAAAGTGCGAAGGGTTTCTTTGGACTTTGCCGTCAATGAAGCTATTCAGCGAAGCCATCAATGAAGTTTTTGTTCAAGTTTCTTATGAACTTGTAGTCGGGAACCAGGGTTTTTTTGAGGACTGAGATGAAAATCTCCGTGGAGCAAGTTGGGGTTAAAGGACTTGCTCAGGGGCTTATGGGCGTAGCTCTAGTAGTAAGAAAGGATTTGAACCTGCGACCTCTTGCTCAGTAGGGAAGAGGGGTGTAACGACACATCGATCTACATTGATGCATAATTCATTGATAGGTGAGCTCATAGCATTTATGCAAAATGGAAACGTTGATCATACATTTTGTAAAGTCCCTCGCCAAAACAAGCACGTCAGCTGGTTTCGTCAGCGCTCATATTAAGCGCGATAACACGGGAATAACGATAGCTGGGGAATAAAACAAGATTTTTTTAGTTGCATTTTGGGATTTGATGTGAATGAAAGTCTAGCACTCGACAACCACCTTTAGACAAATGTAGAATAGTTTGCATTTTTATTTGTAAAAGTTAAGTGTGTGTGTGTCCTGTGTTTCTTGCAGAGATCAGCAGGGTACGGAAGGACATGTACAACGACACGTTAAACGGCAGCACGGAGAAGAGGAGCTCGGAGCTCCCGGATGCCGTGGGTCCCATTGTCCAGCTCCAGGAGAAGCTCTACGTGCCTGTTAAAGAGTATCCTGACGTGAGTAGCAAGTCCTCTTCTCCATTTTTTGTGTGTAGAGGTTAAGATTTCATCTGAACATTTCAGTTACATTGTTCTCTTGCTGTTTGCTCGAACTCAAGTCCTCAGAGTTGAAGAGGTTAAAATGTTCAGAGGTTAAGAGACTTGAATCGAGTGAGAGCTGCATCACGTGAGAGTGTTTAGAGGTTAAGAGGTTATTGAAAAAATTTGGCTAAAACCAACACAAGATGCTCGTCCCTGACGTGAGAACCAAGTCTCTAGTGGTTAAGCAGTTTAAACTTCAAAAGAGGTTAAAACCTAAAGGACTCGTTTCTTGCTCATGGATTAAGCTTAGTCTTGGACTAAGTGGCAATGGAGATTTACCTCTGAAAGTCAAAGTTAGTCTAGGACTAGTCTTAATCTTAGATGGAGAAATTGGTCCAAAGGTCTGGTTTCTTGCTTATGGATTAAGTCTAGTCTTGGACTAAATTACAACACCAATGGAGATTCTGAGACTCAAAGCTAGTCTAGGATTAGGCATAATCCTTAACTGGGAAATTGGCCCAAAAAGTTTAGGACCAGTTTCCCAGACCAAGTCTATGCCTATGCCTAGACTGGCTTTAAGTCTCAGAATCTCCATTGGTGTTGTAATTTAGTCCAAGACTAGACTTAATCCATGTTAAAGAAACCAGCCCAAAAAGTTTAGGACCAGTTTCCCAGTCAGGGATTAAGCCTAGTCTTACGACTAGCTTTGAGTTTGAATTGTAAATCTCCGTGGGCTGGTTTCTTGCTTATGAATTAAGTGTAGTCTTGGAATAAATTGTAATACCAGTGGAGATTTACCATTCAAACTCAAAGCAAATTCAAGACTAGGCTTAATCCATGTTCAAGAAACCAGCCCTTAGGACCAATTTTCCAGTTGAGGATTACACCTAGTCCTAGACTAGTTTTGGGTTTGAATGGGAAATATCCATTGGTACTACAACTTAGTCCAAGACTAGGCTTAATCCATGAGCAAGAAACTAGCCCTTTGAGTTCAATAGGTTAAGACTTAAACTGATCAGTTGAGTTGATCACACACTTGATACTCGATCTGATGGGAGAACCAGGTCTTCTTCTCCGTCTGATCTGCTGGAGCTAGAAATCTTGCTACACTCCACTTAATGTTTAATAGCAATTGGAGAAATTGGTTTTTGTACTTTTTTTAAAAGCAGATATTCATCATATTTTGCTCTTTTTGAGTAAAAGCATTGATATGCCGAATGAAGCTTAAGAGCCAGGGAACATTTTGCTCACACAACAATCGCAGGGTGCTTCTGGATGTCAATAAAAGATTACATTTGGCAATAAATATTCATACCCCAGCTCTTAGCTAAAGCTTTATAAATAAGTAAGTGGAATTGTAAATAACTGCAGCTGGATACAGTAGCGGCCTTATTTAATTACGGAGGCATGAGAGTCGGTGTAATCTTGTTTCCCCTGCATTAGGACGTAGGCTCGTGTCCAGTATATTGATTTCATTAAGCGAAACTTTAGCAGTGAGGTTCCACGTCGTGTTCGGCTTGGTTTTGCGGCTCCATTTAATCTATTACGGACCTAAGCGATGGCCCGTCATAGCCACTTACCCGGAGTCTGAGCGGCCCGGAGGGTGCGGGGTGGGGGCGGGGGTTGTTTAACTAATTCCTTATTGTCCAGTGTCTGTCATTTGTCTGTTTCAAAAGGACTGGAGTAAAAGGTACGCTCAGCCCAAGACACTAATGTGCCTAACAATGACTAAAAGCTTTCTGGGGACTTACTGTAAGATGGCAATGGCGGGAGACTTTAGCTTTAGTGCATGGTTAGACACATTAATAAAGAGGAAAAAGGCCAGTCAGCCATTAGCTTTGATTTATTGTTGTTGAGAACAATGCATCTTCAATATTTACATTTACTCCATCGAGCAGACGCTGTTATCCAGAGTGTCTTATTAGCCTAATTGCAAGGACAGTCTCCATGGAGTGACTTGGGGTTAAGGGCCCTGCTCAGGGGCTTAAATAATCATAGCAAATATTGTTTTGTACAGGCTTTTTTACATAACCACGGTAAATGTTGCTTGTTTGTTATTGCACTCCAGTCAACATGACCATTTTTTAAAAATCATAACAACTGTAGTTTTCAAATGTAAAAGTTTACCATGACCCAAGACTTTGAAAGACACAAAATGATCAGAAAGCAAAAAGAAATTGTTTTGTTCACTGTGTAAAATTTGGGACCACAGCAGCAGAAACAGCTCTATACATACAGTCACTATTCAGGAGGATGAATCACCAATATGCCAAAACATAAATGACTAGGGATGCACGATGGGAATCATTGGCCGATGGTGATATCAGATATTTTTCATGCTTATTTCTGCCGATACTGAAGCTGATAAATGTGGAAGGCAGAGTCGAGCACGAGACCAGGCGTAAAGAGAAGATATTTTGCTTACCAAAGTTCCACTGCACACCCAAAAATAATAATAATAATAATAATAATTTTGGCACAAAAATAACGCCATAATTCAGACATTTCTATCACAACGCCAAGTCAAGCGAGCGTGAAAGCAGAGTCGAGGGAGGGCGGAGCATTTTGAGCGTCGTGCACAGCATTTTAAGAAAAAGTCACTTCCCGCCCTATGTGGCGTACCGAGTCAAATAGGGCGCATGTGACTCTCCGTGTGCACTGCCTAGTGCGTAGAGAGCCGTAAAGCTACAACCCTGGCTATTTCCTGAGATGCATACTACCACATAGAAAAGTATGATAAGAGCTCTTTACCTACCATACTAGCAAGTGTGGCAGTACACGGCTCGGGACACATCCCATGTGTGAGTTCATATATTAGCTAACACATTCTCGCGCATGCAGGCAGAGTTGAGCATGTAAAGACTAGAGATTTTGATCGCAACGTTCCACTGCATGCTCAGAATTTTGGCACAAAATAACGCCAAACATGTTAAGACAGAAGGCGCGGGTCGTAGAAAATCCCACCTCAGACTTTGGACATACCTGACACAAGCGCTACCTTTCCTAAAATATTGGGTAAATCAAAGAATCGGTTCGATGCTGATGACTTAAAAAATTATTATCGGCCGATTCTGATATATATGGTTCTGATATTATCGTGCAACTCTATAAATTTCCATTAGTCAGAGAGATTTTTATAGCGTATGTCTTGTTGCTGCTAAATACTATTAAATTCGTGAAGTTACTCACTTGGTACCTTGGTACCCAATGTGTTGTTTGAGTGTGAGTGTGAGTGTGTATGTGTGTGTCCTTGTGCATTGGCGTTGTTGAGGCTCCATATCATTTTTTTTTGTGTGTAGTAAAGGTCATCGGCTGAAGAGATAACATTTTTTCGATTCATTGTCTAATTGGTGAAATCCTCTATAGTTGAATCATCAGTGTCTTTTAGAACTCAGCGTCTTGTGGAAATCGAAACCAGAGCCTCGTACCCTCTCCGTGTGCCCGCTTCCGTCAACAGGGATGACATTGAACCGCGGCTTTCTTCTCCGGTTCGCGGAAGTCAGACTCGCTCACCTGCGTCTCCCAGCTTCCCAGCGGTTAACAAATCTTTAAGCAATCGCTGTCAGATCCGGCTCGGTTATGCATCTGCAATCCCTCCTCCCAACCAGCCCAGCTCAGCTCAGCTCGGGGGAGCGTGCCAAGCTCAGAGCTGATTGATCCCAATTAACTTGTTCCGTCCCTGCTTGATTCCAGCACGGCCAGCTTTAATTGAGCTTTTTCCTGCAGGGAGGCGCCAACGCCGTTTGGAATTAGGAGCCTCCTCTTTTTGCTGAAGTTTTCCGGTTTTGGGAAAGATGTTTAGCGGGACTGCTCTTCCCCGCGAGAGGCGGCAGAGCGAGAAGCCACCGCGCCACATCTGTCTGACTAATTCATGTTTTAGCAACAGATGAGAATATCAGGGCGCTGTTAGGATGAATAAATAACGCCTCCCTGAATCTCGGGTGTACCTGGCCTCGCGAGGAGGAGGATTTAATGGCAGCGTCTGTCATCAAACAGATTGTGGCAAAACATGATATTTCACCTCAGGCACGGAGGTAATGGACCGAACTGAGGAAAAAAGTTTTTTTTTAAATACATTAACTTTATATAATTCAAAAATGTAGTGATGGGGAAAGTCTACATTTCCATGTTGCACAAAAACTTGCTTTATCACAATTTTGTGATAAAGATTTGGATGAAAAAAAGACACAATGATATAACATAGGCTTGGCAACAGTACCATAGATTTTAAAGCAAAAATTCTACTTAAGTAAAATGTTTCATGATTTAACAGCAGGTTTTAAGGCAGCATTCCAGAACGTTTTTAATGGTGGATTTAATGGCGACGTCCAAATGAAGTAATTTATTAAAGGTCCCATATTATGAAAAAAAAAAACACTTTTTCTGTTCTTTGGACAAGGCATGCACTATAGGTTAAGTGGTGACTCTGAAATGGCCCAGTAAGATGTGAATGTGAAGGGGAGTGTGATGGTGTGAGTGTGTGTGCACTGCGGCATGTTGGTGCTTAACCAGGGTTGAGCCCCACCTTGCGCCCGTCGTTCCTGGGATAGGCTTCGGTTTGGACCCCGATATGGATTGTGGTTTGGATAATGAATGAATGAATGAATGAATGAATGAATGGTTTTTGGTTTCGATTTGAGACATGAATGACTGAATGAATGAGACATGAACTAGAACTGCTCCTGATGTAGCAACGTGTTACAAAGAAGCTAAAAGAACTCATGTATACTGCCAGAAAGTTTCTCCAAGAAGTGAAACTACAATTCAGATGAGCTTGATTCAGATGCGTCTCTCTGAACGCCTGAAGTGGAGGTCTAGAGAGGAGCGCTGGGAGGAGAGGAGGCTTTCTTACAGCTGCCGTGCTCCCAAATAACATCTAGTATTGACTGAATTGTTACAGATCTGAAATAAGTTCAGTGTCACACTGTGACTCTTTCATAACCTTTCTTGGTTTAAACCATCCGTCATATTCAGACTTAAGTGGATTGCAAAAAAGCCACATTTGAAGGAGCTACAGTTGTTCTCCTGAGAGCTATGGGATGTGTCTAGCTGTGCACAAGTCATTGGGTTTGTGTGTGTGAGTGTGTCTGAGTGTGTGAGTGTGTGAGGGAAGGTAGGTTCTGGCCGTCCTTGCTGCTCGGAAGGACACCCAGGATCATTATTAGTGAGCTTGGGTTCATTAGGAGGAATGAGAGATGAAATGAGAAGCCTTAAATAACCCCCAGCCGAGAAGCCAGTCCCGGGAGATCTAAGGTGTGCGGGTGTGTGTGCGGGAGTGTGTGTGTGTGTGTTTCTGACCCCCGCTAAAACATTATTTAATGTTTTTCTCCTTTATATAATCTCCTTTAGCCAGTTACTGTTAATGAATCTCTGCCTTAAAGTTGAAAAATATAAACTAGAAGTTAGATAAACCAACACACTTTAATTATCACACACTCTCTAATTATCACAGCCGGTACAGTAGTGTGTGTGTGTGTGTGTGTGTGTTGCAGTAAACTCTGGCATCATTTGTCTTGACCGTTTGTCATTGTACATATGTGAGTTTTGAGAGGCTCCAATTATCTCTCCATAGGCAGTCATTGGCTTTTCCAGGTAGGGGGTTGGATGGTGTGATAGAGGAAAAATGTAGTCACAGGACAGACAGAGAGGAAGAGAGAGAGAGAGAGAGAATAAAGATATATATATATATAGAGAGAGAGAGAGAGAGAGAGAGAGAGAATAAAGATATATATATAGAGAGAGAGAGAGAATAAAGATATATATATATATATACAGAAGATAATATATATATATATATATATAGAGAGAGAGAGAGAGAGAGAGAGAGAGAATAAAAAGATATATCTAGAGAGAATAAAGAGAGATATACATATATATATATAGAGAGAGACAGAGAGAGAGGAGCAAAGATATATCTAGAGAGAAAGAGATAAAAATATATATATATATGAGAGAGAGAGAGAGAGAGAGAGAGAGACAGAGAGAGATAAGATATATCTAGAGACAGACAGAGAATAATATATATATATATATATAGAGAGAGAGAGAGAGAGAGAGAGAGAGAATAAGACATATATAGAGAGAGAATAAAGATGTATCTAGAGAGAATAAAGATATATATATATATATAGAGAGAGAATAAGACATATATATAGAGAGAGAATAAGATATATCTAGAGAGAGAGAATAAAGATGTATATATATATATATATATAGAGAGAGAGAGAGAATAAAGACATATATATATATATAGAGAATAAAGATATATCTAGAGAGAGAGAATAAAGATATATATATATATATATATGAGAGAGATAAAGACATATATATAGAGAGGGAATAAAAGATATATCTAGAGAGAGAGAGAGAGAGAGAATAAAAGATATATATATATAGAGAGAGAATAAAGATATATATATATATGAGAAAGAGAGAGAGAGAATAGGGCCATATATATAGAGAGAGAATAAAAGATATATCTAGAGAATAAAGATATATCTAGAGAGAGAGAGAATAAAGATATATATATATAGAGAGAGAGAGAGAGAGACAGAATAAAGATATATATATAGAGAGAGAGAATAAGGGCACGTATATAGAGAGAGATAAGATATATGCAGCATATATAGAGAGAGAGAGAGAGAGAATAAAGAGATATATATATAGAGAGAATAAAGAGATATGTATATGAGAGAATGAGGAGAGGGAATAAAGACATATATAGAGAGATAAAGATATATATATATAGAGAGAGAGGGGGATGAAGAGAGGAGATGGTGAGATGAAGAGTGAGGGAGATGTATATATAGAGAGAGAGTAAAGACATATGTATATAGAGAGAATAAAGATATATATAGAGAGAGAGAGAATAAAGAGAGATATATAGAGAGAGATAATAAAGATATATCTAGAGAGAGAGAGAGAGAATAAAGAGATATATAGAGAGAGAATAAAGATATATAGATAGAGAGAGAGAGAGAGAATAAAGATATATCTAGAGAGAGAATAAAAGATAGATAGAGAGAGAGAGAGAAAAGAATAAAAGTATAAGAGAGGGTTAGAGAGAGAGAGGACAGAGTGAAGCGGTAGAGGAGGAGAGAGAGAGAGAGGTGGTAGAGTGAGAATGAGGAGGTGTTGTAGAGAGAGGGTGGTAGAAAGTGATGAAATTGGTGGGGAGGAGGAGGGATGATGGCGACGGTGGATGTGGCTGGTGATGAATGGGAGAGGATGATGAGGTCAGGGAATCAGGGCAGAGGAACAGTGGCCTGGTCCGCCTGATAAAGGAAGAACAAGCTCATACACGCAGGCTTTCACACCACACACACACGCAGCCGCACGGAAATTAATTTGCTCCTGCAGACCCTCGGCGCGCCACCGCTCACCCACCCACCCCACCCCACTACACCCCACCACACCACAGCTCATAGCCGTTCCAATTTGGTGAACAGTGTTATTAGGGCTGGAAACATAACACCACTGCCATTCATTTGGGTCTCATATCTCTACTTACTGTGTGTGTGTGTGTGTGTTATAGATGCGTTTGAAGTAATGTGTGGAAATGTATGTATTTGTGTGTGTGTGTGTGTTATCTCTCTCCACTCCCTCCCTCTATACCTCTTCGTTATCACCACCATTCATTTGAGTACTTACAGTGTGTGTGTGTGTGTCTGTGTGTGTGTGTGTGTCAGTGTGTGAAATGGGCAGAGAGGGGAGTGGGGTGTGTGTGGGGGTGTGTGTGAAATGGAGGGAGAGTGTGTGTGATGGATGGAAGTGTGTGTGAGTGTGTGTATTTATGAGTGTGTGTTTATATGTTATGGTCCACCCTTAACACACACCTACACCTCCTCGTGGAACAGACAGTCCTACTCTATGGAAGTGTTGATTCACGACATCTGGAACCCCACAAAGCGGTGTGTGTGTGTCTGTGTTTCTGTGTGTGTTTGTGTGTTCACAGTGACTGGACCAATAATAATAATATGAATCACCCTCTGGACGTACAGTAGTATAAAAAGTGTGTGTTCATTTGAATGTGTGTGTGTGTGTGTGTGAAATGGGCAGGAGAGGGGTGTGTGTTTGGGTGTGTGTGTGTGTGATGGATAGAAGTGTGTGTGCGTATGTGTATTTATGAGTGTGTGTTTATATGTTATGGTCCACCCATAACACACACACCTATCATAAATGGAATGCGGAACAGTCCTTACTATGGAATTGGTGATTCACGACATCTGGAACCCACAAAGCTGTGTGTGTGTGTGTGTGTGTGTGTCTGTGTTTCTGGGTGTGTTTGTGTGTGTGTGTTCACAGTGACTGGACCAATAATACTAATATGATCACCCTCTGGACCTTACAGTAGTATAAAAAGTGTGTGTATTCATTTTAATATGTGTGTGTGTGTGTGTGTGTGGTGACTGGCCCAGTATTACCAAATATGATAATTAAATAACCTTATAGAACCCTGGTAGAAATGTGTGTGTGTGTGTGTGTGTGTGTGTGTGTGTGGTGACTGGCCCAATATTACCAGTATGATAATTAAATAATCCATGGAACCTAATAGAAATGTGTGTGTGTTGTGTTATTAGTAGTGGTGACTGGCCCAATAGTACCAGTATGATAATTAAGTAATCCATAGAACCTAATAGAAATGTGTGTGTGTGTGTGTGTGTGTCTGTGTGTGTTTGTGTGTGTGTGTGTGTTCAGTGACTGGATTAATAATGCTAATATGATCACCCTGGACCTTACAGTAGTATATAAAAAGATTATTGTATGCGACGAATATGTGTGTGTGTGTGTGTGTGGTGGCTGGCCCAATATTGCAGTATGATAATTAAATAGCCGGAACCCACCTAGTAGAAATGTGTGTGTGCGTGTGTGTGTGTGTGTGTGTATGCACAGCAAAGATGCTGCGTGGCAAGGCTCCTCAATACTCTATAAATGCTGTTGTCTCAGGGCGGGGGCAGGGACAGGGCTTTAATTGTAGTCAGCCTGAGTGCGGGCGAAATTGAGTTTGGAGAGAGGCGAGGAAGAGAGAGGAGAAGGAGGCGAGACAGAGCGGCAAGCGGAAAGGCTGTCATCTATCATCCCTCCTCAGTGTCCTTTTCTGGAGTCCGCTTTCGTCCTCGCGAGAATGAGCAACTATCGTGATTATTAATCGGTAAGAGTGCAATGACACGATTGATTCCCTTCAGACCTCTTCTGACCTTGGTCATCGAACCATAAGCGCCAAAAGACAGAAGGCGTTGGTTGGTTGTTGTGTGTGTGTGTGTGTGTGTCAGTGGTGTGTGTAAGCGTGTGTATGCATGCTGGAGGTTGTGGCGTGGAAGTGGGCGGGGAACTAGGAGCAGAAACGTTGTGCCATGTTCTGTATAACCCCCAAAACCTAAAAATAAAGTTACTCACTAACGTTTATACCATTTTCTCTTCATTTAACATATGTATATGCTTTTAGCAACGCAATATTTAGTAATAAAGTTAATTCAACATGCAGTTACAATTTTAGTACAGATGTTACATTTAATACTTTAAGTATAAACTGAATATTTATAATATTTGCATTTAAAAATGCATTTAAAAGGTGGCATTTTGAAACTATATTCTGGGTTCTGTCAGTCTAATAAAATATGAAATAAATCGGTGCTACCATGGCGAATATCGCGGCAACCAGAGTCTGGCCGGGCAACTAATAAGCAAAGTGATTTCCAACGTCAAAGTTAATGGCAGTTTTGTGCCACTAATGAGGTTGTACATATCTTTCTTCGTGTGCAACGTAACAGCCACTTATGAACAGAACACTACGCCTCTTTAACTCAGTATAACTATAAAACAAGATCTTAAGCAAGCTGTCACTTACCTCTGTTGATTTCCACTGCGTTCATGAAAGTCCAAAAGTCAATAAATCGAACGTTTCTGTTCCCCATTACGAAGATGAGTTTGACAATTATTAGACTTCATATTTTGACATCTGACAGAACTCAAAGACCTCTAACAGTAGAATATAGGTTGAAATAATGCGGGAGTTCCCCTTTAAATGCATTCTAGACACAATATTTGAATATTTACAATATTCAGGTTTATGTCAAGTAATAAATGTATATATATATTTTACAATTGTAACTGGATGTTGAAATTAACTTTTTATTCTTAAATATTACATAAAAAATATATATGTATAATAAAATGAAGAGAGAAAATGGTAATGAACACTAGTAAGTAACTTTATTTATCATTTATCACACTTTTTGTTTTAATGTTTACTTTTTAGGGATGAGTTTTTCCCATAATTCCTGTCACTAATTCAGGATCTACTTTTCTAAATGAGCCTCAAATAGCAGAGTGAATCCACCACTGTTGACCACCATCAACATATTTAACTCTGGGATCATAATTCCTGGATGGAAAGTTAAGGTTCTAAAAGTTAAAAGCATGTGCATTTCAAGTGCACCAATGAACAGGAAAGTACAAACCTGTAGCACATCTTCTCCTGCATTTCCAGTCTCCTGAAAATACCGTCTTGTACACCAAATTCAAAGGTAAGCAGAATTATAAGCTCAGACCTTGCGCCAACATTCAAAAGGCCAGTGGAAATGCAATTTAGTCATTTTTGTATTTTGCTTTTAAGGAACACTTTGTGCTTTTAAGGTGAACAATTGCACGACTTGTACAGTATTGAACGGGTTGTTTTTTGTGGTGACCAAAATTTGCCCTTTTCTTGCTGGAGAAAGGCAGTAAGAAAGCTCTGAATGCTGTTTCATTAAATAGAGTTTGGATTTAGAAAGAAAACACCAGTATATTTTGCATCTCTTAAACATATCTGTTGCCCATCAGAAGTATTAGATATATGATATAAATGAACTCATGTCAGATTGCCTTTAGCTCCTTCCACATGTGCTACTCATACGCTACTTGCCATATTACCCTTTCATTTATTATCAGCTACCTTTGGGCAGAACATTATTCTTTAATTTTGTTCAATTTTTGAACATCAGACATGTTTTGCATCAGAAAGCAGTGACCCGATATGTCAGAGTACTTTTTAAAAAGGCAGAGCCGGAGATGTGGTGTGATGTCCGAGGTGTTCTGGGTGGGGCAGGATTTGGCCGCTTGCCTTGAGGCTCCAGGTGCCGTTGTTTTAATTGAATGGGGCTTGAGAGGATGTCCCCATAACTCACCACCGAATGAGGGCCCCGTAGAAGCATAAGCTTCTTTTGGACATTAACGGAGGATTGGCGCAGCAGCCAGAACAGCTGGTCTTGATTAATATGACTTAATTTGTGCAATATTGTGTATGTATTGCTGCTCGTGTGTGCATTGCGAGTGTGTGAACTACGTTTAACAGCTAATGGCCAAGCATATCAAAAGTGTGTGTAACTCAGAGAGTTGTGCTTTGCCTGTATGGAGCTGTGTGTTTGGGTGTATGCATGTAGGAGTGTGTGAAAATGTGTGTGCATGCATGTGTGTTTGTGTGTGAGCAGACGTGAGCGTTCCGACATGAGCAAATGAACTCAGCACCACCAACAACCACCAAAGAAAGGTCGCACACACACACGCTGTCTCTCCAACACACCCTAGTCCCCTTCTTCTGACCCCTGTCCATTTCTACTCTCTATTGCTGCCCAAACAGCTCTGACTGCGCTTCAGGTGAGGCCTGGCACCTGCTGGTCACGTCCTCTCATTATTTCTGATGATAATAAACAATGCTACACACACACACATACACCACGAAGAAATGACGCGTTCTGGATGCTGGCTAATGAAGGTTAATTAGGGTTCGTGGGACATGATGACTGTTCTAACAACACCTCAGTCTCGCGCTCTGCTGCCAGCCAGCCTCGCTCAACCTCCTTCCTTACCTCCTCTTCTTCCCCTCCTCCCATGCGTCAACTTCCGGCTTAGGCGCCAGCTGAGCTGCACTCTGCTCGCTCATCGGTCAGCAACAGACCTGTCAGGTCAGATTTCACCAGAGTAACTACAGGTGGGATACGGGGTGAAAAAGGCGATGTGATCCTCCTCCTTCTTCTTCTTCTTGTTCTTCATCTCTAATTGCTGTCTTCTTCACCTTCTGACCAATTCTTCTTCCTCATTCTTCATCTTCTATTATTACTTATCTTCTTCCTCATTTTTTATTGTCATCTTTTTCTTCATCAGTAGTCATCTTCATGTCATCTTCATCAAATTATTATTATTATTATTATTGTGTGTATTATTACAATAGTGAGATTATGATTATTAATATGTTCTTTAGTCTTCATCTTTTCCTTCATGATGTCAAGTTTTTCTTTTATCATCTTCTTGTTTCTTAATGTGGCCAGAAGTAGTATTTTACTTTTTATTCTTTTAAATTGTTGATTTTATTTGTAAATCTGGTATTCCCTGCCTGTTTTTCTCTTAAAAAAATAATCTTGGCTTTTATTTTAATAAACAGCCTAGTCAGCAGTTTTGACATTAATATCTGCTGAGTTAGCGGAGGGTGGCACAGTGGTTGGCGCTGCTGCTTCTCAAGCGAAGGTCCTGGGATTCCAATCTCAGAGTCTTTGTGGCCAGGTTGTACTGTAGGTTAATTAGTGACTCTAGTAAGGTGTGAATGAGAGTGTCCCCTGCGGTGTGTTGGTCCCCGCCTTGTGCCCCACTTGTTCCCGGGACAGGCTCCGGTCCCCGGTTGGGATTAAGTGGTTCAGATAATGAATGAATAAGATGAGTTAACGGAATTTGAGCAACACTTTCTCTTTTGGTACAACTACACTGTGTTAAGTCCTCTGTCTCCACCCCATCCAAAAAAGATATAAATTGACATAAAATCACCTTGTTGTATTATCGGGCCTTATTCAAGCCAACCACACTGTAGATTTTGCCATCGTATATTTCAAATCATGTCAGGTGATCTGCAAATATGGAACAAAAGCCAGTTTCCAAACTTGAGAAATCCAGCAATCCGCTTTATAAATTCTCCGCCCCTTTCCCCCACTTTTACGGAGGCATTCGGCCTCTGCTCTGCACCCCCCTACCCCACTTCCCACGTCCTCCTCTTCCTCCGCCCACCCCGTCCTGCCCAGTAGTGAAAACAAAAGACATCCTGCAGCAGGGAATCAGAGCGCAGTGCTATTAGAAGCCATGCAATAATTAATTTGCCTATTACCCGAGCCGGCTCGTTTATCTTCATAAGATAATGCCATCACTGGCGGTCTCTGGCACGCTCGCTCGCGCCCGCCGCCTTAAGCGGCCCTAATTACGTCCCTGCCTGTTTTTTAGCTGTAGTTGATGGAAAACATGCTTAATCTCCGCAGTGCAGATACGTGTAAATAGGGCGGTATTTGAACAGCAGATATGGGGAATTCCGTACAGTGTAATGATTTTTCCCCCTCTCCTGTTGCTATTGGGGCAGCGCTGGAAGCCAGTAAATCTGCTGGCGCGGTTGGAGGATGTTCATGGAAAATTAAGGCTGTTTTGTAGGCAGATATCAACCGTTTAGGGGCGGTGGTCTGTTCCAAGTGATCTGGGCGTAATCAGGCCATCTATAAAATGCTTTCCTTTTCTTACGTTACCATCAGAGCTGCGTTTTGAGTCACGATATTGCATCAACATGTTACTGAATTACAGTAATAAAAATAAAGGTTTTAGGGTCTTTTTGTTTTAACAGATACGAAAATTGTTGGTGTCAGTTGGTGGCATATGGCGTAACAGTAGGGTGTTCACCCCGTGATCAGAAGGTCGCAGGTTTGAATCCAGGACGCTAAAGTTACCACTGAGGTGCTCATGAGCAAGGGAGGTTAGGATTAGGGCAACGCTTGCCGGGCGCTGCCCATGTTAGCTGCCCTGCTCCTTCACGGATGGGGCAAATGTAGAGGTCACATTTCCTTGTGGTGCCCTGTGTGCTGTGCTGTGGTGTGTTCACAATGACAGTCTTTCACTTTCACTTATTTTTCATTGGATGTTATATAGTGCAGTAGTCAAATTTGGCTTGAACATATGGCAACTGCTGAATGTTTTTGCTGTCAGTCATTGCAACAGATGTAAACTGAAATTAGCGGCAAAATATTAAAAATTGATCTTTTTTATTGCTAATATTTGGATTTATGGCACATATTAGATGCTCTAATTCAAAGTAGCTTCCATTCCTTTATTTTACACTGAGTCTCTCTTGAACAGCCAGGGTTTAAGGGTCTTGTTCGGGGGTCCAGCTGTGATTTTAGGCTCTCTCAAGATTTGAACCCCCGGTCTTATGGTCAGTAACACAGCGTTGTACTCTTTCAGACCAATGCTGTACCAGCACATTGTAAATATCTTTTTTGAAGGTGTTACAGTTAGAAGAAATAGGAAATATGGATTGGATTCATATGAAATATATTCTGGATTTTTTAAGGTGGGATCTGGAAAAAGTGATTTTGTGCCATAATTACAAAACCTTACAAGAGTGAGTTATCAGGAAAGGAAATGTGTTATTATTATTATTATTGGTAATGGCCATGTATTTATCGCATTGTGGGGATCTTTTGTCCCCTAAAATCACTTTTATCCAGTTTTTTTGGGCTTTGTGGGGACATTTGAGAGGAAAAATGACTTTATAGAAAATGTCTTGTTTGTGAAAATAAAAGAGAGGTAAAAGATGTTGCTTTTGGTTACTGAGGTTAAGGTTAGGGTTAGGGTTATGTGTAGGTGTAAAATTATATACATCTAGTCATTATGGGAGCCTATGGAAAGACCTCACAAAGACAGTAATACATAGACTGTGTGTGTGTGTGTGTGTGTGTGTGTGTGGTACTCCAATGGAGCCCTCGTCATCCAGCACTGTGACAGCTAAGGTTGAACAGTGTCCCAGTAGCACACTCTCAATCACACACTCTCTCAGTCTCACACATTCTCATTGCAGGCATGGTGTACCCCATTGGAAATGATAAGCGCCCCCACACAAAGGCTGCAATGGAAGCATGATATATGGAAGCGATAGATGTGTGCAAACATGCTAGTAAATGGCTACCGGCTTATGAGCTGTTGAGATCCTGACTAGCAGGCAGCTTTCATTATCATTGACTTTCTTTATGAATAATTTCCACAAAGCCAGTTCTCTAAAAACAGCATGCATTCTTTAAGACTGAATATAAAACCTTGAATAGAAAATACTATAAAAAAATCTAATGATGCTAATCCGTATAAAATAAGTTTGGAGGAGTAATCCAAATGTCATCCTTCGCTAATAAAATTCTTGTGTGATGCTGAAATTTCCTATATGTACAGTTACAACATGGATAAACAAATTAGAGTTAGTTTTAGGAACAAATCTCTAGAGCAGCTTTGTCTTTGACTCACCATGTCTGAATATGAAGCACACAACTATTGATTATTAGAATGACAGTGTTATTACAGATTAATTAAATGTTGTTCTGTTAAAACAGCTCTTGAAATATGACCCATGTGTTAAAGGATTAAACTTCCAATGTATTATTTGCAAGATCAACAATATAGACCATACACTAATATCGCACACTAATACTATACTATACTACACTACACTACACTACACTACACTATACTATACTATACTATACTATACTATACTATACTATACTATACTATACTATACCTAGTTATGTCATACTATAATACACTGTTCCACACAGTAGGGGCAGTTGGTGGCGTAACAGTAGGGTGTTCAGTCCGTGATCTGAAGGTCGCAGGTTCGAATCCAGGGCCGGTAAAGTTACCACTGAGGTACTCATAAGCAAGCTCTGCTCCCCGGGCTCCTTCACAGTTGGGTCAAATGCAGAGGTCACATTTGGTTGTGGTGCACTGTGTGCTGTGCTGTGTTCATAATGACAAATAATCACTCACTTTCACAATATTTGATTATAGTACTATAATATAATATATATACTATAGTATAATTTACTACACTGTACTATACTTCTCTTAGGTATGCCATACTATAGTATAACTAATATTCTACACCATGTTTGACTAGTGTACTATACTTTACTATACTGTAGTATACTATAATATAATTCACTATTCCAAGCCATGCTGCATTTTATACTATAGAACTGTGTACTTGAATTTACTATACTATACTGTCTTTTTATTCTTCTTTCGTCTTCACCCGTTAGCGGTGGCCACAGTGGATCGTCTACCTTGTTGTTCGCATTTGAACTGGCCAAAGTTTTACACCAGATGTGTTTCCTGACGCAACCCTCCCCATTTATACAGGCTCGGGACTGGCACCAAGAATGAGCATGACGGAGTTAAAGAGAATCTTTGTTTTAGTCAAAGTATCAGAATTATACTGTATAATGCCGTATAAAACACTATACTGTACTGTACTGTACTGTACTATAATATACTCTACTATATTATACTATGATATACTATACTGTACTATACCAAACTATACTATATTGTACTACGCTCTGATATACTATACTAAACTATACTATACTATATTTATACCATATTATGATATTCTATACTAAATTATACTATACTATGATTATACTGTACCGTACTATAATATAATATACTATGATTATACTGTACTGTACTGTACTATACTATACGGTAATATACTGTAATATACTAAACAATACTATAATATACTACACTATGATAGTACTATGATTATACTATGGTATACTATGCTGTACTATACTGTAATATAGTAAACAATACTATAATGTACTATACTATGATATACTACACTGTACTATACTAAACAATACTATACTATAATATACTATACTGTAATATACTAAACAATACTATACTATGATACACTATACTGTGATATACTATATTATGCTATACTATACTGCACTGTACCATACTATAATATACTATACTATACTATGATATACTATACTGTACTATACTAAACAATACTATACTATACCATAATATACCATACTATAATATACTATACTATACAGTATAATTCTGATACTTGGATTAAAACAAAGATTCTCTTTAACCCTGTCATGCACAGCGTCTATTTGAGTGGACGACCCTTGATAGGTTTTGACTTATGCATTAAAGCTTTACCAGAGCTAGAGTTTTTGGAGCGACACAACTTAGTATTTTTCCTCCTCCCTTCAGGGTCGACTCATAGGGCTCAGTTTGTCTGTTCTGGAGTAGGAGGAAGCTGGGCTTCAAAACATTCCTTGTACTAACATGGCCAGGACGGTGGATGTTTAGTCTGCAGTGGCAGTCGCTCTGTGATAAAACCCTCAAACTGCCCTTCCTGAGTTTCACACTCAGTTGCCCTGACATCACCTGACGGGGGAGGATGAAAATTTAATACACCCCTTCTCTCCCCGAAAAACGCCCAATCACAAGCACACGCACACACACAAGAACGCAGGCTTTTCACAGGCATTCGTCAACACCAGCGCAGACGGAAGCGATGCACGCGTGGCACAGCGAAGGAGGGGAGGCCTGGCACAAAACGGGGGGCCGAGGTATGGGGGCGCTGGCGCGAGGGGAAGGGCGGCATCAAAAGCAGCCATGACAGGCTGAGAGCGGAGAGGTGGAGTAGAGATGCATCCACTCAGGTGGAGTAGTCACCGCTGTCACATACGCTTTGTGGAGCGTATGAATAAAGAAGTGCGTCTGAGTGTGTTTGTGTGTGCGTGTGTGTGTGTGTGTGTGTGTGCGCTTGTGTGTTTGGTGGGTGCGTAAAGGCATTCAAGTCAGCTTCCGCTCTCACTCACCTCCTGCTCTTGAGTCTTTTTTGGGAGAGGGGTTTAATGGCTCGTGCACAGCGTTTGAAAAGGGGGATTTTGAGGCGGGCATCTTTTTCACCGGGCCAGGTGCTGCGTTAACCGCGCACATAAGGATGCGAAATCTCGTTCGAGAGAAAGCTCATCAGTAATAACATCCTTTATGGTTTTTATGATCATTAGCACACGTGGAAATGGTATCATTCGTTTCAGGTCAGTGCTGCATTTACGCTTGGGACTTATTTCTTCAGGTCTAAACGTGGAAGACGGGGAAAGTTTATTTATGGAGGGATTTTTTATACACAGGGGTCATTGAAAGTGCTTTACAGAAATAACACCGGAGTTCTTAAAAATCAAACAATTGGGGCAGTGGGTAGCGTAACGGTTCGCCCTGTTATTAAAAGGGTCGCCGGTTCGAATCCCAGGTTCCACTGACATACTCATGAGGAAGGTACCGTCCCCAAGCACTGCTCTCCGGGCGCTGCCCATGTCAGCTGCGCACCGCTCCTTCACGGAAGGGTCAAAAGTAGAGGTCACATTTGGCTGTGGTGCACTGTGTGCTGTACTGTACTGTGCTGTGGTGTGTTCACAGTGACAAATAATCACTCACTTTAATTAAAAGTGCAAATATGATATATAAGTCAAATGTAGAAATCAGATTGCAACGGATTTCCTGAAACCTTAACAGAAATACAGAAACTTGCATAATAAAAACATTAGAAGTATAAATATGACTGACGGTCTTATCATGTTGTTTCTCTCCAAAATGTTCCAGATTTCCACGTGCCGTCATTTCACAGTAATTTTGCTAGAATGTTCTTACAAGAGGTACATTTACATGAAGAATTCATCCATAATCTGCTTCACCTTTTATTCCAAAATGTAGGAATCTGTTATGGTCATGTCATTTCTACTACCATTACAACAAAAATATCTTTATAACCCTTAAACAGATCTTTTCATTCAGCTCTCAATCCATACTAAAGGAGGCAAAAAGTGTCACGAGTGCTTAGATCCCTCTATATTACCGTACATGTGCCACCAGAAATGTTCAGCTCTGCAAAATTCAGGCTAAAAGACCCCCATTTACCAGTGGCACAAGGAAAATAAGACTTACTCCCATTTAGATGGACAGGCCTATTTTTCAGGTTCATAGAATCTTTTACTGTACCTCGTACTCGCTCTCACACGGTCGCTGATGTGAGTGACTTTTCATTACCTTAGGCTCTTATTATTGTCCTCGTTCTCCAGGTGTATTTTTCTGCATACAGGGCATTCAGCATGTCCTAGGCCGGCCTGAGCATTTGGAAATGGAGAGTCACTGGCGGAGTATTGCTTGCATCAGATGCGTGGAATAGAAACGGTCGCAGGGTGGAATTTGAGTTCTGTTAGGCACAGTGTGGTACGATGTTGTCGTCATGTTTATATTAAGTAGTCTGGATTTATGACATTAAAAATGGATCTTCGAAGGCCAACTTGTTTCAGGCATTTCACCGCCTTGTGCCACTCGGATACGCTTAAGTGAGAGCAGTTTAATTTCAGATAAGAGCATAAGGTTGAACTCTCCAAATAGTCTCACGCACTCGCATTGACCGGCTTAATTAAAAAATGTTGGTCTTTTACCTCACTATTACCGAATAAAAGGGACTCAGTTCTTAAGCCTTTAAAGAGTAGATGAGTCCTTCAGCTGTACAACGCGATTGTGTTGAATCACAGCATTCATCAGATCCAACAGTAATTTTCTCACAACATTGGATAGAAACCTTTGGGTTGTACATAAAATATTGATATAAAAATATCATTTGTGTCATTTGCATGGCAATGCTTTAGTCTGCAGCTTGTAGCAGCGATATTTTGACTTGTGCATCTCTGGTTGTGAGGACTCAGGAGGAGGTTCGCTGTTTTTCATACATGAGGCTTATACCCCCCAAGGCCACAGAGCCGGGCCGTGTTGTGTGAGCCGCGGGAGGTGAACCGCGGTCAGGAAGCTTATTTGGTCCACAGCCTTGTACCCTTGCTGCAGTTTTACTGCTACACTCTTACTTCTCGATATGTGTAAGCCAGAGTTTCTCAGCAAGCGCTCCTTGACTCATTATCCAACCTAAAAGAGCCACAGGTGGTCCTGGAAGTATTAGCAGTCATGGAAAAAAATTACAGTTTTTAAAATCACTCAGTTAATAACAGGAACAATCTGCTTTTTGGTCCAGCAAAACAAATGATTAGCTTTCTGTGGTCTGCATTATAGTGGCTCAGCAGGAGCAGCAAAATGGATCATTTTACTGCATGTCCGTTCTGCAGCGAAGAAATAAAAGGTCTAAAGGTCCATGACTTCATTATTAGAGGCTTCTTATTGAAGTTTTCCCAATTTGTGTGCTACAGGAAATGGTTGTGAAGTTTACAAAATGTATAATTGATGAATTACTTGTTATGATTGTACATATTTTAACATAACCAGTATTTTGATCAGAGCTGAAATAAAAGTGCGTTAAACAAGTGAACCTCTATGTATACAGTACATACTCATCTACCTGTCTAAATAGATGTATTGATCTAACCCTAAATAGACAGATAGACAGACAGATAGATATATCGATATATCGATAGATAGATAGACAGACAGACAGACAGACAGACAGACAGACAGATAGATAGATAGATAGATAGATAGATAGATAGATAGATAGATAGACAGACATATAGATAGACAGTTAGACGGATAGATAGATAGATAGATAGATAGATAGATAGACGGACAGATAGATAGATAGATAGATAGATAGATAGATAGATAGATAGATAGATGTCGTTTTTCCCATTATGATTGTCTATTTTCAGTTATCGTTTTATCATCTTTAAAGAAAATGTTACATCTCTGCAATAAACATTACTTCATTAAATATCTAATAAACTATTTTAATAAACTATTATATAAGTCGACAGCCTGGAGGCTGCCAAAAGCTACCGACAGCCTCTACCGCACCAAATGCAGGTCAGGTCAGATTTAGTTGTGGTGCACTGTGTGCTGTGCTGTGTTCACAATGACAATCTCACATGCGATCAGTATGTTAAACAGAAATAAAGTGGCCACTCAAATCTCACCAAGTATACAGGAAGTGGCCAGAATGTAAATTTTATTAAAGCTCTGAGGTCTCTAATATTCAATATATAGTCTTTCTATGTTAAATGGCCACTATCTATATCTTTACATATATACTGTATATATTTATATTCCCCTCTAAAATGAACAGTTTTCGGAGAAGAGGGGTTCCTCCTCTCCGTATGCCGGGGGGGCCGAGTGAGGTCTGTCGCAGCAGGAGCCGTGTAGGGACGGCGGGACGCGTCGAGCTGTGTGATTGTGTGTGTGTGAGTGTAATTTACCTGGCTGTGTGTGAGGAAAGCTGTGCTTATGAAAATGAAGGCTTCCTGGAGCCCGGCTACACTTCCCCTGATTACTCCCTCACCAAGGGCACCTTGGAAATCCATCTGCACAAGAGCCTGGGAAAAGACGCTCGGCACCGACGCGCCCAGCGCTCCTCCGTCTCCATAGAGATCGCTGAACATACATAACCTTTCCCCGAGTCGAGGCGTAATTACTTTGGATTCACACACGTGAAGAATGGCGGCGAGAAAGTCGCAAGCTGAAGAAGAGATCATTTCTCCAATAAATGTCTCATTATGACATTTGTACCCGTGTGTGTGTGTGTGGGGCTGTGGGGCTGTGGGGGTGTGATTACACACTTCTCTGCTCCTGTGTGTGTGTGTGTGTGTGTGTGTGTGCCAGCCAGATTGCTAACTCAAAGTTAGGAAAAGCCTGTCAGATTTCCCCAAGACAGAAATGTTACAGGTATTTTTGAAAAACTTGTGTTTTTATGTATGTTAGATAGGTATAAAACATTTTTGGTAGGGATGCAACGATACAGGAATTATTAACCGATGTCGATATTCGATATTTTTCATGCTTATATCTGCCAATACCGATAAATGATGAAGAGTGTTAGAGCTATAAAATTATACAGTTTAAAGGTAAATACGTTCATCAGTATAAGAACAATTTGCAACCAGTAACGTCATGAATCCGACATAGACTTTCGCAAGAACAAATTTTACGAAGGTAAAATATTACCGAGCAAGGCCCAGTGATAGAAAATGTTGTCATTCCAGGTTATAATGCAGTTTTGGTGAAAGTGAGTGATTATCTGCCATTGTGTCAGATTTCCCCAAGACAGAAATGTTACAGGTATTTTTGAAAAACTTGTGTTTTTATGTATGTTATTAGGTATAAAACATTTTTGGTAGGGATGCAGCGATACAGGAATTATTAACCGATGTCGATATTAGATATTTTTCATGCTTATATCTGCCGATACCGATAAATGATGAAGAGTTGAGCACGTAAAGCCGAGATATTTTGCCCCACTGTGCGATCAGAATTTTGGCGCAAAAATAGTGTCATAACTGACATTTCTAATACAGGTCTAAGTCAGGTCAGGTGAAAGCAGAGTGGAGCGAGGGCGCAGCATTTCGAGCGTAGTGCACAGCATTTTCAGAAAATGTCACTTCTTGCCTTATGTGGTGTACCAAGTCAAATAGGGCATGTGTGACACTCTGTGTGCACTACCGTAGAGAGCCGTTAAGCTGCAACCCCGGCTATTTTCTGAGATGCATACTACCGCATAGAAAAGTATGATAAGAGTGTCTTACATACCATACTATTAAGTGCAGTAGTACACGACTTGGGACTCAGCCCATGTGCAAGCTCACATTCCCTGAGTGAGGTATACACATAATGTAGGAGGTCCAAAAAAACCTCAACCGAGCAAAGACAAGATTTTCGGCGCAAAATGACGCCATACATTTTAAGACAAGGCGCAGTCATGCCTGACACAAGCGCTAAACCCATACGAACACAGGGAGAGCACACAGAAACTCCACACAGAAAGGCTAGGGCTCGAGCCCAGGACCTTCTCGCCGCGAGGCGGCAGCGCTAACCACTACACCACCGTGCCACCTGGATAGAAACATGCAGATTTTATATCAAGAACCAAACGAATGGAAACATTTGCTTTTGGTACTTAGAGGTTAGAGTTGTGGTTAAGTGTCATTATTTACTATAATTAGTTATTATTATTTACTATTATTTGCACCCAGTAATTATGAGGGTTAGTGGAAAGACTTCACAAGGTTAGGAAGACACGACTGTATTTATTTTTCATACTCGACAACAACTTTTGTGTACTGTTGAAATGATATGCAGCAATTTCAACAGTACACATCATTTTTTTACGCTGTTTATTAATAGGAGGTATAAAAATGTTGCACTGTTACTGTCTGTCTCTACGGCGTAGAATAAAATCTTTCCGGCAGGTATTAAACACTTGCCTGATGTGCATACTGTGTGACTCACAAACGCAGACACTCTCACACACACACATACACGCTCATTACTTCCTCCCCGAGGACTTGTGCGCATGCATACAAATGTCATACTTGCAATGTTGCTTTTGTGCCTTCTAGCGAGATTTAATTGCTTCTTTTCATTCATATCCGCAAGTGCTCTTGGACAGGCATGAAGTATGCAACAAGGGGGGAAAAATAGCCTTATCGAGTACACACACACACAGAAACACACACACACAAATTCACTCGCTCTCAGTAACTTAACATTGTCTGCAGTCTATGTTTTACAAGGAGTCGATTATGCGCGGAGTCACTCGTGTGAAAACAGCATAGCGTCTGAATGCCAAGTGCATTGATAAATCAGGCCTCGACGGATTATCGATCAGAACAGGAGAGGTTTCGTGTAAAATGGGATTGTGCAGCAGGCGGTGCCTTTTTGCCCACCACCTCGCCCTTAAAGGGGCATGAACCCCCCCTTTGGGAAGTTAATTAATACAGAAGTTTTGCCTTTTGGCTGAAAATGGTGGACCTTATTCACCAGTCATTCTTTCTGACGCGAGTTTGTTCTTACGCTAATTTGTGTTTGTGCAAAACATGAGCATATTGGGTTTTCTTCAGGGTTAGAGCTATAAAATTATACAGTTTAAAGGTAAATACGTTCATCAGTATAAGAACAATTTGCAACCAGTAACGTCATGAATCCGTCATAGACTTTCGCAAGAACAAATTTTACGAAGGTAAAATATTACCAAGCAAGGCCCAGTGATAGAAAATGTTGTCATTCCAGGTAATAATGCAGTTTTGGTGAAAGTGAGTGATTATCTGCCATTGTGAACACACCACAACAAAATGTGGCCCCTGCATTTAACCCATCCATGAAGGAGCAGTGCTTGGAGCACCTCAGTGGTAACTTTACCAGCCCTGGATCCGAACCTGTGACCTTCTGATCACGGGGCGAACAACCTACCGTTACGCCACCAACTGCCTCTTAGGAGTGTTAGCTATTTTCTTTGTATGAGTTGAAAAGGACCAGCAGGTAAACATCCCAGGATATGACCTTTCATATCTGTCAAAGGTTTTTAGATGTCAGTAGTATAAATGTCCAGGTTTTAGCACTTCTTTCTCTCCCTCTGTCCCTGTCCGTCCGTCTCATACTGTCACGTCTCCGGGTGCAGTTGCCTCCTCCACACCTTCGAAGTCGCTTGAGAGATCATGACCTAGAAGAAGTCCTGAGTTATGACTTTTCCAGATCATGATTACGGAAGCGTAATGCGTTCACTTGAGAAAAAATAATTCTGCTCTGTTTTTCCGAATTAACGAGATACAATTTTCATGTAAAAAAAAAAACCACGCTGTAATGTCCTGCAGATCAGAATGGGCTTTCCGTCTTGAGGTGCCTGCGCAAAGTCGACAAACTAAAAACAATGCCATCTATGTTACTTAATGCTGCAAGTATTAAGGCAACATAGTCTATTCTATTTATTGCACTAAGGTTTTTATCTGAGTATTTTATTTAAGCTTTAACTATATTTTTGGGTACTATTCTTTATTGTTCTGTGCTTGTGTCTTGTGAATTGTGCAGTCATGATGTGAGCAATTTCCTCCGGGATGAATAAAATTTCTGATTCTGAAGTATTTCCCAGTGTCTCAAACCCAAACCAAAATGAAACTGGATTAATCTAAGGTGTGACACCTTAACTACTGTTAACTAACTACTGTGCACCCCAACCATTTATTCATATATTTTTGACTTTAGTTTGGCCAGTTGTAATTTGGTGGCCTAGTGGTAGGACAGATTTACATTTACATTTACAGTTACGGCATTTAACAGACGCTCATATCCAGAGCGACTTCCACTCCCTGATAACATGGACTGTCTCAGTGGAGCCAGGGGCCTTGCTCAGGGACCAGTGGGGGTTTGGGATTGGGATTGGAACCCCCAGTTTTATGAACATATTAGTACACACGTAGTGAAATGCAACCTGTGTTGTTGCTAAGGCTGTGGAAAATTTAAATAGAAATGAACAGATTAAATTACAGAACCATTACAAGCAGCTTAATGTAAAAATAAATATTAAAAAATATGTTTCATGGAAGACAGACCTTGCTCACAGACCAAGATTGTAGATTTAAATTGAGCCCTTTCTGCATCACCCTAGACCCGTAACCCCAAGTTGCTCCGGGAGGGACTGCCCCTGTAATTAGGAAATCCCCTCACGGGATGCAGTGTTAACAGCTTTTCATCATTCAAGCTAATACAGTGATTTTCATTTCTTGTAATGGATTTGCAAATGAACATCTGGAACACCCTGGTAAACATCACACGATATGAGGAAGTACCATAAGATGTCGACAGAAGAGGTGTCTAAATTTGGTGCACCTCCTTTGCCTTTAGACCTGTCTTTCTTCCTTGAAACTGCTTTATTTCGCGTCGTGACGTCTCCAGGTGCAAAGCCTCCTCCACACCGCCAAAGTCGCTTAGAAGCTCACGGCCAGAAAGAAGTCATGAGTGATGAGCCTTTTGGGTCGTGATGTTTATAGGGATGCGTATTGGCATTAGGGGTGTTAGTTTCTGCATTTTTGACCGTGGTTCTGGCCTTGACTCTGGTTGTTTACTGTGTTTTTACCTTGTTTCAGGAATACAGATCATGATTGTGAATTCTCTGTGTTACTCTATGTTGTATCTGATCACACACACACACACAGTGTAAAACTTAGTTTTAAAGTTGTGCTGTGGGTTAAGCTTTAGCTCAGACCAAATATTTGGAAGATCCTGTCTGACAAACATCATTGTTTTTGAATGTCTAGATCAGTATTTTTAGTACCAGTGTTTTGGTACTAGCAGACATCAGTAGTATAATCATCCAGTTTTATCAGAACTAAGCTGTCTGTTAAAGTTACAGTAAGTATACAGTATACAGTAAGTCTGTCACACACACTCAGGATTTGGGAAAAGCGTCCACACTGCAAAAAATAAAATCTGTACAAGTATAATTGACTTGAATTCAGCATTTCAATATTGTTACACCATTTTTTGGATTTATTTTCTTGGTAAGACTGAATATTGTTAAGATTATTTGACTTGTTTCAAGAACATGTATCTTGAGTTATCCTACCTAGGTAATACAACTAATTTTGAGCAGTTTTTTCTTAAAACAACCTACACTGGTAAAGGAGTTGTGTTGACAGGTAGACTGTAAATATATTTTTACTTGTTTCAAGAGAATTGGAGAAAAAAACTAGTATATTCTGCTTAATTTAAGTTGTGTTTGCTTAGTCTTTGTGTATTTTTCTTTTCTTGTTTTAAGAAATCTTAGCAAGTGCAATTTTCTTGCTGCACTGGCAGATAATTTTGCTTGAAATAAGTATTTTTTTTCCCAAAAATAGTAATTTTTTTCTTATTTTTAAAAAGGCATTTTTTGCAGTGCAGAGAGGGGGACTCGGGAGCACCACCCTGAAACACAGAAAGCACTTGTCAGTGATCTGGTTAGGATGTGGCAGGAATGCTAGCCGCCAGCCTGTTAGCCCGTGTAGCGTGGTTGGTTAACGTGATGGCCCGTGGCCGCTCACGTGATGGGAGTGCGTGTGACGGCTCTAACAACGGCAGTAAAGATTTCTCTTCAAGCAAGTACATTAATATAGTCTCTCACACCTATCGCGTCTGTCGAAACATCAATCTGACAATGAGGTGCTTTTTATCAACTACAGTTGTTACCAAGCTGCTTATGTCTGAGTAGCTGTTCCACCTGGTTTATTCTGGTTTTGCTATTTGCTGTGTTTTTGTTGCACCACACCTGTAATAAATGAGCTGGCAGTGGTGGTCTAGGTCTAGTAGGAGCAAGGTCTATTTTACTCTGTTCTAGCTCCAACACTACCACCATTGATGCCTTGTACCAGCCTCTAAACCCCAAGTTGCTCCAGGGAGACTGGTCCTGTAATTATGAAATGTAAGTCACAGTGAAAAAGAGCTTCTGCTAAACGGAGAAAATAAAAATGAAAGAAAGAACATAGTGCGAATATAATTGTTAGATTCACAGGGATCTCAAGATCTCAAAACATTCCTGTGAAGAGCAGTGTGTGTGGTGAGAAGATAACACAGAAAAGAACAAGAAACTGAGTGACGATGGCAGATTAAGATAAAGAAACATTATAAGCAACTAAATAAGAAAAATATTTCCTAAAATATGTTCATACCATAAAATATGTTTCCTAAAATTGATACTAGAATCAAAACGGTACGTTTGCATATTATAAGAGCATCTGACCATCACACACAACCAGTTTCAAGCAGCTTTTGAAGCTGTGCTCAGAGCCCAGCTTTTCTCAGACTTGGGGAGTTTTGTGCCCAGTCACACCCCAGAAATTTGGAGACCTTCTTTGATCTGACAGCTTATCTTTAGAAATGCAACAGGCACGGACACGCGCGCTTGTGCAGTTTGCCGATTTACAGCAGCAAACTGTATGCACAGCAAAGCCCTACAAAGAATTAATGCCCAGCTGATTGCAGACTTTCTCAACAGACGCCGTTAAACGTAAAATGTAAAATTGTCAGCCGCAGCCCTTAATCGTCCACGACTGCTGCAAAGCCTTCGGGCCGCTATAAATAACACAAGCCCGGAAAGGCATCGAGGCAATTAATCCTTATCTCCCGGAACGCTCAAAGTTGCCTTGTCTTTGCCTGAGCCTCGTCAGTCGATCGTCACGGAGACGGTGACGGCGCGCGGACCGGGTCCCGTCCTCTTGACTGGCAGGCCTCAGGACGGCGCTGACGGCCGATCGATCGGGTAAACGATCGGCGGCTCTTATCTCACACCTCCGACCCCCCCCCAAACGGGACGGGACGCACCCGTTGCTATTGGCACCCTTTCAGCGAACATCGAGCGCCATTGTCAGGGCCCCGGCCTCGATGAGCCCCCGAGATAACGGGACGACAAGCCGCTCGAACAAAACACCTCTCGGGGAATCACACTCCTTCCTTTCAGCGTTTTTTCCCGCTCCTCTTCTAGATTGTCGGGTCCTCAGCACTTTTTACGATTTTCTTACAAGGGAATTTCCACAGGGATGATTCAGACTTTCATGGTGTGGCCTGTTAAATGTGTCTTTATTGAGGTTTTATTTATTTACGCCAGTTTTCGTGCGTTTCTAGTTTTTTGGTTTGCCGTTTAGTTGACCATTTTTCTGATTGGCTAAAATACAACTCGGACTGGAAAGCTGAAGTCGAAGACCAACTTGGCTGTGGTCAACAACCTGCACGAACAAAACATTTTATGGGGAATCTTCCTTCTCCCGGGTTTGAGTTTTTAACTCCCCCATTTGGGTTGTCGAGTCCTGAGCACTTTTCTGCAACTTCCTTGTAAGAGAACTCCCTCAGGCGTCTTCAAGCTGTTGCTGTCTGGCCTGTTAAAAGCCTTCTTTATTTGTATGCATTTCTAGTTTTTTGTTTGCCGTTTTTAGAGGACGCTGCCTGTACAGTTCTAAAGATGTCGGGAAGCTAAAGCTAAAGGACAATTCCGGCACAACAGCATGCCTGAACAAAACACTTTTTAGGGAACCCTACTCCTCTTCATTGTGTGTTTTCCTTCCTCTAATTTGTTGAGAACATGAGTAGTTTTCTCCCTCAAACAAAACACCTCTTGGGGAATCTCAACTCTTCTCCTTCTACATTGTCAGGTCCCGAGCACTTTTCATGTTTTTCTTCAGTGAAGAGAATTCCCTCGGCAATTGTTCGAACTTTCACTGTTTAGTTTTTCCTTGTGTTGCCTTTCTTTCTCTCTTGCGCATCCCGTTTTTTTGGAGGACGCTATGCATGTTAATTTGCCATTTCTCTGATCATCTCCAGGAGGAAAGCTAGAGCTAAAGGCCAACTAAAGGCCTTTTGCCCTTGAGAGAACAACTCCAACAGTCTGCCTTGGAGGAATCTGACTCCTCCTCCTGGTTTAGCATTTCCCGCCTTCTGGAATGTCACGTCCTGAGTACTTTTCACGTTTTTCAATGCAGAGAATTCCCCCAGGGATCGTTCAAACATCCATTGTTTAGTTTTCCGTTGTGTTGTCATTTTCACTCACTCCACCTAGCTGTTGTGTATTTGTGGTACTCCATTTTTTTAGTCTCTCTCTCCCTCTCTCTCTCCATTTCTGTCTGCCACACGAGGATGTTGCATACGCAGTTCTACATATTAATTTAGCCGTTTCTCTGATCGGCTAATACAGCTCTGGGCGGGAAGCTACAGCTAAAGGCCGACTTGCCTGTTGCACCCGAGATAACGGGACGGCAGCCTGCTCGAACAAGCTGCCTCAGGGGAACCTCTCTCTCTCGCTCTCTCTGTGTTTCTATCTTACTTACTCTCCTCTTTCCTCATTCTAGCCGGTCCGGTTCTGCAAGTGTTTTAGTGCTTGGTTTGCCACAATGGAATTCCCGAGTGGTCTTTAACAGTTCGGAGAGGTTGATGAACACACTAATGGCTTTGTTTCCTGACGACTTCACAGTCCATCCTATTTTCACTATTTTTCCTAGTTTTTCGCTGCGATACACCATTCAGCAGAAATCCTTTGACGAACTGCAAAACGAGCGATTGTCTGATAACAAACCACTGTAATGCAATGGACAGAGAGGGAGAAATTCTCCCAACATGTGGAGAGGAGAGTAGCCCCTGGGTTCAGGGATCATTTGGGGTGCCAGCTGGGTTTATTAAGGAGCTGGAGGGCTAGAGGGAGGAGGCTGTAGAGGTGGCTTTAGTCCAGATCGTGATGGACTCGATCTGGGAGAATGGGCTTGATCCGGTCATTTGTCAGTGTGGAATTTTCTCTCAAATACATTTTTCAAAATGACATCTCTTCTTTATTAGTGAATAGGTTGATTGTTGTTTGGAAAGCTCGTCAATGACATTTTGAGCTAATAGCTTCTTCAGTAAGACTCCGTCTACAGTGCTTGTGAGAACATAACAGTCATTATGTGCAATTTGTTTTAAAAAGCAAACTATTATTTAATGGAAATGGGGATTTTAATTAATGCATAATGGATTTTGATTATTATTTAGATGTTATGGGGGTTATACCTTTTAATTTTAAAAATCCAAGTGTTTTAATCTACTTAACCTACGAACTGCTTAAAAATAATCAGAAATCGTTTTATGCTGTGAACTTTTTGCAAGATTATTATATTTAAAAATGATGGTTGTATTTACCTAATAACATGCATGTGGTCATCCTGGTCTGCTACTGTTATCCTTTTTTGTCCGCCACACACACACACACACACACACACACACTTACACACACTTTTATCACATCGTAGTCGGGTGATCAGAACCTATATGAACGCTCCTGGCTCCGGTGTGTATTAGACATCTGATCTGGCAGGGAGGGAAAGCCCCCCGATCTGGTTTCCATGCAGCGTGTAAGCGGAGGACTGAGTGTGTGTTTGTGTGTGTTACAGTTTAATTTCGTGGGCCGGATCCTGGGCCCCCGGGGGCTTACGGCCAAGCAGCTGGAGGCTGAGACGGGCTGCAAGATTATGGTGAGAGGTAAAGGCTCCATGAGAGACAAGAAGAAGGTAAGCACACACTTCTTCTATCTTACTGCAGTACAGAAGAAACGGTGTCACTCTGTCTCACACAAATTGTCATGGAAGATTCACGCGCACAAACGTCCTTCTTCTCCTTCTTCTTTCGGCTGCTCCCTTTAGGGGTTGCTACAACGGATCATCGTTGTCCACATATTGATTTGGCAAAAGTTTCACACCAGATGCCCTTCATGATGTAACCCTCTATCCGTGTGTGTAAGCGTTTGTCTGAGGTTAGGACCAGCACGTAAGAAATACACTGACTTGTGGATCCTCTGGGTTACACACACACACACACACACACACACAAGCACACACAGACACGTAGTCCAAAATCACGGCGCATTCTGCGTGTTTATACAGTTATACCTGAGGCAGTGTGAGTATGCACGTCTGCCCCGGTCGCAGGTGTGTATGGGTGCGTAAACCGGTTCAGTCCAGTCTGCCCGGCGCGATACGGAGGCCCGACAACAAGGCTCGGAGAACAACAAGCCCTCCCCGAACTGCTGTTTGCTCCTGAGACCTTCGGGCAGGTGTTCAAACATTGTCCTTGGCCTTGGATTGCAGGGAGGAGGGGGCTCCCGTCCCAGTCGGAACCCCAGGGCTAAGTGCCGCACGCTGGGGCAGCAGGGGGTTATGGGAGAGTCCGGCACTAAGGGTTATGTCCATAGCGCATTACTGTGAACACGTGGGTAAACATAGTGTATGTGTTTTCAGGCCTGCATAAGCACATAAACGCGTGACAGGGCTCAGCGTTCAGCTTATACCGTTCAGTTCAGCCATCAAAGCAGCATGAAGAGGGAGGAGGTCTTACGGCTTGTAAAAGCTCGAGACGCACCGTCACTTTTAAACCTTTTTATGCTGTTTTTATATTTGTTTTTAGGTTTTACTACTAATATTGTCTACAGTCTCAGGGGAAATCTACATGTTGCTGAACATCTCAAAAAACACCAGAGAATTTTGATTAAAACACAAACCAACTTGCACGTTATTCTTGAGTGCTGATATTTTTACCTTCAGGTCTCCGTATTTTACAAACAACTCCCCACATTTTACCAACAAGTCCCCGTATTTTACCCACGAGTCTCTATATTTTACCCATGAGTGGCCACATTTTACCCACAGGTCGTCACATTTTACCCATAAGTCCCTGCATTTTACACAAGTCCCCACTTTTTACCCATAGGTCCCTGCATTTTGCCCACAAGTCTCCACATTTTACCCACAAGTCCCTGCATTTTTCTCACAGGTCCCCACATTTTACCCATAAGTCCCTGCATTTTTCTCACAGGTCCCCACATTTTACCCACCAGTCCCCACATTTTACCCATAAGTCCCTGCCTTTTACCTAAGTCCCCACATTTCCCCCACAAGTCCCCACATTTTACCCATAAGTCCCTGCCTTTCACCCACAAGTCCCTACATTTAACACGTCCTGCTATTTTACCAAGTCCCCACATTTTACTTACGACTCCACACAGTTGATCCACAAGTTCCCACACTTTACCCACAAATCCCCAGATTTCGCCCAAGTCCCTGCATGTTACTCGCATATGCCAATATTTTCCCCGTGAGTACCCATATTTGATCCATGATTTATGATTTATACATTTACGAGTCCCAATTCCACAAATGTCACCGTTAAGTCCCCATATTTTACCCATGAGTCCTCATAATTCGCCACCCAGTCCCAACATTGTACCTACGAGCCCTCACATTTTCTCCACCGGCCCCGTATTTGCACGACGGGGTTCTGAGAAAGCGGCACGTTTGTGTTTCCACCAGCAGGGCCGCTGCTCTATTTGGACAAGTGACTCCAGCGCCAATGCTTATCAGAGGCGGAGAGGTGGGGAGCGAGGGAGCGAGTAGACAGGCAGGGAGAGAGGGAATGAAGCAAGAGCTTGTGATCCCACGCTCGCCTCTCACATCTGGATCGATTCTGCATCCTGTAGGAGCGCAGCTGGTCGTCGACGTATCGGATCTCGCCTCCGAATGCGTGTTTCTGCTCGGCCTGTGGTCCCTTTTTTTTATTATTCCACAGCAAACGTGGTCCAGCTGACAGTGACGCGGCCGCTTGTCTGTTTTTGTCTTTATGGTATATGTGTGTTTTGGGGATGCTACACAGCGGCGGATGACTCTTCGACCTCCTTTTCGTTTTTCTTTCCTTCCTCACCCTTTCCCTCCCGGTGTTTTATTTTTTTTTCACGGGGGTATAAGCATATTCTACCTGCACACACTTTTTTGATTCGATTACTCTCCACTCGGCCAAGCGTCCTTGTCCTCGGTGTCATATTTCATGGCTCACAAACAGGCACGGGCACAGACACCCGGCTGCAAATACACACACACGCACCACCTAAGTGAAACAAATGCTAGCTGACACTGTGTGTGTGTTGATGGAATACGCAATGCCCCTCCACTAGCTCAGGCAGGTAAGAATAGAACTGTACAGTCCAGGGCAGAGAGAGAGATCATTTGACCAGGTGGACACACATCTCTGACCATTATTAGGCCTCAGTGGCCAAAAAGGCTCTGCTCGGATCAGTGTTGCTTACTTCAGAGCATGATTTTCAGCATTCAGGCGTCAAGAAGTAGATCAAAATGTTGCTGAGGAATATATGTATTTTAGGTCTAATTTGAGCAATGCTGTATGTGCATCTAAATATGACCCGATCTGCCATAAAGAGTCGGAAGTCTGCGTTATATTTATTTAGATACGGGCCGATTATGTTGAAAAACATCCAAAATATCAATTTTTCTTTTTTGGTCTTATATGAAAGAAAAACTCTTCAAAATTAATCGATATTTCGATGTTTTTCAACATAATCGGCCCGTATCTAAAATAGAAAATAGAAGATAGAAAATAAATAGAACGGCAACTTCCGACTCATTACGGCAGATCGGGTCACAAATATTTGTAAGAATTTTCAGGGGCAGTCTCCCTATAACACACTCGGAGTTACGGGTCTTTCTCAGGAGTCAACGGTGGTTTTAGGTTTTAGGCTCTCTTCAGACTCGAACCCCCACCCCAGTCTTATGCTCACCAACACAGAGCGTCACTTACCTAACCTTTGTCTCAGACAATTTCAAATAGAATATTTCGTTTTTTATATTTTAATGTTTTTCTAACATGGTTGGCACACATTGTTCCCGCAACGTTTATCTCAGTCTTTCTCCCTCACTCACTGTACTGTATCACTATCTTTTTCTCTCACACACACACACACACGTACATCGTATACTTTGGGAGTTGAGTTGCAGGTTCTTGTAAGGCCTGGTTGATTCGTCTTCATGAACGAAAACACATTCCAACGTTACGTGTCTCCAGATTTTATAATAATCACTAAGAGGTGGGCACTAGGACTCGGGGAAGCTCTACCTCTTCAAAACAAGTTCTTTCATTGGCTTATAAAATGGAAAGAAGTCTCAGAATGTAGTAACATGTAGCAGACATTTGGCAATGTGTTAAATATACCCCAAAAACAGTACTTACATACATTATTATGTAGTAAAAAGAAAGAATTTAATAAGAATTTGTGAGACATTACAGAAATATTACAGTTGTGGTCAAGACTATCTAAACCGAGACCAGAGTGTGTCGAGGCCGACTCTGAGATCGGACCAATGCATGTTTTCCAGCTTTTGTGCCTGTATAACTTTTTTAGCTTAATGTAGTATAAAAGAAGATGTAACTATAAGAAATAATAAGAGTAACAGTGTCATTTTTGTTGGCTTGCAGAGTTATTATTATGCAGAAACATTCAACGGCTTACTGCTGTGAAGAAAAATAAGGTTAGTGCCAGGCGGAAACACTTCCATTTGGTATCCATCTGAGAATAAAATTAATTGATAACAAAAAATCCTTTTTTCTATATGGATTTCTTCCCTATTGATTACTCTCTAACATTACAAAATGGAAATAAATATTTTCTGATCAATTGAAAGTGAAGAAATACTAAAGTTTTGGGTGATTTTGAGCCGATTTGTAAGAGAACTACATTTGGCGTTAAATGTTATAGTCGCGAGTGCTAACGCATGTGTTATCACAAATAATGTAATTAATGCGTTTCAACACATTTACTTCGGTTTTTGCAAAGAATTACTCTGATATAATTTCACATGCAGGAATGAATATAACGTCCGGTACGTTCAAAGTCTTGTGATTCTGACGGTATATGTGTGGTTTCGGTAAGTTCCGAGTGATTCTGAGTTACATGAATTAATCAATAACTCAAAATGCCTGCGTCGGTCTCAATGAGTTTTAATAGTAATATTCTCAGAGTTGTGGTCTCGACTGGTCTCCAAATAAAATCCCGAGTCCTATTTGTCCGAGTCCATGACAAGACCGAGTACAAATACGGCTGATTCCGAGACAAGACCGAGACTTTCAAAAACAACACAAAGAAATATGTCTCCTTTGCTTAGTTATCATTAAAAATACGCAAACACAACTACATAGCCAGATCCCAGTGCTTTGTGTTGTCGAACGCACACGTCTACGCTGTGTATTTGAATGCAGTAGGGCCTGAACGTTGTCTAAGACGGAGGAAAGCACTGTTTGTCTTCATTATATTTGCTCAGTCTGGTTGTTGGAAGCTGATGCACAACATTTAACAACACACTCATTCAACAAATCAATCTACACAGTTGGTTACAGTGTAGTACAAAACAATACAAAGGACTGCGTACCATAATCAGTTTTTATTACGTATATTTACAAATTTAATTTCATCGAAGTCTCCTGGGACAAATAAATATCTACAATATTCTTTTTCAATAGCTTTTTAACCAGGTTTCAACAGCTGCTGCTCTACAGCCTGGTTTTCTCAGTTATAAATGAACCACATCAGTTATTCATAACCAGCCGAACGTCTTGAAGCACTCCAAAGCCAATCGAGTTTCTGTTGTCTCACCTTCGCCTAAAGCACGGCGTTAGCGAGAGCGGCAGCAGCATCTGGCAGCCGAGTGATTTCGTACCAACACTTAAGGCAAGATTCTGCACAAGCTGCTCATCTATCCAGCACTCATTTACACACATCTCAAGCCACATGTGAAATCCAGCAAAGCAGCCTCTCAAGTTCTGTTTTATCGAAGTGTATCAGAGATAACGTGATGCGATAGACTTAAGACAAACCACACACACACACATACACATGCATCTTGCTATCTTTGTGAGGTCCTTCCATTAAATAGTGCTACATCCAACCCTAACCTTAGCCAAAAAGACGTCTTTTACCGCTTTTAGCTTTTCACATTTAACCTCCAGCTTTTCTATAAAAACTAAACTCATGAGCACTGGTCCTCACATACAAGCATGTCATCAGAAATACCTTAAAATTTGGGCTGTATTTTGTAGTTCAGATTGTACATGCCTGTGGGTTGTGTTAACTTGTAAAATTTACCTGTACTGTAGGGTGGCACGGTGGCGCAGTGGTTAGCGCTGCCGCCTCACAGCGAGATGGTCCTGGCTTCGATCCCTAGAATAGGCTCCCGTAAGTGCCTGGGATAGGCTCCGGTCCCTCCCACAACCTCAATTGGGATTAAGCGGTTTGGATAATGAATGAACCGCTAATGTAATTTTTTTAATTATTTGTATTTATTGATTCATTCACTATCTGAACAGCTTCTTTTATTTTATATCTTTTTTTAATCTTTATTATATGTTCTTATTTTTCTAACAAAGCAGAGACATTTGGGGGTGTTGATGAACTAGTGGTTAGGATACTCGCCTCTGGACCAAGAGGTTGTGGGTTTGAATGCTACTTCCAGCACTAGCATCACTGGGTCTCAGGGAAACTGCCCCTGAAATTGTCTGAAATGTATATGCATTTGTTCCCCTCAGTGGATGATAAACACAATAGCCTCAAATAGCTTCAGGGGCAGTTGGTGGCGTAACGGTAGGGTGTTTGCCCCGTGATCAGAAGGTTGCAGGTTCGAATCCAGGGCCGGTAAAGTTACCACTGAGCTACTCATGAGCAAGGTACCGTCCCCAGGCACTGCTCCCCGGGCGCTTGTTAGTTGCCCACTGCTCCTTCGCGGATGGGTTAAATGCCGAGGTCACATTTGGTTGTGGTGCACTGTGTGCTGTGCTGTGTTCACAATGACAAATAATCTTTCACTTAGAACTGAACACATTTGGTGTTGTACCTTTGTGAGTTTTTAATTCTGCTTAAAGTGTAAATTGTGTAAAGTGTGTGTGTCTGTATGTGTAATATGATTTCTTTTACCATAACAAACCCTTAATGCTCAAAATGCTCAGATTTCCCTAATAAAATTGGACGTTTGTTCTCTTAATGGTTGATAAACATCATTTACATACAGCATATGTGCGCGCACACGCTCACACACTCAGAATACACTCTCACACAATATTCTGGCCTCTCTTGCTCTTCAAGAACTGTTGGTTTGTCCTCACATACAAGAATACAAGGTCCTCCATAAAAATCTGGCAGATCTCAGGTTTTCCTCTCATTTAGGGGACGAGAAAGCCCTTAAGCGCACGCACACACGCACACACAATCACACACCGATGTTAGGGTGAGTTTTTTTAGTTCTGCAGGTGGACGCAGAGCAGACAGAGGCTGGCGTCCCCGTCGTTCTGTCTGGGCCTGTCAGAGAAGCTCTGCTCCACTTTTGGGCCTGAAAGCAATTGCTGTTATTAGGCCTGTCACAATCACTTCAGCCCCGTCTAGTCATGCAGCAGCCACCAAGCAGAGAGCCATTGTCTGAGTCTGTGTGTGTGTGTGTGATTATTTTTATTTATAACTCCCCCATAAAACTCCCCGCAGTGGACACATATTAAAGAGGGTTGTTTACTCCGACCTGACGGGGTTTTTTCCTTCTTTAATTAGCATTTGAGGCCCGCTGCGTCTATGCTAACACCGCGTTAGCCACGGGGCTCATTGTTCAGCCGCGTAAACTACAAGTAGATTTATGCGGCTGAATTTTAAACTCACTTTAATTACTGTCTTCACACCGGCACTCGAATATAGAGGAAAAAAATAAAGCGCTGCACCTTCACGATAAGGACGCCGGAGACTTAAATCGAGGGTCGTCTCGGACTTAATATGAACGAGAGGCAAACTGACAGTGTACATAATATGAATACATAATTCAGGACTGTCATTTTATTCAGTCAGTCTTTATTAGTCACCCGGCAGGGAAGAAAGTGAAGAACTGAGTCAGGGAAAGCAACAAATTAAAGTTGGAAGGGAAGGCGGTGTGAGGGTGTTTGAGATTGGACGTCCACGTAAGTGTGTGTGTGTGTGGCGGCAATCTTTAGCACAGACAGAATACTAGAATATCACAATTGGGAGTTTGCTAACAAAGAACATAACCCTTTTTTCCTGTTCCCTAAATCCTCTAACAAGGAGCTTTGATGTGCCGGGGCTTTTTACACAATCACCTACTCGTCTGGATTTCAGAGCACAACCCTCTCTCATTCTTCTACCTCTCCCGCTTCAACCTGAAATCCCCCCCTGGGACAGAGAACGAGAGAAGCAGAGAGAGAGAAAGACAGCAATAGAGAGAAAGAAGAGTCTGGTGGTCTCTGACAGTCCTTCAAAAGGCTGGCCAAGCGAGTGCACGGCTGAACGGAAGGGATAACTGGGGTTTCAGTCAAATGAAAATTTACACACCGCAGTCATAACAACACAATGAGTGATTAAATCACGTTAAAGGGCCAGTCAGGAGACGCAGCAGCTCGTTTAGTGCCGTTCGGGGCTGAATACATTTGAAGCTACTTGAGCGCGACGCTCATTTCCTGAACAAAGGGCCTAAACCAGTGGCACTTTTACTGCAAATATAAATGAAGCCATGTATAGAATGGGGACGTAATATTCTTTAGTTTGAAGGTGAACTCCAGAGTCAAACTTAAGGATCTTTACCCACTTAGGAAGTAGAGTTATAATTGTTTGCTGGAAACTTTCTTGAGGCAAGAACTTTTGGAGCACAGTTATGTGTCAAGTTCTATCTAAATGTTCAAATTTGGTGAATATTATAGCTTCCGCTACAGAAGTATCATCTGCACTCAACTAAAAACCCACACACCATGTTTACTGGGTTTAGTTTTTACCAAAACAGAAGCTGTGTTTCTTAATAGCTAGCAAATACAGGAATTATGATCCACTCAAAACCCTCGGGTGCTTGTCCAGTCAGTCTGATGTCTCAGTTTTATTTCATCCTGCGCTCGATGTATGGTCACGCTTAACACAGTGACATTTTGTGAGAGTCAAGACCTGTTTAAGCTCCCGTGTTTGTGCCTTGCTATAAAACGTGAGGCGGCATAGCCAAAGGTGGGGTCAGTGTAATCTGAACGACCGCTGGGACACACGTTGGATGCTTGACTTTGATTCATTCATTCATTCATTCTCCGAACCGCCTAATCCCAACCGGTAGGTAAATATGCTGCCATTAGGCCTCCTCCCTCCCGGCGTCAACCAGCTTCTTTCATATTCAGGGGCTCATTGTTAGAATACAACCAGACTCGAACTCCTGACCTCAAGATCTGTAACCAAATATCCTACATATAGACCACCTTCAATCCACAAAATAATACGAAAAGTTTCAACACAATGAAATATTACAGTGATTCGTGATCAGAAGTTCGCAGGTTCGAATCCAGGGCCGGTAAAGTTACCACTGAGGTACTCATGAGCAAGGTACCGTCCCCAAGCACTGCTCCCCGGGCGCTTGTTAGCTGCCCACGGCTGCTTCATGGATGGGTTAAATGCAGAGGTCACATTTGGTTGTGGTGCACTGTGTGCTGTGCTGTGCTGTGTTCACAATGACAAATAATCACTCACTTTCACTTTCCATTACACATTCTGCAATGATACAATTCAATTCGATTCATGAAAACTATAAGTTGATGTAACAAAATCTCTTCCATTATCATTTTCATTCTGAGTGAGTGATTTTTTGTCATTGTGAACACACCACAGCACAGCACACAGTGCACCACAACCAAATGTGACCTCTGCATTTAACCCATCCGTGAAGGAGCACTGGGCAGCTAACGAGCGCCCAGGGAGCAGTGCTTGGGGACGGTACCTTGCTCATGAGTACCTCAGTGGTAACTTTACCGGCCCTGGATTTGAACCTGTGACCTGTGACCTATCGTTACGCCACCAACTGCCAACAGCCCCATTCCTCAGCTCAAACAGATTTAAATGAAAAACCTCTTTTTTAATAGTCCACCTGTTCCGTGTAAATTACCATTACATTGTGTATGATCTGTGTTTACATTTTGAATTGATGCAGTGACTTCACAGATCATTGAGTCAAGGTATGGATGTAGATCGATGCATCGTTAGGTTGGAGCAGATGGTTAGGAGGTAGCTGGTTCGAATCCCAGACCGCTAAAGAGACCACTGAGGTACTCATGAGCAAGGTACCGTCCCCAAGCACTGCTCCCCGGGCGCTGCCCATGTCAGCTGCCCACTGCTCCTTCACGGACGGATGGGTCAAATGCAGATGTCACATTTCGTTGTGGTGCATTATGTGCTGTCCTGTGCTGTGGTGTGTTCACAGTGACAAATCACTCTCACTTTCATCATTACACCCCTACAGAAACCTTCAGAGGGTCCTCTGTGATGTCCAGCTGTTTAAAGGGCACCTCGTATTATAGCAGAAGTATCCACTTTCCCCTTCCATAAAGGTGTTAATAGATTAAGGGTTTGGGGACTTCGGCCTTGGGAAACTGGTGGAATAGAACTTACCCACTTTCCAAATAGCCTTCTTATGAGATGTGTGTCCATGCTTGCGGTCACCTAAGGCCACTTTTATTTCCTCATTTGTTAGTTTCTTTTGACCAGGGAGATGACAGTGACTGTACAGGAAAGTGACAACACCGAGAGCAACAAATGCAGTGCACGTTACATCCAGTTACATCACGCTGCTCTGTACCCGAGTCAACTCCTTGAATCCGCTTAATATTTAAGGAAGCATCCACGCCTACAAAGGGCACGATAAATGGAGTTTGTCCTTAAATGCATGCACACAACAGTTTCTACGCTGAAAAAAATATTTGGTTCGATTTTTCAAACATTTTACATGTTTCAAACTGAAATATGTGACCCTTCACGGCAAAACCAGTCGCTTGTCGCAAATCTTCAAAATTGAGTTATGTTTTCATGAAAGGGCATAAATCAAGCTTCAAAACGATACCTATATCGAATGAACTGGACGACATATGACTGAGATATCAACATTCAAAGGAGTCGGGTTTCTCCTGTCACGGCAAGTGAGAAACGGAGAAATCTGCCTTTGAAGTTGACTATCGCCGTAGCACTCACAGACGCTTGGTGCGGTCGCGGCTACGTTTGCATTTACGGTAGCCTACGCTGCATTCACAGCCACACGGATAGCCTACCTGCGTTAGGTTAACTGAACTCGGGAGACGAAGATGGATTCCGGAGAAATATCTTCACACTAGTCAACCAGTGGATTTACCGTAAATATTGAAGTAGAGCGGTCAAAACAGAAACTTTTAACATTCCGCTGGACTTGAATTCCTCACCTCAAGAAAGGGAAAGGGTCAGTTTTTCAGCAAATTTTATTCACAACAGTACAGTATAGACCTTCCACTGTTTCAAAACACTAAAAACAAAAAATCCAAAATCTTACCCCACGCAACATAAACGCTCGTTTTTCTTGGAAACCTCCGTTGCGTCAAGCGACTGGTTTTGCCGTGGAGGGTCACAAATGTAAATGTAAAGCAACTTGCATATAATGGTTTACACAAATTACATTGTTCAAGCACTAGACTTTAATAAGTTTGATTCATATGAATTTGAATAAACTGCGACTTGGTTATTTAAATTTTAAACAATCTTTCTTCATAAATCTAAATCAATGAAAATATATAACCTTTAATACATTACATTGTTAAATTTTCTTTATATTTATATTTAATATAGAAGTGCTTTATATTATTACATTTAAGTTGAATAATTCATTTCAAGTTGAATTTGAAGCTGACTTTTAGGTTTTATAAAACTTGTGATTTTCTTTCATATATTTAATAGAGCATAATATTGTAAATGCTAAAGCATATAATACTGATTAGAATTAATTTTACATGCAGTCAATTTTGAGCATAATTCATTAACTTTTATCAAACAATTCATGTAAAAGCTTAAGGTGGTTTCAAGTCTTTGTTTTACTGTATAGGGACGCGTGCTGCCATCGGCAGCTGATAAGCAAATAAAAATTGAGTTTCTCGAGTTGAGACCTCGCCGGACATTTGTACAGTTTAAGGAAGCAAGTCGAGCAGAGCCATCAAATCAGTGCACTCAAGGCTTTTTTGCCCTCGTTCAGCCCTGTGCCTCACCCGGCCTCTCTCTCTCTCTCTCTCTTCCCTTCCCTTCTTCTCTCCCCCTTTTCCTCCCCTCCCCAAACTGTGATATTACCTCCCAGAGGCCTCTGCACTGGGGCCGGCTCCGCTCCGGGGCAGCGTTATTGCTTCTGTGCAGATTACAAAGGAGGTGGACAATGGATTTACGGACATTGATTATGCTAAAGCTCAGCTACTGGACGACCTGAGAGGAAGGGAGGGAGGGAGGGAAAGAGGGGAAGGAGGTGTAAACAAAGGCCTTGCGGAGAGGCTGCACAGCTGGACATGTTTCCTCGGTCGAGCGCTGGGGGAGCGTCACCTTGACTACTGGCCTGTCACCGGCCGCCCTGCAGGACCCGAGAGATGCGAGGCAACAAGACACACACACACACACACACACACTCACACACACACACTTTCTCACAGTCATGACTTGCTATCTTTTTGAGGTCCTTTTCTTTTGACTGCCATAATGACTAGACTACAGTGTGTCTATCTATCTATCTATCTATCTATCTATCTATCTATCTATCTATCTATCTATCTATCTATCTATCTATCTGTCTATCTGTCCATCTGTCCATCTGTCTGTCCATCTGTCTGTCTATCTATCTATCTATCTATCTATCTATCTATCTATTCATCCATATATATATATCAGTCTGTCCGTCTATCTATCTATCTATCTGTCTGTCTGTCTGTCTGTCTGTCTATCTATCTATCTATCTATCTATCTATCTATCTATCTATCTATCTATCTACCTATATATCTATCTATCTGTCTGTCTGTCTGTCTGTCTGTCTGTCTATCTATCTATCTATCCATAAAATTGTTCAGTTTTGGGAAATAAAATTTTCTAACCATAACCCTAAACTGCATGCAAAAGTAAACATTTGTTCCCTCAGTGGTTGATAAACATTACACACATACCACACACACTCTCTCGCACAACACCCCGGCCACCTTTGCTCTCCGAGTGCTATCGACTGACTGGCCGTGGGTGGGCTCCTGAGCTGTGACAGTTGGGCACACAGGATCAATTTTTAGTGCTTGTCAGAACCAAGGAAAGCCGAGTAAATCAGCCGAGCAAAAGGAACAAAAAGACACAAAAAGAAAGGAGAAAGGCAAGAAAAAAGGAAGTGACCTAATAGGAGCGTGCCGCCTCAATGTCAGATGATAAATCATATCGAGCGTCTGTGATGATTCTTAGGCTGCAATATTTTCCCCCGGTCGCGTCGCGCCAAAGCTGCCGACAATGGAGCCCTAATGAAGATCAGCAGGGCTGCATGTGAGAACGCAGCCGGCCACGCTGATTGCCATCAATTTCCCATTTGCTGGCACAAGGAGAAGAACGAGCGCTGTTTGCATATCTGATTTTTGCATAAATCAAATCTCCAGTTTTTCTCCCCTCTTCGCGAGGAAATGGCATGTTAAAAGGAAGTCTTGCTGAGAAACAAAGCCGGGAACCAACGGCACAACTCTCACCCACTTTACAAAGACGCGGCCCACTATGCGTAGTCGCCTTTCAGCTAGAAAACTGGGAAAAGATGCAGCTCGTGCCACCGTTTGCCTCAAGTATTGCATCAAGATGCTAGAATTTGGAAGAATTTGCTGCCTTCCACATCTGGCCAGTGCTTTTATTTCCATAATTTGGTGCATCTTTGCTGAAGAAGCTGAATAAGAGACTAGAAACCATTGATCCGTTGTGAGACATGATTACACCGCCTGTGAATGAATGGTTCTTGAGAAATAGAGCTAGATGATGGTCTGAAATTGTGCTTTTTTAAAGCTAGATCTTTATAGGACCTTTATCTTTCGCCTGCTGTTTGTTTTGCGTTCCAGACCATCCAAATAACATCCAAAGACCATCAAAAGTCATAAAATGTTATACCTCTATATCCCACATTTACTAAAAATCTCCAAAAAGAGTCTTGGAGGGCTTCCATGCCCCCTACGCATACAAAGTACTACCTATAGTATGACGACATACAAACTGCTCAAACACCAATTGGAACGCAGCCCAAAACTTTACATCTCCCTACAGTAGTTACATTTCTGGAGCACCGTCGTGTTCCCCGACCCGGTTACGCATTGCAGCCTTGTCGAGTTTGGTGTACAAAAGTGTTTGCTGTCATCGCCTTGCACCAATCGTGAAAACCCTGCCTCCGCCTGTCTCCGTCTACTCCTTGCTTACGCTTCCTTTAGAGATCGAGGCTTTCACTCCGTCATGTGCGCTTCGCCTCTCCACGCGTTTGAAAGCTGGCAGCAGATCAAAGTCCCGCCATCCCTTTCTGTATCGCTTCATGTTTATTTTCACGTCCTCTCCTGTTGCGCCCCGTGTCGGTTCTGTTCTTTGCCGAGTTGTTTTGGTCGCGTCAAGGCGTCGCTCCACGTCGGTATAGAGAGATGCAGAGGCGGAGAAGAGGGCCGGAGAGCGGCAAAGTTTTGACAGCAATGACTTTGCCGTTAAGAATACAGCAGCTCTGAGATTTGTGGTTTGATCCCATCCGGTTCTCCAGTACTCACACAGTATTTCACTTTTTCTGTTCTTTGGACGTCCATTTGGGTCTGTGCTGCCTCTACACACACTGTAGGTTTGATCAAAAATGGTCAATTGAGGTAGTATTAATTTACGAATGTCAGAAATCGTGCTTAAACAAGCGTTTAGATCTCTCCCCTACTTCTACATCATAGTACAGGACATTTGAATAACTCCACCCTCCTATCTGAGAAGCTCCGCCCACCAGGTAGAACTTCTAGCGCTTCCTGATCCGCCATGTTTTCTTGCAAGCGTTAGAGTAGGAATCACAATGAAGAAGTCTACCGGTGGAGTGTTGTGTTGAACATGTATGGCTGTGTGGATGGTCTGTTAGCAGCAGCCATGTTGATTATTTTCACGTGAGGTAAACTCTCGCCGTGCTGTCTACACCCCAGTTCCGGAGTGGGACGTGTGTGGGCAGCAGCGACTCATTTGTATTTAAGAATACTAATGAGAAACAGCTTGTTGTGAAAGGGACTGAAATAGAGTGGTAAAAAGGAGGTGAAAATGCCTAATCTGAGAGGTATTTACAGCAAACTACTTTAGAGACATGTTTAGTGCAGCTCATAGACCTGTTTTAACTTGTTAAAAAATGTATAACATGGGAACTTTAAATGATAGATATTATGTCTGGAAGATTTTTTGTAGCTTGAAATCAACTCCAGTCATTTTTATTCATTGATGTACTGTAATTATGAGAAGGTAAGATGCAGGTGCAAGCAAACAGTTCATTATTTTAATAAAAAATAAAATATCAACAAACCACTGAGCTCACCATGAAACCAGAAAGCGTTCATCATAAACTTTGGAACGTACCGAACACACACTTACATGTGCTGAACCAGTGCCAGCTCAGAGACAAAAGGGTTCAGCAATAATTAGCTTAATTAGGGACACACATTTGAAGCACATCAGGGCAAACAAGCCATAGACACAGACAGGAAAAATGATCAACAGCAGTGGCCAAGAAGAGAATCACAGGCCAGACCGTGACGTTATCACGGACGAATAGCTGTTATCTCTCGAGAGGACGACATGACAGTCGAAATAGTGGTTACTGATATTTAAAACTAGCAGGATCTCTTGTCATTCACCCTATTAATATTAGTATCTTTCTGTTTTTTATTAATATTATAATATATTATATTTTGTACGTGGAGTCACCGTCAGGCATTAAATCCTAAAAGTTGATGATTCTCAAAAACTGGAGTTGATTCTAAGACCGTGTTTACACATAGCCGTTTTCAATAATGTTCTTGTTCACACCAAATAGTTTTCCAGAAAGTATTCATTTACACAAATCAGTATAAATATGCTGTCAAGAACTATTATGAGCACGCCAAACCTATAGGTGGCAGTGTAACGAGGAGCACAAAGCCATGTTAGCCAATCAGAATCCTGAAAAATACAAAACAACCAATGACACAACTTCCTGTTCCTCCCTAGCGTAAACATGGCGTCCGCTGCTCCTCATAGAGCAGTTGCGTTTGCAGAAATGTAAGTAAGCGCTAGCTTTACAGCATCCATAACGAGCAGCCAAACCATCTGTATACAACTGCGTGTCGCGCAGCTGACGCTGATGCATTTTCTGTCGCATACTGTTTAAAAAACGTAAAATTCTGTTTTCTTGTCTACATGCAGACGTAAAAACACAGTTTTCCCAAGTCGACATTTTGGCCAGAGGTTTCAGAAATAATTGTTTTCGTGCAAATGAAAGGCAAAAATCATTGTTTTCCCAGATACCCCGCTACGTGTAAATGGGGGCTAAAATATTCACAGTCCAGCAGCCAGTAGCAGTTCTAGCCCAGTACGGTGTATGATGCCCTGGGAGAACCCCTGCTTTAGTTACTGTACTGCAAAAATTCAGAAAAAGAATACGAGAGCCTGATTTTGACACAGTTTAACTATAAACAAGAACCTGCAAATGACACTGCACTACTGCCCCTGTGAGATCTTCCCAGCAAGCAGAAATCTGCTTACAAACTAGTAGGTTGTCCACTCTGACCCACATGCTGACACTGTATCAACTGCAGAACACACAAATGTGACAGTTGTTCTGATTTTTGTACCGAGTGTTTGTGCCACCCAGGGCACCGGCCCATGACACTCATACCTAAACCTGCCACTGCCAGCACTGCTGGAAGCTACTTCCCAAAGTGAAAAAGGTGTAGATACTTTTTATAGTTTGCCAAATAAAAAGTTTTGCATTATTATCCATGCAAAACAAATGCAGTTATTTTTTGGCAGCAAGCAAAAATAGTCTTGTTTTAGACCCTGCATTTTTCCCGTGTACAACCTGCACCTTATTTACGCTCAAATCCCTTTTTGCCTTCGTCTCTCAAAGTCTTTCTCTCATGCATTTATTTCTCCAGGAAGAGCAGAACCGGGGCAAGCCCAACTGGGAGCACCTGAACGAGGACCTGCACGTCCTGATCACGGTGGAAGACGCCCAGAACCGTGCCGAGATCAAGCTGAAACGCGCCGTGGAGGAGGTCAACAAGCTCTTGGTGCCTGCGGTAAGAAAGAGTAACTTCCTCCTCGGCTCGTGACTCTCCTCTTCCCTTCGCATTTCACCCGGCGCGGCTGGTTTTAAGTGCTGAAGTCGAGGTTACGTGTGTCAGAGTGACAGAAGCAAGCATCGTGAGGTGGAAAACCAAAAAAAGGAGAGTTCATTTTGGTTCACAAGAGCAAACGCGAGAGCACAGTGGGACAGGCACAGTGCAGAAGATAATAGAGAATATTTGCCTTGATTTATTTGGCAGGATTTTATAGATTTTTTCTTTTGCCAGGCATGAGAAATGGCAGCTCCATGTGTGTCCGGCTCGGTATAAAGAAGTGTGCGCTTGACCTATGAGTTTACTTTGCAGTTTCTCCAAACCATTTCTTGTAGCTTGGGGCGCTTATTAGAGTATTCATTTCACTCCGAATGGCATCATAAAATCAGCAGACAGAACGTTTGCCCTTTTAAGCCAATTATCTCTGATTGCATAGCTTGGCAGCTCACTATACACCACCACGGAGTAGCCTGATCATCCCCCAGACGTCAGCTTTACACCAGCAAATAAGCCTTTTGACACAGTTTTTAAATGGCCGGCTTGATGTGTGTGTGTGTGTGTGTGTGTCCTTGCGCTCTCCTTTCAGCCGGTCCTCATTTCCCCTTTTCGTTTCCACAGCATTTTGTTGTGTCACTTGACGAGTGGGAAGTGAAATTTTTCCTCTCACTCTCCCCAGAAAGAGGAAGCGCTATTTAGGGCCGGAGCTGTTGCATAAACCTGTACGGATCACTGACAATCTTTCGCTCAGTTTTCCTTCCAAATCTTTTCAGGCCAAGCTAATGGGGATGGTGTGCGAAGGAGGAAGGCGGGAGCCGCGACCACAGAGTCAGGAGTTTTAGCCTCTTTTTTTTCGCTGGGAGTTGAGTCATCGTGGCTTTGAGTGAGTGTAGGTGAGAGAGCGAAGCAGCGAAATTGTCACGTGGTCCCACAAGGCACATCACGGGTCTTTGCCAAATGGAGGGAGGCGTGTTCTTCCAGGCCTGTTAGTTTATCTAATTAACCTCGCTTAATTATGAGTTGGTTGAGAATAGCATTAGTAGGGCGAAATTGCAGTGCAAGTTCCTGGTAAATGTGCCGCAGCGTTAACCAGAGCAACGTGAACGAGACCGTTCTTCGTACTTCAGTTCTACATTCATTAACTGAACTCAGAAATCAACCCTGTCAGAGTCTAGCAACTTACCTTCAAATGTTTGAAGGTTTGTTAACCAACTTATCATAGCTTGCTCTCCATCCAGGAATGGGTTTGGCTTTTGAAGGCTACGTCTAGTCTGTGAAGGTCTCATCTAGACGGAGTCTCATTGAAGACGTGAGTGAAGTGGTCTGAGTGGCTGAAAACTTGAGTTGGTGACCATTAAATTGAGGATTTGAATCCCAAGAGAGATTAAACCACCACTGGGGCCTTTAAGCAAAACCCTTAGCCCCAAATTAGGGGGGTTTAATCTCTGTTGGGATTCCAATCTTCAGTTGTATGGTCACCAACACAAAACGTTGAAAATGTAAATAAGAGTGTTAAATAAATGTAAATGTATTGGTTATTAATTAGTAAAGTAAAAACAATGTAAACTCAGTCCTTTAGGTGCTTCTTCAGACGTTTGAGGGATGCAAGGGACTGAGCAGTTCTGAAGGTGGTGGTAGTGGTTGGGCGCTCATCTACAGACCACCACAGGACCCCTGACCAAGGCTCTTAAATTGCTCCCCGGGGGTAACTGTCTCTGTAATTAAGAAAGTAAGTCAGTCTGAATAAGAGCATCTGCTAAAATTCCATAAACGGGAATGTACTTGTGGCTGGTGGTGGCCATTTGCCTACAGATCGAGAGGTCATAGGTTCAAATTCAGCTCTTTACTACCAGGACTAACCCCATTGGGCCCCTGCGTCCCTGTAATTGGGAAATGGAAGGAGCTTTCGTTCCACCATTGAAGTTCCAGGAGAGAGAGTAGCCTTGATGCAGATCTTCCTCTTCTTTTGAGGAACGGGACTTCATGACGCTTAGACCTTGATGTTCTGAGAGGACTGGAAGTGACACCTGTTTTACTCATCGCCAAAAAGTGAAGATTGTCTGGACCATTTTTGGCCTTGTGGGCACGAGTTAAGGTTATAACATTTACAAGAATTACGTAAGCGAGGTTGGTCACCACATAAAAGAAGACACACAATGAAATTTGACCTCCAACTCCCCCCATAATCCAGATTTCCATATAAAATGATTCATGGCCTTTATTTTAACTCACAAACTTTAGATCATGCTTCCCATGTAACCTTCACCCAATTTCTCGCCCCCGCCCCCGCTCCCGCTCCCACTCAGGCTGACTTCCAAAACTCACATGATATTTCCGACTCCAAGGTCATGTGATAAGGCGAGCGGCTCCCAGTACGTCACGGTCATTGGATTACTCGGGTCGTGATTGGCGATCTCAGAGCTAGCGGGAGTTGACTAACAGCTAGGGCATGACCGGTGAGGCCCGTCCCATTGATTTCATTAGCCGCTGGGCATTAATGAAGAACACAAGACTGCGGGGTCGGCCTCTTGAGAGCCGGTTCCGCCACTGCGCTTGACGCTGGGTGTATTAGCGCCTTTATTGTGTAAGGCCTGCACTCATTAGCGAGAGCTGCAACTGTGATTCACCGCGACACCTGCTTGTGTTTGTGTGGGTGAGACAAAGAAAATAAAAGAGGGAAGGAGAGAGAGAGAGAGAGAGAGAGAGAGAGAGTTTTACTACCGTTCCAAAGCAGTCCCTGAGCTGACTACAATATTTAAAGAAAACGCAATTTGTAAAAAAAAAAAACAACAACATTGACCCCTTTTTTAGCGTGAGGTCAAAAGTGCATTAAGAAGAAAATAATGACTGTACACAGCATCGACTTTGACCGGGGGGTCATTTTAAGGCGCTTTTACGCATCAAGCACGTGAAGTGATACCAAACAAATTGCTGTCATTGCCAGGTATCGTGGCTTGTTTTCGTCTGCGGAGCTTTAAGCTACATCGGTAACATAACAGCGAACTCTGACCTCGCGTCTAACGGTGCGACCTTCGTCCGCCCTGAGGGGCCGCGGCTGAAGCGGGAACGGCGCTCCTGCCTCATTAACCCAGCGCAGCAACACACAGCAGCACACTCCCTCGTCTTGAGATGAAGGCCATTATCACCTCCTTGTTTGCCCCCAGGCTCTCGCCTCAGACAAAGAGACGGAGGCAGGATCCGGCGTCTGCTGGGAGATCAGTGCCGACTTGTCGTGAGCGCGGCCTAATCCAAACGGAAATTTACATACAGATTGAAGGCAACCCACTCCGCTTGGTGCCGGTCAGTTCGGCTCTCTGGAGGGCGGATAGGGCAGCCGAGGCTGAAAAGCCTTGTGGGAAACGTGCCTCTCCAAATGACCCCTGCATACTTGCAGTTTCTGGGCATATGGAGGTGAAGCAGATGAGTTGACTGGACTTTCTCAGATTTGCATTTCCTAATTACGGGGACAGTCTACCTGGAGCAACCTGGAGTTGAGGGTCTTGCTCTGGGGCCCCAACGCTCGCAGAACGTTTTGCTGCTTGATGTAAATGGAAAACTCATTTAACGCACTCCTACCGTTTATTCACATTTGAGGGTTCGTAGCGTAATGGTTTGGGTGTTCGCCCCGTGATCGAATGTTGAAATCCCAGAGCAGTAAAGGTACCACTGAGGTACTCATGAGGAAGGTACCGTCCCCAAGCACTGCTCCTTGGGCACTGCCCACTGCTCCTTCATGGATGGGTTAAATGCAAAGGTCACATTTCGTGCTGTGGTGTGTTGACAACGACAAATAATCACTCACTTTACACTCGTACGTAATGTTCAGGAAGAGATGGCTTGCACTTCAAAAAGCTCTTCAGAGTAAAATGTTATTTTTCAACTTTCTTAATTATTTTTTATTTAGTTAGTAAGTTAAGACTTTCTGATCAATGCCGTAACTGTAACGTTTGTTGAAAATGCCGTAAAATCTGCTATTTAAATTGAATTAAGCCCAAAGGCAACCTCAGCAGGAGGGAGACAAAGCCTGTCCTTGAGGACACTGGGAGACACGGACACGCTGACAGTGGTGGTGATCATGTCATCCATCACTGATAACATCATCTCCATCATCCTCATCCTCATCATCATCTTCATCCAAGCCGCTGTGCCCATAATCACCGTGCGCGGCCATGACAACGAAGGCCGGCTCGACTCGGGAGGGAACCTGGTGACCAGCGGGACGCTGGTAACACAGTCAACAGCAATTATCATCAATGGCTTTGTGACTAAAATAAAAAAGCCCTTACTGCAGACAATCACGTCTGATTGTGCCTCTCGCAGCACAATCACGTCTGCTCCGGCAGACACACACACACACAGCTTTTTTTTTGCTGCGCGCGACACCGACTCACGTGTCGCTGCTGCCGCAAGAAGCAGGACTCGGCCACTCGGCTTGTGTCAGCGACATTCAGCCCCTATCGCACTCTGCACTGCCGCCGCCACCGCCGCGCTTTGAACTCGCTAGCGTTGCTCTTAGCTCATGGTCTATTTTTGATGTTTTGAGGGAGACTTTTTTATTGCAAGCGCACCAACTTCCTCATATCTGCCTGCCTGAAAACCTTAAGTGTAAGAAATGCCTTTGATGAGGTTTGCCACTGTTTATTTTCAGGACCCTCCGACCTCCCAAATCCAGGCCGTCTGATTTAGAGCTTCAGGCGAACTGTGACTCTCTTACAAAGTGGAACGCCTGTTTGACCGCGCAGCAAGATTTCTACTCTAGGCCTACTAGAAAATTAAACCCAAAAGTATCGTTTCTGAAACAAACTGAATATCCATAGAATAGGGCTGCTGGGACTAGTAGACACAGTTGCAGTGTGCGCTAAAAAAATCTATATTTTCAATATTTCACTTTTTCAAATGAGTGAAACAGATTTCTAAAAAGCATCAAATAATTGTAATAAATAATATCCCTTACTAAATGTCTCATGAATGACCTCTTTGTGCTTGTCACCAGGTCGATGCTACAGGTCTTTTAAAAAATGTACAGGCTGCTGCAGACTTCAAATACATGAGAATACTTAAAATAATCATAAAACAAACAGGTGTTTTGTTCACTCTGTAACATTTTACAGAGCTGTACACAGGTGCTGTTCTGAAGAATGGACCCCAAAAAAGACAAATCACCTCAAGTGTTAATAGTAATATTGGTTCATTAAAGGAGAACATTTGTCATCCAGTGTCACGGAGTGCTGTCAGTAGCGACAAAAATGACAAAAACGGGTGCTGCCTACACCGACTTATGCTCCTTCTAGTGTTGGCACCCTGGCGACTGTAACGCTAACCACTCGGGATAGGTTTAAAACGTGCTTTTAGTCTCTTAACATGCTCAAAATGTCTTTACAACTGCTAGGCAACGTGAACTTCCTTACGAGACAACACAGTGCATATGTAACTGCAGTAGTTGTGAAAGAACAGTATAAAACCAGGCAGTCACACAGATTTGTGACTCTGCACGGCAAAACCAGTCGCTTGTCGCAAATTTTCACAATTGAGTTATTATGTTTTCATGAAAGGGCATAAATCAAGCTTCAAAACGATACCTATATTCAAATGAATGGGACGACATATGACTGAGATATCAACATTCAAAGGAGTCGGGTTTCTCCTGTCACGCCAAGTGAGAAACGGAGAAATCTGCCTTTGAAGTTGACTATCGCCGTAGCACTCACAGACGCTTGGTGCGGTCACGGCTACGTTTGTATTTACGGTAGCCTACGCTGCATTCACAGCCACACGGATAGCCTACCTGCGTTAGGTTAACTGAACTCGGGAGACGAAGATGGATTCCGGAGAAATATCTTCACGCTAGTCAACCAGTGGATTTACCGTAAATATTGAAGTAGAGCGGTCAAAACAGAAACTTTTAACATTCCGCTGGGATTGAATTCCTCACCTCAAGAAAGTCACGTTTTTAGGATGGAAAGGGTAAGTTTTTCAGTCAAATTTATTCACAACAGTACAGTATAGACCTTCCACTGTTTCAAAACACTAAAAACAAAAAATCCACAATTTTACCCCACGCAACACAAACGCTCGTTTTTCTTGGAAACCTCCGTTGCGATAAGCGACTGGTTTTGCCGTGGAGGGTTACATTTGTGGACTCTCATCGCTAAATGTTGAAATTGACCGAAGTTCTGCTTTAACAGAAGAGATTTTTAATATTGTTTATCATCGTAAATGCTGATTGCACTCATTATTAAAGTCGTAAGTGATTTAACAGCTGCATTAAACTCCTGGTGAATACATTGTGTGAGAAAATGTTTAGACTGGAATCTGGACTTATTCTACATTGACCGATGGTGTGTGTGTGTGTGTGTTGTTGTTGCATGTTGCGCTTGTAGAGATGTGAACCCTATTCTTTTTATTTTTTTTCTCCAATTATTTTAAGTCCATTTATTAGTGAACCAAGTGCCATTACTTCTACAGATAACATTTGAATGAATAATTGTAGTCAGATTGATTGAAGATGAAAGTTAAAGCAACGCATGGCTATAGTAAGGGGTGGCACGGTGGCGCAGTGGTTAGCGCTTCAGACTCACAACAAGAAACTGCTGCGTTCGAGCCCCGGCTCGGTCATGGGACCTTTCTGTGTCTCCCCACGTTCGCGTTGGTTTCCCCCGGGTGCTCCATTTTCCTCCCACAGTCCAAAAGCATACGATATAGGTTAATTGGTGACTCTAAATTGCCCCGTACTGTGTGAATGTCAGTGTGTGAGCCCTGCGGTGTGTTAGCGCCAGCCCAGGGTTGTTCCCCGCCTTGCGCCCGTAAATCCCCCGCCACCCAGTTGGGATTAAGCGGTTCAGATAATGAATGAATGAATGAATGAATGACTACAGCAAATATTCATCTCTCTATAGAAAAATTAATTCATCAATTGACCAATCAATAGAAATATAGTCATTAGTAGCAGCGTTAATATTAAGATGGTGTGCAAAGTCAACCCTTCTTCTGAAGTTAAACCATCATTGATGTCTCTAAGCCTCATCTCCCCACCTCCCAACCCCCCTGATCCCCCCCCAGGTGCCCACACCAGCCGTAGCCGGACCTAAATGGCCGGTGCTGAAGGGACTATTTTAATTAAAGTGCTGTCTGTCAGTTCCCTACCGTGTCTCCCAGCCACAGCCAGGACAGACAGAGGCAGCTTTAATTGTCAGGGCTGGAGATAAAGTGGAATTTTAAATGGGGATTTTTGGGGGCAGAAGAGCAGCTACGTGCTACCACGGTGGCCGGCGGCACTGTTGGGGAGCTGAGGATAGTGGGTAAACAGTGGGGACCTTTGGAACGGCAGAGCTTAGGAGCACGAGATCGTCACTGTGGCCGCCTCCTCGCGTTCAGCAATTTGGCGTCAACCTGGAGGGTGTAAGGCGGCGGAACTTAGCGCTTCATGTCGAAATGTCATAATGTTCCTCCGTTTTGATACTGAAACTTTGTTCGAACACCCAGCCTTATTCTTGGCCTCTTCCCTCCCCGTGTAAACACGCATATCTGGATGAGTGTGTGCCTGGGTGGAGAGCTCTGGCTTGAAAATTTGGGGATTCCCATTGCCTTAAAAATCCGCCTTTAAAACCCCCATCCACCAGAAGTTAGGTTTTAACAAACAAAACGTTCACGTCTCTATAAGGGAATCCGAGCGGACGTAAATGCTCAAGGGCCCCTAGTGGGTGACTGGAGCCGGCGGAATCGCTGGTCAGGGATGTGATAGAGTGTGTGTGTGTGTGTGTGTGTATATATGAATGTGACTGAGCGAAGGAATAAAGGACCCAGTGGTTTGTGGGAGTTCCCATCTGTTCGCCGTGCTGCACAATGGACTCCCTCTTGCATGACATGTTTTTGTGCCACTCGCTGCTTCTCTGAGAGTCTCTCTGTGTGTGGGAATGGGGTTGTGTGTGTGTGTGTGTGTGGGTGTGTGTGTGTGTGTGTGCGTGTGTGCAAGAAAGAAAGGCAGGATGAGAGAGAGCTCCTCAGTCTCTATTTTTTCTTCCCTCCTTCTCTTTGTTTAGTTAGGTGTGTGTTTGTGTGTAAGAGAGTGTGTGTGTGTGTGTGTGTGTAAGAGAGAGAGAGAGAGAGAGAGAAGAAGAAGAAGAAAGTGGGCGAGGCTTTCAGTCTTTATTTACTCCTCTCTGCCTCTTTTTGAAGGGAAGCAGATTTTTAGGTACCCTAAAAGATAGGAAAACGTCAGGTTTGTCACGGCGTTGTGCACTGCAAAAAATGAAATCTTAACAAGCCAGAAAATCTTAAAAAGAAAAAATAGGTCTTGGTTTTTTTTTATTTTAAGAATGACTGACTTGACTAGACTTGTATGTGTAAAATAAATAATCTAATTTTAAGAAATGTTGGCTACAATTATCTTATTAAGAAAAATTTACTGATTATAAGAACTTCTTAAAATGAAATAAGAAATTTATTTAAGAGAACGGAAAGGTTCTCATGCTCTCCACTACGAGTTAGAAAATTCATGACAACTTTGCTTATTTTAAGAATATTAAAGCTAAAAACATGGAAAAATGGAAAGATTTTTTTTCTTGTTTTAGGAGATCTTTACAAGATATTTTCTATATTGGCAGATAATTTTGCTTGATTCTGGAACCTTTTTTCTTATTATCATTTTCTTTTTCTAATTTTCTGACACTGATTTTTTGCAGTGTGGGGATGTTTTAGTACTTGAGGGCCGGTTCCTGCTTTTATAGACCAGATGCAGGTTTTATGTGGAAAAACCACTGAGGTTAAGGTTAGAATTAGGTTTATCTGTAGGATTATTTAAGTGAGTGAGTGATTATTTGTCATTGTGAAGACACCACAGCACACTGTACACCACAACGGAATGTCACCTCTGCATTTGAACAACCAGCAGTGGGCAGCTTGTTTTGTCAGCACCCAGAGAGCAGTGCTTGGGGACGGTACCTTGCTCATGAGTACCTCAGTGGTACCTTTACCAGTCCGGGGTTTGAACTGGCGACCCTCTCTGGGTCAGTTTGCTACCCACTGGCCCCATCTATTCATACTTACTGTTCAGTGTGTTCAATATGGTAGTAAATAGAAGGACCTCACAAATAAATTATTGAGAAAGCTGCAAGAATTACAAAATAGAGAAAAATCTTTGGGATCCACTATAATACCGCATGACTATTTAGGGTTTGTATTTACTGAAAATGAGTATTTGTCATTGTGAACACACCACAGCACAGAACACAGTGCACCACAACCAAATGTGACCTTTAACCCATTAAAGGTGAAGGAGCAGTGGGCAGCTAACAAGCCCCAGGGAGCAGTGCTTGGGGACAGTGCCTTGCTCATGAGTACCTCAGTGGTAACTTGGATTTGAACCTGTGACCTTCTGATCACGGGGTGAACACCCTACCGTTACGGCACCAACTGCCCCAATCGGTGAATTAAAACAAAAAATTAAAACATAAAAAACAAACCCAACCAGAATATGAGCGCATGTTTTACCATTTTCTAATTGAGGAAATGGCAAATCGGAAAACAACTTGTTACGATTTATTTTAATTTGTGCTTTAAAAAAAGTTGTGGGGTTTTGGTTTTTGGTTGCAACATAAAAACAAATCAACAAGTGATACACAGACTGTATTTGGGCTTGCGTTTTAGGGGGCTGTGAGGATCCATCTGATAACGAAGAGAAAGGGGCACGGACGTCGTTAGGTCTATTTTAGGGGGGCTTTAGCCCGGATACTAGGCAGGCAGGCAGGCATATGGACGCAGACGGAAGCTGCATGTCATTGCTTCACTGTTAAGCAAAGGTAACATTCCTGAGGTCGGACTAGTGACCTTGTTAATGCTGTTGTTCTGGTATCTTTCACGTCATTGGCCAGATGGATATATGAAGATATTTTAAGAGAGCGAGTGAGAAGCAGGAGGGTTAGGGTCAGGGTTAGGGTTAGGGTCAGGGTCAGGGTTAGGGTTCCCCCTCTATATTTCAAACCAAGTGATGTCCCTGGAAAAATAAAGATTTGTCCAATTTTTATGGCTTTGTTTATGGACGTTTATGGCAAGACAAGACCATGTATGAGTGTGTGTATGTGTGTGTGCGTGTGTGTGTGTGACAGCGGGGACCTCTCCTGTCCGGTCACATGACGTGCGGAGTCATCCAGGTCTGTGAGGCTGAAGGAGCATCAAAAGGCTCTTTGTTTACGAGTGTGGAAATCCTGATCCGAGCTCTCAGCTCCTGCAGGGCTCCATAATGCTCCCAGTGGGGCTTTCTCCATCCAGCCCCTCTTCTTTCTCTCCCTCTCTCTCTCTCTCTACCTGTCCCTCACACTCTACCTTTCTCACTCACTTTACACCTCCGTCTGTCTTTCTCTCTCTCTCCATCTCCCGCTCCCTGTCATAACTCTTTCACACACTTTTTTTTTACTTCCTTTCATTTCTCTTTCTCTCTCTTAACCTCTCTCTCCATCTTGCTCAGTTATTCTCTCGGGTTATTCTCTATCTCTCTCGCTCTCTCTCTCTCCCTCTCTCTCTCTCTCTCTCTCTCTCACTCGCTCTCTCTCTCGCTCACTCGCTCTCTCTCTCTCTCTCTCGCTCTCTCTCTCTCTCGCTCACTCACTCTCTCTCTCTCACTCGCTCTCTCTCTCTCTCTCGCTCTCTCTCTCTCGCTCACTCACTCTCTCTCTCACTCTCTCTCTCTCGCTCTCTCTTTCTTGCTCTCTCTCTCTTTCTCTGTCTCGCTCTCTCTCTCTCGCTCTCTCTCTCTCTCTTTCTCTCTCTCGCTCTCTCTCTCTCTCTCTGTCTCTCTCTGTCAAACACACGACTCTTTCTGTCTCCTTGGTCCTCTCTCTTTCTCAGTCTTAACCTCTCACACAAACACTTGCTCTGTCCCCCTCTCCTCTCACTTAATCTTTACATCCCTCTGTTTTGATCTCTCTCTCTCTATCCTTCCTTTTCTTTCACTTCATATATTTCATCCTCTCTCTTGTCCTCTCACCCTTTGTTTGTCTCTCTCTTGTTCACTATCTCCCCCCAACTCATTCAGTCTCTTTCAACCCCTCTCTGTTTCTGTCCCTACTCACACTTTCTTTGCGTTTGACCTCACACTCTCGCTTTCCCTCACTCTTTTTCATCCTCTCTCTCTCTCTCTCTCTTCCTCTTATATCTCAATCTCTGTTTACACACTTGATCTTTCTCACTCTCTTATGCGCCTTCCTCGTCCTCTCTATTCTGCCTCCCTTTTTTTCTCCGTCTCTTTTCAGCTCCCCCCGTTCCTCCCTCCATCCCTCTCTGTCACTGTTCTTTAAAGGGCCGCGCCGCCCCAAGTGTCTCTCGCGTGGTTAATGATGAATGAAATCCAATAGGAACCTTTAGCTTTGGGCTTTGAGTTCTGCTCGATTTGCTGCTTTTCTGAGCAACTTGTGAGACTTCAAGAGATTCAAAAGCTTCTTTATTATTATATGTATAAATAAAATTGGTGACAGACAGGAAGAATTCACGTGAATTGTGTTGTAATAAACAGGTAGAGCGTTGTCTGAATTCGTGTGGGTGCAGTGGGGCTTTCGGTGGGGCCCGAAAGCTGAATGTGTTGCCCTGGAGACCTGTGGAGAAGTCCTTACCCCATCTTTCAAGTATAAGGTCATATGACCGTGAGACAGAGCGGCTTTAATCCCCGAGCCAAGGCCCCTGCTTTTCTGTAGTCAGTTTGCCGGGGTAACCAGGGCCTCATAATGCTCTCTCACTCATTCACACCCATACTTTCTCCCCCTCTCTCTCTCTCTCTCTCTCTCTCTCTATCTCTCTCTCTCCATCCCTCTTTTGCTCTTTCTCTTTCTCTGTTTGTCTCTAAGTCCTCCTCTCCTCCCCTGCTCAGTCTGCTGTTGACTGACACATTAATCCCAGGGTAAGTGGGAAAAGCGTAGTAAAGATGCCGACGCCGGAGTCTCCGAGACGGATCGAGGCGAGCCGGATCGGGGAGCTTCCCTCAGGCTCCGTGTGAAAACCAAATGTCACCGGTTGAAATAAAACAGCCCCCCCACCCCGCTTTCCCGGCACGTTGCTTCTGTCACCGCGCGTCACCTTCTCAAGCGCTCGCTTCAGCTTCTCTAATGCGGCGTGCGCCGGGCTGCCGTTCGTCCCAGGAGCCGGCCGTCTGCTGTGTCATTCACCAGTGTGTGAGTTTCCTACAGATCGTGTAGAGATGGATGATGGGGAGGTTTTATTCCGACTTTATTTCACATGCAAAACTGATTTCGGTTCAGAGAGTCACGCAGTGGTGACGCTGCTGAATCTTCATGTTTTCATCTTCATGTCATGTCATCTGGGGGACTTTGGTGTGATTTTTACGGGTGAAGAAATGCATATTTGACAAAATGCATAATTCACAAATATCACAATACAACCCGCTGTAATTCTGTGTGGATACACCAAAGATGGCTCGCATACGAGATGTGGATTGGATAGCGGTCTGGTAACGAATCAGATAGCTGGATCGGGTATCGGTGGCATTGGGCCGATCTATGGATATGGTTACGCATAGGAAGTGGCACCGCGGTAAAGCTGGTTTATTGTACGACATTCATGCTTATTTGTACATATTGATATGACAATGAGCAGAGCAAGCAACGCAACACACTACAACCCCAAAAGCAAATCACATGATTATACTGTTTCATTTCCTTTACAACACCAGCTCCCGCTCCCAATCTCTGTGTTCCTGATGGTTTTACCGCAACACAACACAGTTTGTTTATCTTGCATTTTATAGCAGCTCCTATTAAAGCTAACAAAAACTGTTTAGGAGGTCTAGTGGTATGATACTCGTCTAAGGATCGAGACGTCGGAGGTTAAAGCCCAGCACTGTCCTTGATCCAAGATCCTCAACCCCAAGTTGCTCCAGGGAAACTGTGGGTGTGATTAGGAAATGGCAGTCGCTCTGGATACGAGATCTTTTAAACACTGTAAATTTCATCTTGTGGTTCTTTATGTACAGTATCAATACAATCAGGACATTTTCTGAAAACCCTTACGTCTCAGATCAAAAACCTTTCAGTAAGTTTCGTTATCTTTCAAAAGCACAGTCTAAGGAACTGCACAACCTCTAATCCTGATCCTAATATTTTATAATGTCAGCAACAAAGAATCCTAGAGCAGTCAGTGATGCATGAACTACAGTCGTTTGGGTCTTGCTCATGTCCCCAGTGGTGAGAGTGTTGTCTGCACTGCAAAAAATCAGTGTCAGAAAATAAGAAAAAGAAAAGGATAATAAGAAAAAAGGTTCCAGAATCAAGCAAAATTATCTGCCAATATAGTGAGAAAATGTCTCTTGTAAAGATCTCATAAAACAAGAAAAAAATCTTTCCATGTTTTTAGCTTTAATATTCTTAAAATAAGCAAAGTGGTCATGAATTTTTTAGCTCGTAGTGGAGAGCATGAGAACCTTTCCGTTCTCTTAATTAAATTTCTTATTTCCTTTTAGGAAGTTCTTATAATCAGTACATTTTTCTTAATAAGACAATTGTAGCCAACGTTTCTTAAAATTAGATTATTTATTTTACACATACAAGTCTAGTCAAGTCAGTTATTCTTAAAATAAAAAAAACAAGATCTATTTTTTCTTTTTAAGATTTTCTGGCTTGTTAAGATTTCATTTTTTGCAGTGTGGATAAGGCACAGAGCTGGATTTGAACCCATGACTTGTTGATTCCTAAACACACAGCCTACCTCTAGACCACCACCCCATGCAGACCCCCCTCACAACATAGTTAGCCTAAGTGAGCCAAATTCGTCTTGACTTTCTTGGAAAATGTCCACGTCAGTGACGAATTAAGTGATTTGTCACTGATTTTTCGGTTTTGGCCCACTCGTTAAAGAGCCAGTAAGGTGAAAGCCGTCCTCGGTTTGGTAACATGTGAAATGTGTCAGAAAAGTGTGTCTAAAACCACTTGGAATTCAGTTTTACGATGCTGTGGAGTTATGCAGTTTGATGGTTTTTCACGGTAGGTCTAAATAGGATGGGACTAAAATGCAGCCGTGGAGCGGTTATGTATAGCATAACCCAGACCATGTCTACTGCTCTGACCCTGCCCACCTGCATAGCTTCGGTAGCCTACCTGCTAGTCTGGGCCAGTTCGCTAAGGGATAGTGTGTCATATGCTAAGTCCGAAGCGGTTCCTAATATCTCCATTCCCTCAACGCCGGCGGTTTACCTATTTTGTGTTGTCGTGATCTGTAAAATATGACACGTGCGTGACAAGTTTGGCCTGTTGTAAACTCCAAATGATTAGCGAATGCATGAGAACACGCAGCTAACCTGCATGAGCTAGCTCAGATGTGAATTATAGCGGTGGCGTAATGGGAAAATTTTACATAGTTTTACTTGCACAACTTTCGAGTGTTTTACAGTGCTGGTACTATTGGGCGGTGCTTCAGCGCTTTGAGCCGACATGCCTGCAGCATCCGAGCACACAAAGTACCACCTGTATTTTCACCACTTTGAGACTTATTTTTACCTATGTAGCAACGTTCATATTCACTCAACACTGACAAGCTGATTAGTGACAACTGTTTCTATGATATGAGGAACTTCGGGGTGTTCGCCCTGTGATCTGAAGGTCGCAGGTTCGAATCCAGGGCCGGTAAAGTTACCACTGAGGTACTCATGAGTGAGGTACCGTCCCAAAGCACTGCTCCCCGGGCGCTTGTTAGCTGCCCACTGCTCCTTCACGGGTGGGTTAAATGCAGAGGTCACATTTGGTTGTGGTGCACTGTGTGCTGTGCTGTGTTCACAATGACGAATAATCACTCACTTTTCACTTTAAGAGCATAAGGATCCAACTGTAAAGTTGAACGTGTCTCAAAGTCATCACCTTATGTGTAATCCAGTCACAAAGAGGAGACCCTCTCCATTGTGAAATAATTTCTCCTTCGTTAGCGCTTCTCCATAAGGGTGCGAATTCTCATTAATTTCTCATTGTCTCCCCCCAGATCGTCACGCGCTGATAGTGGTGATGCTTAACAATGCTTTTCATGTAGAGAAGGAGATGGGGTCCGTCTCATGCATCGGTTTTTAGGATGTAGATGCGGCCGGGGAATGAATTATAAAAGACGGCATGCATTTTTAACGGCCAAAATTGACTCAAATCGGGTCTGGAGCGCCTGGGACAAGCCGCCGGCTTCCAGTCCTGCTGGAGAGATGAGAGAATTCCGTCTGTGTGATGTCAAGGAATTCTCTTATTTTGTCTCTCCTCTCTTCCTCCCTTTCTGCAGCTATTTTTTCTCTTTCTGTCTTCCCCAATGTTTTTGACATTGCATCTGGCACTTGCGTCGCCACACTTTTCCGCGTATTTGTGCTTCTCCGTGCACGCGGATGCCTTTTACGAGGGCAGAGGGGACGATTGGTTTTATTATAAAAAGAGGGAAGGCTGGAGTATTTGGGAGGGAAAAGAGGGGTTATGAACCAGTGTGTTTGAACCTGTGCGTGAGTGTGTGTGTGTATTCCTTCCAGAACGATAAAGTGAGTCTCCCTGGCTGTCACTCAGCGCAAGCTGGGTTTAAATGGACTCCCTAACTCTCTCCTCTCTCTTCTTTCTTCTCTCTCCTCTCTCTCTCTCTCTCTCTCTCCCTCTGTAGTCACCTCAGTTCAAAGCCGGTTTGATGTATGAGACTTCCTCCTCCTCCTAATTACACCTCTTTAATTCCAATCAGGACAGTGCCTACGCATTGACAGCTAGTCATTGCTTCGACTTGCATTTACATTAGAATTATACGTGTGTGTATTTGTCCTGATTGTCTGTGCGTGTGTGTGTTGTGTATGTGCGCACGTATTAGTGTGTTCAGTCACACATCCTTTATGCTAAATTCTCCCAGCTCGCAACAATGTCTTGCTGTGCCGAGCTGGCAGGCACGGCAGTTTGGAAGAGAAACGCATGAGGCATCTATTCTAAATGCATCCAGCTAATGTGAGGCTGAAATGCTATCAAAGTCTCTTTTAACAGGCTTTGTATCGTACACCCCCAGGGCCTGATTCCAAGACTTTTATTGTCCTCCCCTATAGAGAAAGGCAGATGACCTGAATCGGGATCTATGTGTCATCTCCTAGCAAAGCTTTTCCTTTAATGAAGGCGGGGAAACCAAGCATCTCTTTACAGTGAGCCTCGTAAAAAAATTATCAAGGACTCTAGCCTTTCTGGCTCTGCTTTCGCTGCTCTTCTATTGTAGATCCATCACAATGGTGTTTCGTTATAGATTACAGCCCATGTGCGGGTTCGCAACTCGACTAGTAGAGCGTCAACGGCCCTGGAAATGTCCCTGGCTGCAAATTTATGGGGCTGAACGGCTTTTCTAGACACTCTAAGCCCTTTACGGACACACTGTGAAAGTGAATGATTGTCACAACAAAAAACAACCTCCGAATTTAACCACCCCGTGCAGGAGCAGTCGGAGGATGCACTGCTTGGAGACGGTACCTTGATCACAGGTATCTCAGTGATACTGGGACTGAGAACAGGAGCAACTCCCTGACCGTTACACCAATGCTGCCTCAATGTGGATGTTCAGTCTCCACCTGGATGATGCTCAGATGTAAAATAGTCGTGGCAGCTCATTTTCAGGTCATCAAGGTTCCAATACAATTTTTAGAGACATGGCCAGGGATCTCCGATGGTCAACTCTGTCGCCTCACAGAAAGAAGGTTCTGGGTTCGATTCCCGTGTGGAATTTGCGTGTTCTCCCTGTGTCTGTGTGGATTTTCTCTGGTTTCCTCCCACAATCGATTAGCAAGCAGCGTGGGTTGATTAGTTAGTCTAAACTGCCCCCATAGGTGTGAGGCTTGGTTGGTCCATCCCTGGCGCCAGGAGTCCCGGGTAGGCTCTGCTCCTGGCGGGATCATTAAGGATAAGGTTTAGATAATGACTGAATGCTCAGAGGTCTTCGATAGGATTAGAGAGTCCATATATTGGTCACCTGTTTTAGAGAAGTGTGCCCTGCACTGCACTGGGGTATTAAGTTCCACAGACCACAAGATAGCGTTTCACCAAAACTTCTAAAAGCGGCAACTCAGGTGGTCTCCAATCCAAGTTCTGACCAGGCCCACTGCTGCTTATCTTGAGAGGGCTGACCAGGTCTGTGGACGTGCAACTGTAATTAGTCTGTAAGTATAGCTACCTACGTATGGTAGGTGTTTCTAATAACTGTGGGAACGTATGCATGATTCTAAGCATTCCCACAGTTCGCACACACACACACACACACAAGCACACACAGGTGTGTGTGCTCACATGAGACTCTCCCACCTCTACATTTTCCCATAGCCAATTAACACGAGGGCTGCAGCTATGAAAGACTGCTGATTACCTGAACAGATATGCAGGAGGATCTCGTGAGTTTCCTCCTCCACAACTTGCCCTTTGGATTTTCCCGCACGTTAACACATCTCTGCTGCACACACACACACACACACACATACACAGTTACATAGCAGAGAGTTAAGCTGATGGATGCTCACACACACACACTTTCCCAGATGTGCTCGTACAGCCCATAATCCTCCCACACAGATTCACACTAATTATCTACAACAGGTAAACACGCTCACTCTCTTTTTCTCCTCTGTCTCCATCTCTGTCTAGTTCCCCCCCCCTCTCTCTCTCTTTATCTCACTCTCTCCCTGTCTCTAGTTCCGTTCATCTCTCTCTCTCCCCCATATCTCTGTCTTGTATCCCCTCTGTCTGTCCCGTTCTCTCCTCATCTCTCTCTCGCTCTCTGTCTCTCTCTCTCTCTACATTCTCACTGCTTCTGTGACCCTGAGACTTCAGTCTTGTTCCACATAACCAGGAAAGGCTGCTTCCCTCTGTTTCCTGCTCTAATTTTAACCTTTGCATGTGTGTGTGTGTGTGTGTGTGTGAGTGTTTTGAGTGTGTATATGAATGGGCAAAAGACAAGCATATCCACGTTTTTCTGCTTATTGTATAAACTCCTCTGCCATCCTTCTTACAGTATTTACCTCATCCTTATCCTTAAATAAAACTTGACTCGTTCTCTTTTCCTGGAAATCTCAGATCAGATGAAGTGATGTAGGTGCCTCTGATTACTCACTTTTCTTTTCCTGCATGTTCACACGTGGGTTTTAATGCGCAGGGCTTTTTTTTCCTCTCTAATTAGCGAGCTAAGCCGCCCTGTTATGAGCCGTGCCTCAAGTACGATCTGTGGTAATAGTAGATTAAGACACAATTATGCTCACAAATCCCTGAAGTTCCTGTGATCGGTAAAGGGCCGATATGAGGTTTGTGTCTTGCAATATGAGTGAGTATAGTTATACATTAGGGCACAACGGTACATTGTTTCAGACTCATTATCATGTTTGTATGTGCAGCAGCCACATCGCAGGCCAGTGACAAGTAAGACAAATTGAAATATTTTTTCCATGAATTTACACTACCGGTCAAAAGTTTGGACACACCTTCCCATTCAATGTTTCTTCTTGATTTTCATTACTATTTACATTGTAGATTCTCACTAAAGGCATCAAAACTATGAATGAACTCTGTAAGGGCTATTTGACCAAGAAGGAGAGTGATGGAGTGCTGCGCCAGATGGCCTGGCCTCCACGGTCACCTGACCAAACCCAATCGAGATGGTTTGGGATGAGATGGACCGCAGAGTGAAGGCAAAAGGGCCAACAAGTGCTCAGCATCTCTGGGAACTCCTTCAAGACTGTTGGAAAACCATTTCAGGTGACTACCTCATGAAGCTCATCGAGAGAATGCCAAGAGTGTGTAAAGCAGTGATCAAAGCAAAGGGTGGTTATTTTCAAGAATCTAAGATATAAAACATGTTCTGGGTTATTTCACACTTTTTGTTTACTACATAATTTCATATGTGTTCATTCATAGTGCCTTCAGTGAGAATCTATAATGTAAATATTCATGATAATAAAGAATAAAACATTGAATGGGAAGGTGTGTCCAAACTTTTGACTGGTAGTATATAAGAGCAGTCCGTCTGATTTACGCCAGACTTCAGGGGTTTGGATTCCGGAAAGTTGAAGAAAGGGTCATTTTTCTGTCCCTGGACTACTGGCCGGGTTTTGCTCTTCCCACATTTTTGTTCTGATTTTTTTTTGTTTGTTTGTTTTACCATGTTTAAAGGCAACACGCTGGTACCTTAAAAATGCAGATGCACTCTCCTATAAGATCACTACAACAGTCCTGGAACGATTCTTTTTTTCCAAATTAAGTTATCCAAGCCACTTTGGTTTTTACAAATCCTGTATTGTTTATATTGCAATATATCGCAGAAAGAAAATCTATTGCAATGTCAATATTTATGTCTTTGTATCATGAGGAAACGGGCACTTGGTGTGTTTTTATAGCCCGTCTAGCTCGGTCTGTCCCTGCAGCTGTAGACCAGTCTCACTTCTCACTTCACTCTCCACCTGACAGACCAGCCCTGGTGCTACACTTCAGGCTAATTCCGGCTGCTTTAGGAGAAAGCGCCTCTGTTCGGGTCAGGGCTACGCTAGGGCTGAACTCCGGAGTGGTGCAAGGAGACAGGAAGGGCTGGAGAAGGGATGAGGCAACTTCATGGCTCGCTACCAAGATATGTGTGCGTGTGTGTGTGTGTGTGTGTGCAATTTTGCATTCACCCAGAGCAGCTGTGCTCACTAGGAGCAGGAAATGTTCTTGGAGCGCATGTGTCTAAAGTTTTCATTCACCCAGCCCATGTACGCCACGTCCTCCATGGTTCAAGCTAATTACTCCACCTCTCCGTCCTTCACCCCGACAGTTCAGTCAGAAGGACAGAAGACCGCTCGGTCATTCTGTCGGTCAGACACGACCTACATCGTTGCCCTTGACAGGACACATTAGCGCATGGCTAACGAGATCAGACACGTAACAGGATTGCGCAGAGGGAAGTGCCAAATCCGATCATATTTGAGGGTTGTAAAGAAAGCAATCACTTAAGTGGTCTGCTGAGAGGGAGAGAGATGTCATAAAGGGTTTATTGCATTGAAAATGAATGATAGTAAGAAAGTGAAAGTGTGACAGAGAAACAAGGGCACAGTCTTGAATTGTTTTTCGTGCATTTCACAACTTTTTGCAAGTAGCTTTAACCCTGAAGCTCGCCGAGGGGCACCAGCAGTGTCGGAATAAGATACACACAGACATAAACAAATAATATTTAATCTGTTGATCATTGAAAAATCAATAGAATCTCCATGCCATGGGTCAGCAAACTACGACTCCCAGGCCGCATATTGCTCACAAATCTGCTCTTCATTTGCGCGTATGCATTTAATCAGATGCTCTTATCCAGAATGACTTCCATTCCCTAATTACTGGACAGTCCCCCTGGAGCAACTTGAGATTAAGGGGTTTGTTCAGTGGGTTTAGTCTCTCTTGGGATTCAGACCCCCTTTCTTATTGGTGTAATGTGGCACTGACTTAAATAAGCAACACACGCATTTTACATAGACACGATACCACTTGAGAAATGGAAGTCACATGCAAACTTGCATGTGGCTAATTAGCAATAACGTTGTTACTAATACTGTTAGTGTCCAATTAGCTGCTAAAAAGCAAACGCAAATCTGGATCCGGATCTCTGGCTCTCAGCGGAGAAGAAAATTGACTCTTACTCTGTACCAAACAGAACCCAAGCAACGGCAGGAGAAACACCTGCGAATCTGTCTCACTTTACCCTGTGCGTAGACTTTTAAATCTTAAATATATCCGTGGATGGTCAGTAAAAAAGCTTGCGCTCTTGATTGACACCTCAATCAGCCAGTTTTGAACTGGAGAGCCGAAACCGCTTATCGAGAAAGAGTGTAACGGTGAAAGCAATGGGTAAAGTGAGAAGGTCAAAAATGCTGTAAAGAATAGACGGTGAGGTGCAGAAGAAAAGGAGCAAATCGGGAACCCGGTGGTTTAGGTAGGCACACAGATTTAGCAAACTAGTTGTACGCTGGACCTGAAGTGGGTCTACGGCTTGAGATTGAGAGAGGGGGAGCAGAGGGAGGCACAGGCAGCCCTGACAGGCGGTGATGGAGAGGACCAGGCAGGCAGTCATTGTGCTCCAAAGGTCATTATGATCCCAGTCTGAATAGCTCCAAAGTGATTCCTCTTTATGCAGGCCGACATAAAAAGCATTCCACTCTGGCTGACCTGCTCTCTCTCTCTCTCTCTCTCTCACACCACTGTCCCCCACTTCTCCATTCCTCCATCCCCTCTACCCCCCACCATCCGTCTCTCTATCTCTCTCCCTCTCTCTGTCTCTCTCTCTCTCTCCGCCTGGACCTGGGGCTTTAGAGCCCGTATGACAACACTTATAAATCTCCATTACTCCACTCCATTGTTCCAGGGTGGTCAGCTATTATATGTGCTCTCAGGCTGGCAAACGCATGCGTCTCAGTTTGGGGAAAGGCGAAGCCAGCGGCCAAGAAGCCCCACGTGAAGCCCACGTCCATGGCACATAAAGAGCTTTTCCTTGCAGGTGGTGTAATGATGTGTGCGTCTGCTCCCGGGATTCGCCGCTTTGTGGACACACACTTTTTCAAAATTATCACACCATGATAAGTCGTTAGAGAGGCCTTGGAGAGAGTGTGAGGCTCACACTTACAACTGTTGGTTTTGGGAAAACTTACCACAGCTGTTCTGTATGTGTTGTTTATTCGGTAAGAGCTTTCTCGGTAGGAATGAGCCAGTACTTTTTGAATCTATCGCAAATGACACATAACAGATACATAATGTACATAAACTATATAGTATAAACAACAGTAAAAAGTACATTAAACAGTAAATACGATTTACTCTACGACCTCTACTAAAAGGTATTAAGGGGTGTTGGTGGCCTAGTGGTTAGTGGACCAAGAGGAAACTCCAGGCTGGCACTACCATCAACCCCAAGTTGTTTCAGGGAGACAGTCACTGTAATTAGGAAAAAGGAGGCGCTCTTGATAGGGCTAAATGGCTATTTAGATTTGCCAATTAACCTACATTGCATGCTTTTGGATTGTGGAAGGAATCCGGAGCAAACCTAAGCAAACACGGAGAGAGCATGCACACTCCACACAGAAAGGCCCCAAGGCCAACCCGGTGCTCGAACCCAGGACCTTCTCGCTGTGAGGCGCCAGCACTAACCACTGTGCCACCATGTCACCCTAAATACCATAAAATGTAAATGTAAAAAATGTAAATGTAAAACTAGGCCCAATCTGGATGCTGTAATTATATAATTCATAATTTTACATGTTTTTTACATGTTCAATATGTTGATACATTTTTAGGTACGTGCATCAGTACATTTGTGGCCGCATGTTTTTAACCGAACATTTTTTATTAAATACAGTAAAAGCATAAAAAAACTCATCAGCACAGCTGGAGACAAAATGTACAGAGAATAGAACACAAGAACATGAGAATAAATTAGGAATATATAACTATATGAGGACAACCACAGGAGAATAAGTAACTACTGTATGTCATTTATATATTATTCATAAATGAGTTTGTTGTTTGGATGATGACATGTTTTTGATAATATACCGGCATTCACTCAACGGTACAATTATGGCTGTATGATGAACATTACAGATATGTCTACATAAAGGCATAAAAATACTGCTCGACACAAACACACAAGTGTGTGCACAAAATGAAGAGCATGAGAATAAAATGCATGAAAATATTCCTCAACACTTCTGGTGACATCACTGTACAGAGTACACAGAATAATGCGAGAACATAAAACATTAAAATGGGAAATAGGAAATCAATAACATGAGAATAAAGGATAAAGGATGTGCATTTGAACTGGAGCCAGTGTGGATAAGTCCTATTTTTGCATTAAAAATGTATTAATCAATAAGTCTTAATGTTTTTTTAATCAATAATTGGTTTTGACTGTGTAAATTGAGCTTTTTGAGTGAGAATGTGTCAGTAGGGCTGTATCTGTAGTTTGGAATCCATCACAAATCTATCTGCATAAATTCATAAAACATCACTTTCTACAGTTCACATAAGAACTCAAGGAAATGGCACTGTCAGGGGAATAAATAACTATATGAGAATAAATAACAAGAGAATAAGTAACCAAATTTATTTGCAGCACATGCATTTCATATTCAGAATATAAATAAAATGCAGTGGTGTTTGCACTGAGATGCTGCATTGTAAGAAAGTGTCATATTGTGAAGTTGAAAAGCCCAGCCCTGGTTTTAGCTTTTTTGTGTTTGTATATTTGTTTGGAGCTTTCTGACAGTTAGTGTTCAGCATTTCGGTTTCAGCCCATGTTTTCGGTGTTGCGCTTTTCGACACTGCGCCGCTCCGTGCGAGAAAAAGACAATCTCATGAGCCCTAGTGCGCCCGTGGAAAAACTGAGAATAAGATTTAGCGGCTTTACCGTCCCAGAGCATTCTTTATATTAACCTGAGATCGACCGCATTGATGTTCGCTCCGAGCACCGCTCTCTCTCCACACACACTCACACCATCGCTGAGCCGACATAGCTGGGAGTGTGTGGCTTCGTCTAGCTTGACCACACTGTGTGTGTGAGTGAGTGTGTTCTATGTGTTCTTGTGTACAGGTTTTTGAGCTGATTGAGCTTACATTAATAAGAAATCCTATGATGTGCCCAGTTTTTGTACCTATGTGAGGACCTTTTCTTTTTGGGGGTCTAGTCCTCATAAGGACAAAATGCTTGTTTTGAAAGGTTCTTTTCTCAACTTTTATTTGATAAAGTTCCCACTTTTATAGCATGATTGTATTGGTTTCAGGGGATTTGTGAGGACCTGGTGTCCAAATTTATTTTCTGGCAATGTGAGGACCACAGGTCCTCACAAATCCCCTCAAACTCCTACACTTATACTATAAAAGTAGACATTTTTGCAAATAAAAGATCAAAACAAGCATTGTGGCTTTGTGAGAACATTTTTATAGTGTGTGTGTGTCTACAGGGTTTTGAGCTGATTTGTGAGGACCTGATGTTCTAACTTTGATAGGAAACCCTGAGAGTTGGCATATTTTTATATCTTTACGAAGAACGTTTAAACTTCAGTGTGGGAAAACCACAAAAGACTTTGTGAGGACTTTTTTTGTATGTTTGGACCAGTCAGGCTTCTATACTGGCAGGTTTTATATGAAAAACATAAACTTTTGGTTACCAAGCTTAAGGTAAGAGTTAGGATTAAGTGTATTTTTTGTCTATTCATTATCAGAGTCAATGGAAAGACCTTACAAAGACAGCAAGACAGCAGGTGTGTGTGTGTGTGTGTGTGAGAGGTTCTGTATTTGGGGGAGGTAAGGGATGAAGGAGCGATAAAGCAGAAGAAAGAGAAGTATGGAGTGAGATAGAGGACTGGAGCGGACAGTGAGGCATGGAGGTGGAGGCGAGTGTCAGTGAGATAGTCAGCGGGACTGTAACAGATTAGCGAGTTGTGAGGAAAAGTGAGAGCCGAGGAATCACTCACATTCAAGCGCCCAGAGATGAACAGAGAGAGATAAGAGCGGGGAGAGAAAAACCGCTTTGGGTTTGTAGAATAAAGAGCAGTACAGCTGGGTGGAAGGAAAAGGGGGCATAAATCAGGGGGAGAATCAGAGCCGGATGGGCTTTAACTCACCATTTCTCTCCCTCTCGTCTCCCTCCCTCCATCCCTCCCTCTCCCTCTCTACCTTCTGGGCTGGATTTAGTAAAAGCGGAGAAAGAGAAATAGAGAGAGAGAGACTGAAGTCTGTTTAGACAGAACGAGAGAAGGCAGTTGGTCTACACTTCCATCATCTTTTGTGTGTAACTGTAAGCACTGTATTAGCAGCCTTTTGGGTTTATACTGTAACATCACAGCGCCTCTTACTGGCTCCTCACTGCTACTGCAGCACAATGAAGTTACCTCCTGTCACAAAAACGCCTTCACAAGAAAACCAAAAAGCACTTTAAAAATAAATAATTTAAAAAAAAGACTGAATCCAAACCGGCAGTTCAAATGATGAATTAATCCTGATGCTCTCGGTAGCGGTGCTAATGTAGCTAATGTAACCTACTCTCTTAATAAACATGGTAAATGGAAACCTCTGTTTCTGCAGAATTCTGAGGCTAAGATTAGCTGATAACTGCTAACACTCTGTTACAATTCTCAATCATGCATTACTGTAAATTAGCATCAGGAATCTGTTGAGCACACAACGATTCTGACATTAGCTAGCTAAATTTAGCATTAATCTTTGCTGTGAGTGCTACTATTTAGTAAGAAAATTACTCAAATGAATCCATTGATCAGTCTTAATATGTATCTCAATGTTAAATTCATCTTAATGTTGATGTTATATTATAATTCTCATAGATTCGCTAGTCATGATAAGTTTGTGGAACCAGGCAGGAATTGCGTATGTTCTTATGTTATCATTAAACGCTAGCAGTAAGTGCTGTTAGCTAGCTGGATTTAGCACTCGCAATCTGTTAGCTTTTTTAAAATGTTTCCCTTTACAACCTGGTGGTTCTAGAAAACATGTTAGCTTCAAACACACTTGTAAGAAGAGATGTGGTAAATATGGCTTTGAATATGACGTTTGAAGGCTCATGTGAGACAATGTTTTTTTTTTCCTCTAGCATTACAAAGCATTAGAGTGACTACGTTTAGCCTTGTGTTACCTCTTCGACTGATTGGCGTTAGAGCTCGACTGCTGTGAGGTGAAGAGTTTTGTGTAAAATGTTTCTGGATTGCTCCGATAACATGTTAACATGTTTATACTTCTAGTTTAAAGTGCATTTATATTCTATTTCTAATTTAAAAGTGTATATTTTATATTCTACTTACATATTTTATTCTATGTGCCTTATTTGTTTATTGTTAAAACTGGAACCACGTCGTCTCGTCTCTCTGTATACTCGTACAGTATATAGCAGAGATGACACTAAAGTTTACTTTCACTTTTATTTGCATAAATACATCTATAATTATATTTGTGTAAAATTGTTTTCTTAGCTTACCATCACACTATTTTAAGGTTTGCAACTTTGTAGTGCTCTCATCTTGTATTTATACTATTTCTGTTTAGTTATGGCAGTCGGGCCTAGCTTTTCAAGTCTTAGGCTAGTTCTCGTTTTTGTCGGACGTCTATTTTGAAACTCCTGATTTGAGAAAGGGTACTGCCAATGTCTGTTTCAATTCTCGCTGTACTTCTCATCTCGCTTTGTACAGCAGACATTTACATTTCGGCTACATTTAGAGAATGTCCGCAAAACATTCATTCATCTGAACTGCTTAATCATTTAGGGGTCTCGGAGATCGGAGGCTATCCCGGGGCTACGGTCGCGAGGCAGGGACCAACCCTGGGCGGGCACCAACATACCGCAGGGCTCACACACTCAGAGTCACTCCTTATGGAGCCAATTTAGATTAATCAATCAACCTGCAGCACCAGGAGAAAACTCACACAAACATGGGAAGACCAGGCAAACTCCACACAGAAAGGCCCTACGGCCGACCAAGGGTTCGAAGCCAGAACCTTGCTGTGAGGCAACACCACTACCACTGCGTCACCGTGCCACCCACGCAGCAAACAGATGCAAAAACAGAGTATAGTCCAGAAACACAAGACAATGGTCGGTACACGGGAAGGCAGAATAACAAATACCAAAAGTCAAGGGCGTGGCGAGTAAATCTCAGCTGATTCGATCTAGTAATTATGGGTTGTTGTGAAGACCTGGAGCTAGAGTTTGGATCAGACCGTCCGTCTGAAGAAGGGATTCAAGTCTGAAACCTTACAATCATCTTGTCAAAATTGCATACCGTCCAGTACCTACTTCTGACATGAACGCACCATCCCTTTGTTTCTTACTCTTATGTAGGCCACAAGCAACACCGCCACACCTCATTTCCGGGCCCGGTAAAAGGCCGAGCGCAGAACCCGAATGCGGAAAGTCGGACGTGGTCGGGAGCGATGGTATCCGAGTCCCCGCAGCGCCGCTCTCAAGGACACAGCGCATTAGGCTGATTACATAAAGACAGAGAGTGATTTATAACGGCTCGCCCCCGTCTCTACCACACGATTTATCACCGGCCTCTTGACTTAATAACGTATCGATATTTAGACACGCTGGCCCGGAATCCGGATGGGGGAAGCGTGATGGAGGGAGGAGGTGGAGCCAGAGTTGGGGAGGCTACTTTTAAAACGGTGGCTTTTCAAGCTCCAAGCTGCTTCTGATTAAAAGTAACTAAGCTGCTGTAATACAGCACTTAGCTACACTACCAAAAGCATTCTTTGACGCATCGCGCGCATGAGTTATGTTGCCGTCGCGGTTGCCACTCAGGTGCCATTTTGCCAACCCGACACCAATCAGACGTCTTTGGAGCACGATGTAGCATTTTACCATGATACATCGCTATTTGTTAATAAAAGAGTTGTTACTTTTGTTATGGAATTTGAAAAGGAGCTTCACTACTAATCAGCTCCTGAAAAAAGAACTCATGTTAGTATCGTCCCGAATTTTAGTTAGCTGCTCCCCAACACACACATCTCTCCACCTCCGCCTCGTCTCGAGACAGCTCAAAGGAGGGGAGAGGCGAGGACGGAGCCAAGTCTGACGGCGTTAACACTCGGGAGATCTAATTGCCACCACGGGTAAGGCAGCGATCAGACGGGGCTCTGATGTGGGTGGAGGACGTGGAGGAAGGGGGAAGAGGGAAGGGGGGGGTGAGAAAGGACGAGAGAGGAGTTTGTTATTCCCCACATCGCTACAGACGTGCAGATTAGAGCTGATGTAAATAGAAAGGACTTTAGGGGCTCTGATTAGATTTTCGTCACAGTTTGGTTCAAAACCACACAATGAATGTTTTATGTTCTTTCATGAGCTACACGTATGAAGCTGATTTTACGTTCACTGGTGCATCTGGTGATTTATGAGGCGATTTGGATGTGTGAATTTGTGTCTACCTTCATGGGGTTTAAGTATGTGAATTGGTGTGTTTGTGTGTGTGTTTACCTGTTTGATTGAGGTGTGTTCATGTATTTATCGCATTGTGGGGACCTTTTTGTCCCCTAAAATCACTTTTATCTGTTTTTTGGGCTTTGTGGGGACATTTGAGAGGTCCCCATGAGGAAAAATGACTTTATAGAAAATGTGCTTGTTTTATTTGAGAAACTAAAAGAGGTAAAAGATGTGCGCCTGGTTACTGAGGTTAAGGTTAGGGTTAGGATTAGGTGTAGGTGTAAAATTATATACTTTAGTCATTATGGTCGATGGAAAGACCTCACAAAGATAGTAATACAGACTGTGTGTGTGTGAGAGAGAGAGAGAGAGAGAGAGAGTGTTTGGATGTCTTTCTATACCTGTGATTGAAGTGTTTGTGTTATGTGATTGAGGAGTGTATGATTGTGTGTGTGTGTGTGTGTGTGTGTGTGTGTTGGCACGCTTGTGCTTCACCATGTGACAGTGTGTTGTTATTGTCGTGTCTCCAGGCTGAAGGAGAGGACAGTCTGAAGAAGATGCAGCTGATGGAGCTGGCCATCCTCAATGGCACCTACAGGGACGCCAACATCAAATCCCGTAAGTGCCTCCTCTCTCTCTCTCTCTCTCTCTCTCTCTCTCTCTTTTGTGTTCTCTCTGTCCGCCCTTGTTTGTTAGAAGGCGTTGTGCACCTTTTGTACCATTCTGGCTTTTACTATCGCCAAGCGCTGTGCTCCCCGGTAACCCCGGCTCTCAGATAAGAGCTCTCCCAAACGGCCCGCTCGCTTTCGCTCCAAATTGCCACAGAGAGCCGTGGGACCTCGCCGCAGAACGGTCAATAGGGTGTGGGCTAGAAAAGGCTCTTCCTCTTTTCTTTTTTTTTCACCACTTTGCTGTGTCGCTTTTCTTTTTGTTCCAATTCCTAACTCCCTAACTACCGTCTGGCGTCTCTCGGCTCGACTCGTATCTGCTTTATGTCGCTGTGTATGGCTCATGCATGACACTAACTCTTGTTTTGTCTCCTCCTTTTCTCCCCCCCAACCCTTATTTTTCCCTCCCTTTTCCATCTCTTCCCCCTCCTCTTCTCTTTTCTTCTTCCCTTCATCCTTCATCGCTCCTCGGCTCACCGCAGCTGCCCTTGCCTTCTCTCTTGCAGCCACCGCCCAGGCACCTCGTATCGTCACCGGCCCGGCACCTGTCCTGCCCCCGGCGGCCCTGCGCGCCCCCACGCCGGCCGGCCCCGCCATCATGCCCCTGATCCGCCAGATCCAGACCGTCATGCCCAACGGCTCTGCCCATCCTGCTGCCGCCGCAACCCTGGTGCCGCCCGGGCCGGAGTCGGCCGGCCTGATCTATGCCACGCCTTACGAGTACCCCTACACGCTGGCGCCCGCCACCTCCATCCTCGAGTACCCCATCGACTCCAGCGGAGTGTTAGGTAAGCACAAACCCTCCTCCCACCTGGGCCTCCACCCACTCCACCCTTCATAGAACCTCAGACCTGCCTCCGACCGTCCCCTTTTCCCTCCATCCCGTCCGCTAACTTGGATCATGGCTTTTTTCTTTAGCCGAGGTCTTGACCACCAGCGTAACCCTTTTCTTCCTCCCTCCATTCTTTTTCTCCTCCTCCTCCTCTTCTGCACCTCCTCCACCCTTCCTAGAACCTCCGACCTGCCTCTGACTGCCGTCCCCTTCCCATAGTGGCTTCCACTTCTCAGAGTGTATCTTATTTTTTTTAGCCGAGGTCTTAACCCTGCGGGTGAGGAGTTATGCCAACCTAACCCTCCCTCCCTTCTTTTTCTCCCCTTCCTCCTCTCCACCTCCGCCATCGCATCGCAGTAGAAGAAGTGCAACGACATAAGGAGCGAAAACAATAACACTCCCAGCCCTTTCTGCCTTAATCCATTTAGAGTCATAAAAGTTCTCTCTCATCGCCAATGCGGGATAAAAAAAATCCTTTTAAGAAATGTGTGCATAAAATGATTGGGCTGTTAAGTGCTCTGCTGGCTTTATGTGAGTCTTCCTTTCTCTTTCTCTCTCTCTCTCGCTGTCTCTCGTTCTCTCGCTCTCTCTCTCGCTCCCTCGCTCCCCACACACAAGCTGTACGGCTTCATTAAGGCACTTGAGAAAAGCCGATTATGAATATCGTGTTACAAACAGCATTCTGCCAGTTTAACACAGGCCGCTCCCAGAGGCACGGTGTTAAGTTGAGCAACGACAAAGAAGAAAAAAAAACAAAAAAAACAAGGCTCTGATGCCAAGAGCAGCGTGTCCAATGAGATGAGCCCGGCCAGGGTTTCAGCTACCGTCCAGAAAAAAAAAAAAAAAAAGCCGCCTTTGCTCATCTGAGATCGTACCAAAGCAGAAGGTCCAGTAAAGCGGCTCTGTCTTAACTGCGTCTTCTATTCGCTCAGAGTTTCGGCTTCAGCGAAGTAGCCGAGTTCTTTACTGTGAGAGAGACGGACGGTGAGGGGTTGTGTTGGGGAGGGGGAACGGAGCGAGGGAGGGACGATGGAGGAGCGCGGAAGATTTCATCCTGTCTTCTCTCTTGTGTACACCTATACAGCGTCGTCAAAGGCCGAAGAGCTGCCCCTCTACGTGGGCTTTCAGACCTGTCACATTCCCATCACTGTGCAGCGCGGAGAGCCAACCGGCCGGCCTCCCTTTTAAAGCAGACCTCTCCCCTCCTCCCCTTCCTCCCTTCCTCCCTCCTTCTTCCCCTCCCTCCCTCCCTCTTTTTTTTCCCCTGCCTACCCTCGCCCCGCAGGCAGCCCCTCCCATCCGCCCGTCTTGTCGGACCCACCTGGAACATGGCCCCCCCGCACGTCTCCGCGGCCCTCCCAGGAGGCCCTTCTTCCCAGTTGTTCTGTTCTGAAAGCGTTGTCTTGATCTTCCTGTTTTGTTGTTGTTATTTTGGTTTTTTTGGTTTTTTAATACCTATTTCCTGTGTGGATTTTCTGTGTACCATAATGAGGGACAACAAGCACTGAGCCCCAAACTGCTGCAAAACCCTCTTTTTTCCATTGCTCCCTCCATTCTCACTCTCACCCTCCGCTCAGGGTGGTCCGGTTCCGGAGGAGGGGGCATCGAAGGGTTGGGGGAGGGGGGTTTACATGAAGACGGTGAGCGGGACAGTTGGGGTCGGGGTTGGTACGAAACCGTTGTAGGGCAGTTCGACACTGATTTGTAGTTAAGGGGTCCAGAAAGGCTTACAGCGACAAAATTAACACGGGCTGCCCTAAAACGGATTTGGGGGGTAAGAGACGAGCCTGTAGTGTGTGTTGCTGCCCGAGGACAGACGTTCCCGGCACTAACTTCCCGTTCCCTTCCTTTATTCTTTAGGTGTGGCTTTCCCCACGAAAGGCTAAAAACGCTTTTCAGGATCCTTACTGAGCCCCTCCTCCGGTCTGAGTGTTAACACACATGTGCTTTTGTTTCACAGCGGCCTTCTCGTTTCTCGAGCGTTTGACCAACCACGAACACGAGCCTAGCAGTCAGTCGGACGCGTCACTCTCACTTTTTACGCCCGAACAGGCTCAGCTCCTAGCGGATAAATACACACACACATAAACACATGTACACATGTACGTAGCGGATGCCTCGTAGATGGTTTAAAAAAAATTAAGATCAAGGCAAAACCACAAGATTGTTCTACTGACTGCTATGTTTTTCTTTTGGTTTAGGAGAAAATAGAAAATCGACATTATCTCGCTTTATTAATCACTTAATTCATCGCTGTTGTGTTGTGTAATTCTTTTCTGTTTTCTTAACTACTGCAAATGTGCCTAAACGCTTTCGTCTCTGTGCCTTGGCTCACAGAGCGAGTGTATCAGTATTATATTTAAGCGGCAGACCGGACGGACGCACTTCCGGTCGCTAGAAACGCGAGATTACGTGACTAGTAAAGCTGCCCTCTGCGCGTGTGAGCTCTTGTTACTTACTAATAGCCGTCATACTGTATACGAGCAACGCATGGATCCACTTGAGATGCAACTGTTGTTGTTAGTGGTGTTGTTTTTGTTCCCCTATTACAATGTGCTAGTTTTAAAGATGAAAGATGAAAAGTATTATTTGTGCCTTAACTTGTATGTTCCTTTATTTCTTTTATTTGCATGGTCCTTGTTACACATTTTGGGTCCTAAAGACGAACACTATCTACGCGGTTTGTTTAAACTGATGGAAATTGTGACGTTGATTTTTATGATCTAATCTGTGTTTTTGGTTGATATTGTTGCGATCCAAGCAGGTGCAGTGACATCTAAGGTTCGAAGGCACGAAATGCGGGTCCATCCTTACCAAAGGGTAGTGACCACAGACAGAGGTTAGTTTAGCTCCCATGCTTTCGTATTCCACACCAGTAGCCCACATACTGTCAGTCCTGATATTGTTGAGTGTGCAGATTATTCCCAGCTCCACGTCAGGCCCCTTTTTGTGCATCGTTCCCTTTCTTTATCATTAAACCCTCCAACGTCAGTATCATGCAAACATGCACGTTGCAGACGTTCACTGATTCAGTTCCATTATTTTGATGACCTTGTGAATCTGACAGGATGTTGATGACAAATAATGGACCACCTTTCAGGAAAAAAAAAAACATGCTAGAAATGCCGCTGAATGACTCATGAACTCACTGACTCCGTTCTTCATCTTGAGGCTCACTGTGACTGCTGTTTAGTTAATGGGCCGTATTTTAATACACTCTCAAACTGATTGCAGCAACAGTCTCCCTGCAGCAACCGCCGGTTAAAGGTGTTTCCCAGAGGCCCACTGGTGCTAGTTCTGTAAATTAGGATAGAGCTGGATTTGAACCTCGTGATCCGTGGGCGAGTATCCCGCCACCACCCCGTTATAGTAGTATGTGGTTAATCTGAGATTAGTTTGGAAACATCTACATGAGCTAAGATGGAATTCTGAGTCATAATTCCATGACACCATCGTCCAGTTTAAGAGCCAGAGTAAAACTCGCAAACAATAAAAGAAATCTTACCTCACTTTTGCAACAGCAAATCAGTACGACAGAGTCTCATAAAGTGCCCCGAGAAAATTAGATATTAGAAGTTTTATTATCACTATTACAACACCAAAAATGAAAGCTTAGTTTGTGGACCAGCTTTTCATACTTACAGGGGAGATGATGAAGAAGAAAAATAGGTTTTTACATCATATTAAGATTCAGTATTTTTTAACCATCCCATGAAAACCTAATTTATACAATTCTTATTTTAATACTATAATTATCAATCAACATTTGGATTTTCTAATGATTGCAGCAGTTGGTGGCCTAACGGTAGGGTGTTCGCCCCGTGATCAGAAGGTCGCAGGTTCGAATCCAAACCCGGTAAAGTTACCACTGAGGTACTCATGAGCACGGTACCGTCCTCAAGCACTGCTCCCAGGGCACTGCCCATGTTAGCTGCCCACTGCTCCTTTACGGATGGGTCAAATGCAGAGGTCACATTTGGTTGTGGTGCACTGTGTGCTGTGCTGTGGTGTGTTCACAATAACAAAATAATCACTCACTTTCACTTTTAGAGAAATGGCATAAAAAAGTCAAGAAATGAATTCTGATTGAGGCATAATCACACATGTACTAATGGAACCGAGTCAGTATCAAGTATTTACAAAGTGTAATTTGAGAGACAGTGATGCCTGTTTGGACCTGGGAATAATTTTTATTACTTTTCTTGTGGATTTTGATCATCAACATCAGTCATTGTGCTTTGCAAAAGATCTCACGTGTATTTTTTTTATGTGGTGGACCACACAAACTAAGTTACTTGAAACACGTTAAGACGTCTAATAATTGAAGCGACCATAAAAACAATTGACCGTAACGATTTATAACGGATGGAATGTTTGTGAGGAAAAAAAGATACAAATACAGACCAAAACCCTCTGCCTTCAGTCCAGCAGTCCACTGCTACTGACCTTCACTGTGAAAAGGCAAAGCCGTTACGATACTGTGCCACCAGTATATGGGTTTCGATTTTTTTTTTCCCTTCCCCCTTCCAAATGTCTCCAGATTGACATTTAGGGGTCAAGTGGTACTTCTGGTCGACTGAATCCAGGTGTAATGGTCTCGGAAAGACAAATGTATGAACGAGGAGGAAGAGACAGTTGTTTGGTTGCCACCATAAGCTCGGCTCTCTCTTTACCAGTTCTAGCTGGCAAATAAGATCACAAGTCAGACGAAAGTCGTCTCCAGAGATTTTCAATTCCAATGGGTTTTTTTTGTTATTATCATTTGTATTTTCTCATATCCTTTTGGTTTTATACTGTAAATGTTTTATATTATGGTACTACTGCTTTCGAGAGTCTACTTTTTAAGAACCCATTTTGCACAGATCTTCCAAATTTTAACTCTGTGCATTCTTACTGGATCTACATACAGAGAGGCCTCAGTTTGGTTTTTTTTGTTCTTTTTAATTTGCTTATCTTGTTTATTTCCATCTGTTGGTATTTGCCTCATTGGGTTAAGAGATACTATGTGGCACAACTCTTATTTTGCACTGAGCGAGTCGGAAGCCTTCATCTCCTCTGCTCCACGAGGGGCAGACATGTTGAAAAGTGAAAAAAAAAAAACTACACCAGACCTCAGACGACGGAACTGAAACGAACATATTTTGTGATCAAAGCTGCATAGTCTTAAGGTTTTCACCGCTGTGGGTGTGGACAGAAATTGTGGATTTGATCACATCAAGAGTATAAATGCATTTATGAAAAATATTCCACTTGATACTTTTTTTTTATGTTTTACTGTAAGCTTCTTTTTATTTTCTTGTTTTGTCTTTGCAAAGAAAATAGTATTTACTTGTGGCTTCTTAAAAATATATATAAATATCTATATATATATATATATATATATATAAAAAATATAAAACAGGAATGTATATGAAATGTCAGATTTTACTTGTATTTTGCAAAGAAATATATTATTGATATAATAGGGGGCTATTTGTAGGAAAGGAAAAAGAATGTGATGCATCCTAGTTTAGCTGCTAGCACCACCTTAGAAGAATTTCCTATATTTTTGAATATATGTTAGGGCTTTATATATGAATGACAGGACTTTTTTCCAGTGTTTATATGCAAAAGCATTTTATATTGTGTCCTGTGAAATTATCAGTAGTCTGCAACGCTGAGGGCAATAGCTCAGAACTCCCCCAGCTACGTGTTTTTCATAGCGCAATAACATCTTAGAGAAATGCTTGTATTAATGCTTTGTATCATTGAGCCAGATTTTTTATGTTGTTGTAAAATAGAAGAAGAAGAACAAAAAAAGACTTTTGGAAACAAAAAACCCAATAAAATTTTATTGAGTACAAAAACAACCGAGACATGTTTTGGCCCCAAATTATTTCACCACTAAATATGTGGACCTTTTCAAATTCTTTCCCTCCTCCAGTTTTAACAACTCATTATAATAATAACCCTAATAATCATAATAACCCATGTCCATCATAATATCTCAGCTTCCTGCTTGTTCTCTTGTAGAGCTCTAGTGCTTAATAGCAGTCAGGTAATGCAACCCAACCTGACCTCACCTGGCCTGGCCTGACCTGACCCTCGGTCTGTCTTCTCATTTCATCAAGAACGAGCTCATTGCATTCACTTGACTGCTACAAAGTCATTAGACATGTTTACTGCAGTTGTCTTTTCTCTTTTCCTCCTTCCTTTTAATTTCGTCCTTGTTAACATGCCGGAACAAGCTTTCCATCTCGCTGCGGGTAAAATCGAGGCTGTGATTTTTTACACTCTTTATTGATGAAGGCCAACAGTAGCTTCCATATTCAGTCCTCACCCCCCTCCCCAGCTTCCCCACCTCTGGAGTTGTTCCCATTTAGGGAGAAAAAAAGCAATTCTACCTTTCATGCTTAACACAACATTGCTGGATATCTCAGGCCGGCGTTCGCCGCCCCTGCCCCCGGGGACCTGGAGGAAGAATTCAGTTCAAGCTAATTCTCCACACCTGATCGAATAATCAGATAATCCAACCCGTGTGGGCCTGGAACGATTCTTTCCCCATACATTTAAACGACGGCGGCGGTAGCATTTTAGCTTTTGGATAAAGTCGGAGCCGAGCTTTCAGACCCTTGATTGAATCCGGAGCCTTAATTGTGATCAGTTTTTTTAATCATATTGTCATCCTGCTGCCACAAGCTGAAAGCTAATCTCCTCTCTGTCTTCTTTTCTTTTCCTTCCCTCCCCCCACCCTTGTTTCTTTTCCTCCTTTGCTTCCCCCTTTTTTCCTTTCCGTCTTTCTGTTTCTCTAACCCCACCCAGCCACCGGCAACTAACCCTTGACCTTCTAGACCTCTCCACTTCACCCAATGATGACCTGCCCATTACCTGCCTGCAGATCACTTCTCTGCCCTAAAACAAAAACAAAGCAAAACTGAACGAATGAGTGAACCAATGACAGAAAGAGAGCGTTAAACAGCCTTCACTTGTCAATGCCGGCGGAGAAGCGGCTTCCCACCTCTCGACCCCCGAGCCCCAAACCCGACCCTGACCTGTGGACTCACGGCAAAAGTCTGAAGCGAGGAAGTCGTTGGGGAATGACGGACCTGCCTGCCGTTAACGACCTGCGCCAAGTGAATTTTAAGCAATAAGCAACTAACTGATTAGCCCAACTCTTTTCCACCTAGTCCTTCACCAAAACTCTGAACACACACACACACACACTCCAAAGAAAAGGCTCTTTGGCCGGGCGCTTCGCGCCTTGACTAGACCCTCACATGGCCGAAATTCTGCAATGGGAAAGGGCGAAACCAGGCTGGACTGCACTGGCTGATAACCAATCTCTCGAATGTATTGTCCCGATTTGTTGAGATCCAAAAGCCAACCTTCATTCAAATTCACGGAGAAGCCAAAAATCTGGAGTTCATAGCGTGCAAAAAAAAAAAAAAAAGTCAGAGCAGCGCAAAGAGACCGGCGAAGAGGCGTTTAAGATAAAACAAGCATTTTCACCCTAAACAATCGGACACTTTCTCAAGTGGACGAGTTTCTCTGAGGATGTAAAAGCCATGCTTGCCTATCAGCTGTACAAAATGTAGATAAACGTTTCAAGAGACGAGAAAAGTGACATAGCGTGGCACAGAAAAGAATCTTTATTACCCTCTGCGTTGCAGAAGAAGCTATATTTTACATTAGTCTTTTTATGCTAGCGGTGTAAGTGAGGAAAGAAGAAAAAAAATATAGATAATGCGAACCCTTTATGATGGCTCAATCCAGTTTTCTGTAATTGGATGTAGAAACGGATGACCAAAACAACCTCTTTGGCTCCGGCAACGGAGGTGGGGGTTGAAATGGAAACATTACGAAGTGCCTTAAACCGTAGTTCTCGTGGTCTCTTCGATCTGAATGTGTCATCATTAGTGGCCGAATGAAATGACCCTTGAGCTCAGTACCTACAACCCTCCACGTCCATCAGACCTCGACTACGACGAAATGTATTCCCTCACCAATCTGGATCCTGGCAAAGCTTCAGATATAATAGCCCCAAAAGCCTGAACAGGGCGGTTTCCAAATGAAATTAAACCTACTTGATTTATAAAATTAGACGTGTGAGCCTCCGAAGGCACAGTTAAAAGTGAGGATTGTGTTATGGCTTCACCTTTTTCACATTTAACAATGTTTTAAAATGAGGGAAAATGAAAAACGTCAATGTAATAAGTTGAGGTGGCGGAGGTCTCACTTGTGTTCATTACACACTCCACAGAATGGCCAGACAGCCAGAATGGGTGTATACACACACATATATATATATATATATATATATATATATATATATATATATATATATATATATATATATATACATATATATACACATATATAGACAGACAATTAGACAGATGAACACAGACAGACAGACAGACAGACAGACAGATAGATAGATAGATAGATAGATGATAGACAGACAGACAGACAGATGTGTGTGTATATATATAAATAAATAAATAGACAGACAGATAAGCAGACAGACAGACAGATAAGCAGACAGACAGACAGATAGACAGATAGATAGACAGATAGATAGATAGATAGATAGATAGATAGATAGACGAAGACGGATGTGTGTCAGCATATATAAATAAATAGACAGGCAGACAGGCAGACGGAGACAGATGGATGGATGGATGGATGGATGTGGATGAGATGGATGGCGGACAGGCGGACAGACAGACAGACAGATAGACTGACTGACTGACTAATAGACACACAGATTGATAGATAGATGGACAGATGTGTGTATATATATATAAATAAATAGACAGACAGAAGATAGATAGACAGACAGACCCCAGTAGATAGATAGACAGATAGATTAAAGGATGGGTGGATAGAAAGTGAATGAACGAACAGATACATCTTAGAAGACCTAGGATGGCCGGCTGGTTGAACAATATTTGTCGCTGTACAAATGGACGTGTGTATTCACACATATATTCATACTCACGTATATATGTTCACACACACATATCTATTCTGCGTATACATACTGTATGTACACACATACACACACATATCATGTCACACGTAATACTACACACATGCATATCACACATATATACACCAACATCACATGCATATCACACATATATACACATCACACGCATATCACACATATATACACACATCACATGCATATCACATATATACACACACACACCACGCATATCACACATATATACACACACACCACACGCATATCACACATATATACACACACACCACACCACATGCATATCACACATATATACACACACACCACACCACACGCATATCACACATATATACACACACACACATCACATGCATATCCCACATATATACACACACATCACATATCACACATATATACACACACACACACACCACATATATCACACATATATACACACACCACACGCATATCACACATATATACACACACACCACACGCATATCACACATATACACACATCACACGCATATCACACATATATACACACACCACACACATATCACACATATATACACACATCACACACATATCACACATATATACACACACACACCACACGCTGTCACATATACACACACACACCACACTGCATATCACACATATATACACACACACCTACATATACACACATATACACACACACACCACACATATCACATATATACACACACACCCACCATATATCACACATATATACACACACACACACATATCACACATATATACACACCACATGCATATCACACATATATACACACCACACACATATCACACATATATACACACACATCACACGCATATCACACATATATACACACACACCACCGCATATCACACATATATACACACATCACACGCATATCACACATATACACACACACACCACATATCACACATATATACACACACACCACACGCATATCACACATATATACACACACACATCACATGCATATCCCACATATATACACACACACCACACGTATACATATATACACACCACATATCCCACATATATACACACACATCACCGCATATCACACATTTTATACACACATCACCGCATATCACACATATATACACATCACACACATATCACACATTTATACACATCACACATATCACACATATATACACACATCACCGCATATCACACATATATACACACATCACACGCATATCACACATATATACACCAACATCACATGCATATCACACATATACACACATCACATGCATATCACACATATACACACACATCCCGCATATCACACATATATACACACACACACACATATATATATCACACACATATACACACACACATCACATGCATATCCACACATATATATACCACGCACACCACCACGCACATCACACATATACACACACACCACCATATCACACACATACACACACATCACACCTTATCATATACACACACACACATCACACATATATACATACACACCACACACCACCGCATATCACACATATATACACACACACCACACGCATATCACACATATATACACACATCACACGTATATCACACATATATACACACACATCACACATATATACACACACACCACACCACACGCATATCACACATATATACACACATCATACGCATATCACACATATACACACTACATATATCACACATATATACACACATCACATATATCACATATATACACATCACACATATATCACATATATACACACACACACATCACACATATATACACATACACCACACCACACGCATATCACACATATATACACACACACCACACGCATATCACACATATATACACACACACACATCACACATATATACACACACACATCACATACATATCACACATATATACACACACATCACACATATATACACACACACACCACACCACAACATATATCACACATATATACACATCACCTTATCACACATATACACACACCACCATATATCACACATATATACACACATCACCACTTTATATCACACATATATACACACATCACCGCATATCACACATGTATACACACACACCACACATATCACACATATATACACACACACCACACGCATATCACACATATATACACACACATCACACGCATATCACACATATGTACACACACACACCACCACATATATCACACATATACACACATCACACATATATACACACACACACACATCTTACATATCACATATATACACACACACACATATCACACGCATATCACACATATATACACACACACATCTGCGCATATCACACATATATACACACACATCTGCATATATCACATATATACACCAACATCACTGCATATCACACATATATACACACACACACACGCATATCACACATATATACACACACCACCATGCATATCACACATATATACACACACACACCACACCATATCACACATATACACACACACCATATATCACACATATACACATATACACGCATATCACACACATATACACACATCACATGCATATCACACATATATACACACACACCACACGCATATCACACATATATACACACACATCACATGCATATCTTTATATATGCACACACCACCATATCACATATATACACACACACACACACCATATATCACACATATATACACACACCACATATCACATATATACACACACACCACCATATCATATATACACACATCCTGCGCATATCACACATATGCACACACATCCTATATATATCACACATATATACACCAACATCACATGCATATCACACATATATATACACATCACATATATATCACACATATATACACACATCACATATATATCACATATATACACCAACATCATGCATATCACATATACACATCTGCATATCACACACATATACACACATCACCATATCACATATATACACCAACATCATACGCATATCACACATATATACACACACATCACACGCATATCACACATATATACACCAACATCACACGCATATGACACATATACACACGCATATCACACACATATCACACATATATACACACATCCTGCATATATCACACATATATATACACCAACATCATGCATATCACATATACACACACCGCATATCACACATATACACACACACATCACCATATATCACACATATATACTACACACACCACCGCATATCACACATATATACACACACACCACACGCATATCACATATATATACACACACCACCGCGCCATCACATATACACACATCACACGCATATCACACATATATACACACATCACACGCATATCACACATATATACACCAACATCACACGCATATCACACATATATACACACACATCACACGCATATCACACATATATACACCAACATCACACGCATATGACACATATACACATGCATATCACACACATCTACCCATGCAAATGTTTCTACATATCTATTCACACATGTAAAGATACACAAACAGATTCAGACAGACAGACCGATATACAAAAGAAGCAAGTTGGTGAGACTAATGACTGGCCATCTGGTGTGCAACAAAAATCTTATATAGTGAACAATATTTCACACATTAGCACTGCTAAATCAATAGCAGTCCTGTAATGCTCCCCGAGCGCTTTATGACAGCATCAGTGCGTCTTGTTGGGGAAGTTACTGCACCAGCACCACTGTGGGCTGTAACCTCCGACAAGTGCAGTAAAGTCACTCTACTCCTCCCTTCTATTAGCATGTGAAGCTGTGTGTACTGTTCCTGCCGGCCCGCACCACACCACTGTGTTCCCACCGTGTTGCGTGTCCCTCCTCCCCAATCCCCACCGCCCAAATCTTTCTTTACTATGCAACAGAATGGCCTCTGACGTCTCGTGGGGAGTCTCTGTGTCATCCGACGTGTCTTCCTGTACTGTTCCTCCTCTGTCCTTCCCTCCTTCAGTTAGCCCTCTGCAGTGCCATGACAGCATTAATGTATTTAAGAAGGTCTGCTTGTGGAGGTCAGGCACACTTGTAGGAATACAACAAAATTACACATTTTGCAAAGTGACGAAAATTGAAAATTAATACGCCGAATAACAACAGCTTAACAACACAGTACAGGTTAGATCCATCCGAGGGTGAGCCACATAGTGTCGTCAAAAGTACCGCATGATATTTCACCCTCAATAGCAGTTTGATTAAAAGTATTAGGTCGGGTTTGTGTTGGTTTTATAATTTATCTTTTTTTTTGCAAGAAATTGCCCAAAAGTACAGGATTGTTTGATGTGAATGTTCTTTATCATATGCGTGAGTAAGTGTGTGACAGACCTGCAGTGGAGCGTCTCCGTTACATCCATGCTCTGTGTGCCCCTCACTTGAGTATTGCCTACGAGAAAATGTTACGTCTGTACTCGACAGCCATTGTTACCGAGTTTATACCATATTTTTCTATCTTATTTTATATGTATGTAATAAACTGCAATTAAATGCCTTGTCTCCATACAAAACGTCTACGTGAACAGTCTTTTGCCTGCGGCCCTGAATTACGACTCTCCTTGTTCAATAAGCTAATGGCCCCGTCTGCGATATTTTAACAGCAAATGTTAATAACATGCGGTTCAAGGTTGCCAGTTCCCTCCATATTGATTGTTTTAGATCAGGCTCACACTAGAGCACTGCGGATCCAGAGAGCGCAGTTACAAGAATGGATCTGTGCCAAGACGCCACTTTCCAAATTAGTACAGCCATAATTCACCTTGTCCTCCACACTGTGCTCCAGCAGTCTGCCGTTTCCTCTAAGCGAAGCTAACCCAAGGGAATTCAGGACGATTTTAAGTAGGAGACACATATTTCAATACAGAAGTACGTCATGCATCTTTGCTGTACTGCTTAATATATATCAGCTTAAAAGATTTGCGTACTGTACTTGTTAAGTGCTGTGTTGGCACCGGTGAGTCAGAACTATACAGAAAGGAAGTGAAAGGGTGGGACACTTACACTATTTATGAATTCACATATGGTTTAAAGATTGTACATTTTGGCATTGTTCATTTTTATCAAGGAAATGTTTATTAAAAAGGTAAACTAGCACTGTGATGTTAAATAAACGAGCAACATTGAGTGAACATTACGGCTTAAAAAAGGTGTTTGATCTGTGATGTTTAAATTACAAACTAACTAAAATAATATTCATTCATTTTCTGAACTGCTTAATCCCTATCGGGGTCGCGGCGGGGGACCGGAGCCTATCCCGGGACTACTGCCGCAAAAAAAACTGGACCAACCCGGGGCGGGGACCAACACACTACAGAGCACACACACAGACTCCCATTCACACCCTACTGGTCCAATTTAGAGTTGCCTTTTAACCTATAGTGCATGCCTTCAGACTGTGGGAGGCAACCGGAGTAAACCCACGCGAACACGGGGAGAGCATGCAAACTACGCACAGAAAGGCCCTACGGCCGATCGAACCCAGAACCTTCTCGTTGTGAGGCGGCAGCGCTAACCACCGAGCCACCGCGCTGCCCACTAAAATAATATATGTAATATAAAAATGTTCATTAACAGCGAGTTTTTCTGTTCCCTTGGAATTTACCATGATCATGTCTGTCAGCTTCAAAACCCACATTAATCACATTGTGTAACTATTATCTGTCAGGCACATTTCAGAACCCAATGATAAATTGAAATCAGAAAAAGGGTTTTTTGATATATTTTTTGAAAAGAGCAAATAAAATGCTAAACCTCACCACAAAAAAAACAAGAAATGCATGAGGACACAGGTAAGTTACAACCAAATGGAATTGTGCTCTTATCCACAAACAGAAAAGCTTGTGTCCAAAATGAAATAAAGTCTCTTTGTGCCTTGTGCAGTGCATATGAGTTGTTCAGTGTATTTTACACAACTAGGGTTAGGTACCGAGCTCGGTACTTTTAAAGATAACGACCGAATGATGTCGGTACTACCAGGTATCAGTTCATGTATACTTATATATAACTTAAACGGTGCCAAATTTCAGTACATTCACACACTTTTCAGCAGCGGCACACACGAGCTGAGCGGAACATACGCAACTGGGTGAAAGTTTTAAATTAATAACAGTTATCCCAGTGTTTCAGTGATATTCACCTTTACAGCAGCAATAGGATAGAAATAGATATTTACTGCAGTTACATTTCCATTTTGCTATTTAAGCTATAGTGTTTGTTTGGTTTACCATGACAACGGTTGCCAGGGGAAGAAAGCGCATGCGCGGAAACTGGGTGGAAATCTGAAAACCTGGCGTCAAGCCGAGAGCGTTCGACCGTGTGACTGCACTTTACTCAAATCGACGCAGACAGAGTGACATGCAACATTTGCCACGCAAACCGCAGAACGGGGGCTAGCAATACGTGGAACTTGAGGAAACGGCGGATTAAACATGAAATATATTTACGGGCGGATGAGTGTGCGGTGTTTGATAACTGGAGCGCCACAGTTAAAGCTACAACCGCAACTACAACACCTGCACCGACAGTCACCCCTGCAGCCAGCATCGACATCTACGCCATCGACAAAAGTTCCACTGCAGCTTTAGGTGATTAGTGATCGATCTGTTTTAGATATTGTTCAGGGATCTTTTTATAAAAAACTGTAATAAACTGATGTTGTAGTTGTAACGAAAAGTTACAAGTTGAAATTAGTTTGGAGCTTATTTATTATTACTGTATTTTATATGTTGATACGAACCAGGTATTACAGATTCAGAGCAAGGGATTGAAATGCGGTACCATTGAGTATCAGTACCGAACACCAGGTACTGCTCCTGCTACTGATATTGTTGAACAGGTGATCACCACAGGAACATGTGCTGATTTAACACAATCACTTCATATAAAATCACAAAGCAACTAAAATATCAATATCAACATGGGCAGTTGGTAGCGTAACAATTAAGGCGTTTGCCACGTGATCGGAAGGTCGCTGGTTTGAACCCCAGAATGATAATGGTGCCACTGAGGTACTCATGAGCAAGGTATCGTCCCAAAGCAGGTCACATTTGGTTGTGGTGCACTGTGTGCTGTGTTCACAATGACAAATAATCACTCACTTTCACTATCATTTGACATTTTTATTACTGAACTCTGCCAGACATTTGAATGAAAAATGATCTTTTCTTTCAATAAAAATAGATCTCCTGTTCATTAAAAAGTGACTTATATGTGTGCCGTCTGATCAGTGTTTTCATTTATCAATGCTATGGGCTCATTGATCATTAAATTGATGTTTTGTTAGGTGATGCCTTGTGGTTGAAGGTCAAGTCGCAGAGAGTGTGAAGTAATGTCCAGCGCCACAAAACTTAGGGAAAACCGGAAAATGTTGGTCTGGGAAATGAGAGAATTGTTAAGAAGAATTGATAACGTTGGATGTTTACAGTTCAGATGGAATTGATCAATCAGTTTTCAATTTCCACACCTAATAATTACACCTCTAAAGTAAATAATAAACAGGTTTATGGATCATGATCATAATAAATAATGGGGATACGGTCAGCGTATGCAAACTGCACCATAAGACACCGGGATTAACTTTTATGCATCACTTTTGAGCTATCAGTTTAAAATCAAATCCCAGCGGTTTCTGATCTGACCCGAATAGAAGTGTACTTGGTGGATAAAATGATAAAAACGTGTTCCCCTTTCACGTGCTGGCAGAAAATTTCCTCTTAATGCTGGCCCTGGATTTCAAGCAGGGCAGGATGAAAGTCTTAATCCCGAGTGCTACAAACAATAATTGCCTTCTCTGTGTTGTCAGAGCTTCAAAACATCCAACCATTATCCCACTCTTCTCCACCAGCGTGTCCTCGAACCCTTCCGTCAAGTACACAACTGTGTTTCCTCACTCCACCAGTACAACCGAGCGATCCGCTCCCCCACGGCCTGCCCTCTTTTGTTTGTCTCTTTAGCCCTCTTCACCCATTTTTTTCCCTCTCATCCTCCTCTTCCTCTCATTCCCGTCGTCCTCGTCCTTTCCCTATAAGTCCAGGGCCCGGGCGGCGGAAATTGCTGTGTCTATCATAGGGCTCAAATTGCCTGGGCCTCTGCTCGCTGCTGATAAGACTCGCCCGGGGTCGCCGCCGGCTGTTTGGGGGAAGAAATCGCATCTCGAGTCGCCACCGGGTGTCGAGCCATGAAAGTGTTTGTTTGTTGCGGGGAGAGAGAGAGCAAAAGATCGCGGCTCCCGGAACCTCACCACCAACCCACTGCAGCCGGGGGACGACTCTCAGCTTCACCCCCACTCACACCATTTTCATCCCACCCCCTCTTTGCTCTCCTTTCCCCTCTCTCCCTCCCTCGCTCTCTCTCTCTCTCTCTCTATATCCACTTCTCTCAACTCGTTGTGCTCCGGGGCAGAGGGGGTGTCAATTATAACAGTGGCAGGCAGAGAGGATGTTAAGTTTAGAATGCACTGCATCGCTGCTGAGACGAGGGACGTTACCTTGCAAAGAAAACAGCAACTGTAACAGCGCTCCTAGCAGAGAGACGCAAGGCTTTTTCTCGGCTATAAAATATGAATTTCAACTTCATTTTAAGTTTACTGATAGAAAAAGCAGAACGCCGAACTCTAAAACAGAAAAACTTCAATGCAAGGTCACAGATGACAATCCACCGATTTGAGGATCATTTTAATCATTTCTTGAGTAGCTTCCTCTATAAACCTTCAACTCCTCATCTAATCAGGCGCCCAAAGCAGCGAATTCAACAGCTCTTGCCCTAAGGATGAATCAGGGACGAGAGTGAAGAGGGTAAGGGCAGAGACTGTCCTCCTCCAGACTGGATTAGCATAGGAGAGAGAGAGAGAGAGCGAGCGAGAGAGAGCCCCGAGTGAGATCAGGTTCCCCCTGAATCGGCAAACGTCACCCACTGCTCTTAAAAGCTCTCCGTTCTCTCACGCACAACACACACACACACACACGTTAACTTAATGTAACACAATGCAGAAAGGCTGGGAGTGGGACTGGAGGTGGGGGCTAATGAGTGGGTAATTGTGGCGTTGGGTTAGAGGGGGGAGCTCGAGGACAGCCAGGCTGGGGAAAGGCGAGCCGGCCTGGCTGAAGTGAAGAGCCCTGAGAGGGTGTTTAAGCAGGAACATAGGGATCACCTTTGCTGGGGGAGAAACGCCGCTGACCTTCAGCTCAGAGTGGGGCAATCAGGTCTCGGCTTTCTGGTGACGGGGTCTGATACCACTGACACCAACTGCCAAAGAGGAGGGATGTAAAAATCTGACTTGGGCAAGTCATTATCTGATAAATGTCGAGTCAACCATAGTTAGAGCTCAGATTTTACAGATACATAGTGCGGTTCAATTCTAAACAATTTGCCACTGGCTCCAGTTCCACTTCTCATTGTTGGAACTCAATGGAGTAAGTTCTAATCCATTTCTGGATTGTCATTTCCAAAAACAAAATACAAGGAAAGAAATTGTAACACCTCCACCTTCCAAAAACCATTCCCAATTCCCAAAGTACCAGCCAGGTTTTTTGCTTGACCCTGTTTGGTTTGCCTGACTGCATTATTTGTGTCACCTGTGTGGCTTCCCATATAAGTTCTCCTGATTTGCATGTCCTTTGTTTGCTCCTGCTTTGTGTGCTGTTGAAGATGTTTCAGTTTCAAGTTTCTGCCTAAAGGAGTTGCAAGCGACTTTAGCTCACCATGCTGGTTGTTTTCATTTGTATTGTCAGAAATCGTGCTTAAACGAGCATTTAGATCTCTCCCCTACTTCTACATCATAGTACAGGACATTTGAATAACTCCACCCTCCTATCTGAGAAGCTCCGCCCACCAGGTAGAACTGCTAGCGCTTCCTGATCCGCCATGTTTTCTTGCAAGCGCTAGTGTAGGAATCACAATGAAGAAGTCTACCGGCGGAGTGTTGTGTTGAACATGTATGACTGTGTGGATGGTCTGTTAGCAGCAGCCATGTTGATTATTTTCACGTGAGGTAAACTCTCGCCGTGCTGTCTACACCCCAGTTCCGGAGTGGGACGTTTGTGGGCAGCAGCGGCTCACCTGCATTTAGGAATATTAATGAGAAACAGCTTGTTGTGAAAGGGACTGAAATAGAGTGGTAAAAAGCAGGTGAAAATGCCTAATCTGAGAGGTATTTAGAGCAAACTACTTTGGAGACATGTTTAGTGCAGCTCATAGACCTAGTTTAACTTGTTAAAAAAAGTATAATATGGGACCTTTAATATAGTGGTTAGCTACACTACAAGCTACAGAGAAAAAGTATCTAACTACACTGAAGCTATCTGATCTGATCATATTTCATATTTAGGCTGTAGGATACTCTTGTATATTTCTATCTATATGAATAATCTACATTTTTTACAATGTAATGTCTAAGCACAGCAAGTTTCAAAGGCATTTTGGAGGTAGAGCATGTTTTGATTTTCAGCTTTTGTAAGTTACAATCAAATGTGTGAGTTCTGTCAGTTTCACCTTTCAGAGTCATACATTTTGATAACTACAGCAATCAGTTCTTTCTTCTTTGCCAAGGTGGATTCCAGCCTCTGACTCTATTTCACAGCTGCCAAGAATTTGCTGTGATGCAATGAGTGTGGGCCACACCGGTGCGGTCACCACCACTTCTGCCAATTCAACACTAATCTGAAACACCTGCTAGTTGAAAATCCATCGGTGTAAAGACAGAAAAACATTTCTTGGAAGATTTTAGGATTTTGGAATAGTACGTTGCTGGAGAATCCACAGCATTTTAAACATAGCTGTGCTACTGATAATATACTAAAAAGTAGTTAAGTTAAAGCTCCATTTAGAATAACATTTTCAGCCTAGAATAACACTTCATCCACAGTAAATTCACAAGTGAAAAGGACATGGAACTCATATCTTAGATCTGTCTCAGGTGAGCATTAATGCTAAACTTTACGTTTATTTGGTGACATTGCTTAAAAGCTCTGTGTGGATTTAATTCCAAGGCTATTGAGATGATTCTCAGTTCACAGTACTGTTGAGCATTAAAAGATCATGGCATTGAAAATAACCCATCATAGTTAATCTCTTCGGTACCTTCATCGCAACCGCGGCTGTGACTTTTTTGGGGGAACCTTCAGGATAAAGCAGGACAGTGACATCCAGTTTCTTTAAATCATTCGCTGTAACCATTTCAAATTCACCACAGATTGGAACTCATAATTGTTTCAACTGCTTAACTGAAGAGGTAGAATGAGGACCTGACTGGAGAATGACTTGCTGAAGCCAGATTTTCACATCACTGCCAACAGCCCTGGATGCCAGTCGTCTGGGCGCTGGTGTTTGTTAGTCATTCAGCACATTTCATTATGCTGAAATCAAGTGAATCTGTGCAGCGTGTACAAGTCTGAACAATGCAATGTGACAGTTCCATCGCAACTCCTGGATTCGGCCCTTTTGTTAACGCGGGTTTTAACCGGCATTCCTTTGAAGTGTGCAACAATGCCACGGAGCTGCTTCGGAGTGAAAAGCGCAGCGGTATTGAACGCTTCAAACTCCCTGCTGCAAGGATTTAGTGATACTTCATTTTTTATTTGCTGGCCCGGGGCAGAGTCGGCGCATTGCAAACACACACAAATCGAGCGCCGGTGAGCCCCTCTCTATTGTGAATGAGGAGTAATTAGCGCTTGCTTATCTACTTCTTGTGCCCCTTGGCACAAGCCGGAACCCGCTCCATTAAACGGCAGCCTTATCAGGAGCCGGTGCAGTGCAGGTCCTGTTTGAGAATGTGTTCAATACGTTTTTTAGCCTTCTCTCCCCTACCGGTGAGACCCCTTAATGTGCTGTGCCAGAGGTGGGGATTACCATGAAAGAGGAAAATAAATTTGGAAAAAATAATCTTGTTGACTGCAGAATATGAAAGCGTTTTCACAAAGCATCTATAGAGGAAAACTCATTCATGTCAGCGTCCATTCAAGTCATTGTTAATTTGAAGGGGGGAATCAAAACAAAGACCGGAGAGCTTTTTTTTGTCAAACTCTGGTGCAGAGCAGGGCCCCCGAACCCGTGTACATTTGGAATGCGGCGAAATCAATGCGGCTGGACTGAAAGGAATGCGGCAATTCGTTCTCATTGAACTCAAATAAATTGAAATGGTTCCCACTATAATTCAGCTTAAATGAAGGCTACAGAGAAGTGGTTCAAATACATTTGGCACTAAAGGGCTAGGAGAATGTACTGCGGAAACGGGGGTGAAAATGAAGAGGTTTATCCCCCTGCCTCTCTCTTCTCCTAAAGGAGGTGTCAGAATATGTTTCTTATGTTAATTCTCCCTCTCCTTGGTGTGAGAGCAGTTGAATAAGTTTGGCCCTAAATGGTTATTGTCGCTGTTTAGCATCGGCAAGAAAGAACACCATAGTGACATAGTGAAGTTAGCCTGAAGTGACCTAGAACAGCAGCCAAATGAGTGAGAAAGGTGGCCTTTGCAAAGCGCCGTGAGAACTTCTCCATCTTCCCAACACTTTTCTTAGCCATGAAGAATTGCTCTGGTCTCTAAGACTGGGAACCAACTCGTTATTCCGTCTAGTTTACCGGACACTTGAACAGTGTTTTTCAATTACTCAATTATTGCATTAAGAGATGCAAGCAAGAAAAATAAGTCAGGACTCTAGTGTAGTTAAGCTCTTGCAGACAATGCTGAAGAAAATATAAGATACAAATAAATAAAATACATAATGTATATTCTACATGACTAGACATTTATTTGTAGGCAGCTCAGGATTGAGACGGTGCTTAAAAAAGAGGCCCTGGTTACATGTATGGGATCTTATGAGATCACAAACTCCATTAGACTTTTAAACCTTTGTTTGAGTAAAATCCTGAAAAGTGACGGATTACAAATTTGTTTTGGAGGTGTCCAAATTCCTGCTGCTTCCCCCCGTCTCTCCAAACAGCTCCCAATACACAAAAAGTCCCATCCTTTCCAAACTAATTTCAAAGAACCATCACCCCCAAGCCGCTGCACTGTTTCAGCTCCTCCTTGGTAACCAAGTCTTTCTGGGAGGCTTTTTCGGCCCCCGATTTTCTGATTTTTGCAGCAGGGACGCACCCCATAATGCGGATCTAAATGGAACAGGAAGGGAACAGTGGGGTGGGGAGGTGGAACGGAGTGGGCACAGAAAAAGAGAAGAAAAAGACAAGAACAGTGTGGGGGGAAAATGCATTGATAATGACATCACCAGCATTTCCCACAGCGAGCAATGTCTTAGTGGGAGCGGGGGCCTTTCATTCATTGGCTTGGGGTTAGCTTTTCAGGAGGCCTGGGGAGGCCAGCGCTCCCTCCGTCTCAATGGGCTTTTTGTTGACGAACAGAGGAGCTGTTTCTGGGCCCACAGAAAAGCCCGGCTAATTCACTTTCGGGTTGCCAGGAAGCCCAGGCCTGTGAGCTTGGCAACAATGGCAAACTTCATTGCTTCACTTCGATGGCCCAAGAACTCCCAGCTGCAGCTCCAGAATTCTAATGGGAATTTGTTTCCTCTCTCCCTCTCGCTCCCCCACTTCTCTTTTTTGTTCCCCTGTCAGTCCACTTCTTTGTGTCTTTGCACATTCCTTCATCTCTTCATCTGATGCGATGCTGCCGTGGCCAGTCAGAACACTTGGAGAGATGAGGACGGGTGAACAAGATGGAGAGATGAGGACGGGTGGAACGGGGTGGATTGTGAAACTGGACAAAGGACGCCCTCTGTAGGTCATTTGTAACGTCCTATGCAGAAATCACAGTATCAACTGACATTATCAACTACAGATTTTTTCCTACAAGTACGGAAGCTTATAATCTGGTTTAAAAGTTAATGTTAGCTAGCTAAATGAATACTGTCATTACACTCTGATCATGGTGGAACATTTTGTCAACTTGCGTTTATTTGTCATTTTTATTTATACCATTTTTCAAACATTAATATCCAGAGCAAAGTCCATTTCCTCATTACAGCTATGAACCCCTGTGAGAAACCTGGGTTTATGGGCCTTGCTCAAGGCCCAACGGTGTTTTCTCAGCAGTTTCTACAGGTGTGCTGTGGAGTCCATCCTCACAGGGGATTTACATCCTGGTACACAGCTGCTCCGTTCAAGACAAGAAAAGCGTGGTAAAATAGCTCAGAAGATCATCGGCACACCACTCACACCAACCCAGAACATTTACAACATCTCAGAATGTACAAGCACATAATGAAGGACTCTAGGCACCGTCCACTGCCCTTTTCTCTTTCCTGCCCTCTGGCAAGAGTCTTTGGTCAATCCGTACATGCAATACCCGATTCGGAGACAGCCCAGTTCTGTCATGTTGAATATATAACACTGTGACAAGTCGACATGGCCTCAATGTGCAATAATAAAACGCAATATGAGCAACAATTAAATTGCAATCATTATTATTATTATTATTATTATTGTTGTTGTTGTTATTATTATATCAGACATCCCAACCTGCAAAAAACTCATTTCACTCCCGGGAGACTTGGGATGTCTGTTACATTTTGAAGTCCATGGTAAAGCCGCAGAAAAATGGCGATGGATTTTTTTTTAAGGAAAATGTAAAACGCTCTTCACAAACCAGATCCGCATTCAATGGCGCTTTTTAAAACTGACTGTTTTATGCCTTTACAGACCTGAACTATTTTTAGACACTCCCAAGTGCGATTTAGGACAGTTTTAATTTGATTTCATAGTTAAAATGAAGGTGTAAAGCCCTCCCAGTTCTACTCACTACGGTACAGGAGTCACGGGTCCAGAATGCGGTCACTGCAGTGTCACTGCTCCCACTAGTGGCCAAACAGCGTACGTCCATTTTGGTGGTCAAAGGGAATCCATGAAACACTTTCATGACGAGACCCTACAGAAAGTGGTCAAAACAAGTCAACAAGACATCGGCATCAAACTCTCAACAATTCAACAAAAGTTGAAAATACACAAGTTATATTTACATAAATAAATTCACCAGACTTATGCATAATATTGATATTAAACTCATTCAAATCTATTAGGTAACTGTACTGATTTCTCCCATGTTCATCACCTTGTAGCTGATGCATCTTTCTCTCTTTTACAAACATTATATTGTACCTTTTCATACTGTTACTGTGCATTATCACAAAACCTTACCACCTCATTCGAGTGTTGTTCAATTTTACGTTGTTACAAACAGTATTTCCTGACTATTGTACTTAATATTGATTAGAATCTGGCACTACTCCTTTAATTCTTCAGCCTGTACACTGTGTACATAATAAAACTAAATATTTCAATCAAGAGTAGGAGATTTAACACACCATTCGAAGAATTTCTCTTCCATATGCCAACTGATTTAAACGAGGCCTTTCAGAAGCTTTTGCTGCCATCTTCTGGTAGTACACGACTGATAAGAACATGACAAGAAGTCAGCCTGAAGTCACAAAGGCATTTTGAATTGACCAATAACACACCAGGCATTTCATAATAGTCAGGGTTTAACAATGCACCGTGCCACAAATTTTCATGACACAAACAATTGTAATACACATGCCTAAGAAGGAATAAATAAATAAAAACTTTTGTCTTACTTTGTTGAACATATTGGGCCAGTTTCCCAGATATGAAGTATATACCTGGACTTTCTTTGAGTTACAGTAGTGAATCTCCATTGTATCTGCAATTTAGTCCAAGATTAGCCTTAATGAATGCCTCAAACTATGGGCCCTGAAAGGTCTACCAAATTATGTTTTGTTTTGTTTTTATCAATGTAATCCATTTGGGCTGGCATCAAAATCTAACTGTGGATTTAGCAAATAAAATGGCTTGCATCATAAGAAATGGCAAAGGTATATGTTGACAAACCATGGAAAAAACGTTTATCAGGAGACAAAGCTTGAACCAGTTATTTATTACAAAAGAATGCAAGACGGGTAAAGACAGGAAATTTTAATCTAATGGTAAACACAATACAAAAACATACAACTCTATATTAGCTGTAGCTACGCTGCATCAGATGAGATCACTACAGCTGAAATCAGAAGGATATGGAGCTGGAGATATGGGCCAGGGAGAGCACTGCAAGAAAACAAAAAAGGGAACCTGTGTATCACAGGACAAAAATCTGGGTGCACAATAGTAATCATTAGACAAAGGGAATGTGACCATCATTAATATTTTCAAACCATAAATCATGGGGGTAGGACCAAACTGTTTTTTTCAACCATTGTCTTATCATAGCAAACATTATTTTGAGTCTAACGTCAGAGTGTAGCCTGTGATTGATACGTGCAACCTCAAAGCCTTCCAGTTTTTCTTCATCTAAACGCTAACTGGCTTTAAGAAATGTTAATCAATGCTATTTAACCTCAGAATGTTAAGCAGTTCGGAAGGATATAAACATCGAACAGGACACAGACAGAACACTTATGTGGACTGCTGAACTGGGCATCTTTTATCTCTAAAATGAACGTTAAATATGTGCCTTGCTTATTAAAAACAGGGCTGGGTATTGTATTGGGATGTTTTTTAAAGCATTGGCATGGAAGGTTTAATCTTGCATCAACTCTTTTTCTTCCCAAAATTCATGTACGTAGTGCTTGTTGAATTTTTCCCCTTCCTTTAAATACAATAGTGCAATGCTTGTTGAAATATGAAATCCCTTGGCTAGTCCATAAATTATGTCAAAGAATTCATTCACACAAGTTATAACTTTATCCTCCCTTAGTTTTTTCTTTTTACACATATACAGTAAATTTAAAAATGTATAGATTTTTGTGAGTATATTCTCTCAATATAGTCATGCACGCACACACACTAATTGTTACGACTTTTTTTAAAATGCATTCAATGTCACACATGTTCAATGTTGATCTGCAATTTGCAGTTCTGCATAATCCATATGGATTTCATATTTAGACAAACAGACAAGTAACCTTTCAAACCATTTGCTCTTTAATAATCAGATGCAAGAAAAAAAAAACGGTACTAGAAAAACCGAGGGCTGTGGCAGAGCAAACAGACTGATTATCAGCCTGATCTTTTGCCCACAGAAAGACTGGAAACCAAGAAAAGAAGCTCTGAAAAAAAGCTACTCTAATTCGGCAGGTTGGAACAAACAAACAGACTCTCCAAATATTATTTCACCTAACGTTTACAATTCTTCAAACTTCAACCAACAATTACAAGTCACTGTGCATTTGTGAATATGTATAATCTTTCTTTTTCCCCACTGCTTTCTAATAAAACCAGTGACAAAATACAACAAGTGAAAAAAGGAGACTCATTAGTTGTATTTGTTGGTTTAAGTTTAGGGAAGAGGGGCCTCAGTACAGAAAAGGGAGGGGAAAGGTCACATGTCGAATATTATCTTTCATGATGGTGCTGCTAGGCATCAAAATCACACAAACAATTGGCTCAGAATATTTTGGGGGATTAGCACTATGAACCAAATCAACATCTGGCCACTAAGATCAAGTCTGAGGTCATGGAATTCTTCCTCCCAGGCTTTTCTGGTAAGTACTTCAATTTGTTTCCCCTTTAGTGCCAGGTGAATTTAGTGCAAGTATTCAAAATGTATACCTGCATTGCTAATTCTTTCCTCATGACCACAAACCAAAAAAGTCAGACATAAATAACACTACAAAACTGGCAACATTATCTTTAACTTGCCATTAAATTAACTGTGCCTAAAAGTGACCCAAAAAGGGAATGTCATCAAAATGTACAAATTCTTTACAGTGCCAAAGACGCTTGTACATCCTCTAGTGACACCTCTACCCAAAAAAGAAAATTAAATGAAAGTAGTAATAATAATAATTGAAGCCTATTGCTGACAACAAACAGCCAGTGACATCACACCCACTTCACAATGAGAGCAATGCCAAATCAATGTCCTTTAACAAAAAAAGGAAAATAATGGGGGGGGGAGGAAAAAGGGTAAATAAACCCAACAACACAAAAATAAGAGGACATAAGCTGTGCTAGGACAGTTCAGGGAAAAAGTGTGAGTCTCTCACTCCGACTCATACTCCAGGGGGGCGGTTTCGTCAATCACCAGGTTCTGTTTGCGCTGCCTGGGCTGCTGCTTCAAGCCTGCATGGACCTTCTTGTGGCGTGAGAAGCTGGACGAGTGGACGAACGTCTTACCGCAGTGCTGGCACTCGTACAGCTTGCCGGTGGCGTGCGTCTGCTGGTGTTGCTTGAGGTTGGACAGGCGGACGAAGACCTTCTTACAGACGTTGCATGTATAGCGCTTGTCGCTGGCATGTGTCTGCTCGTGCTTGGCTAGGCTGGCCATGTGGTTGAAGCGTTTGTCACACATGCGACATGGGTAAGGACGCTCATCGTTAGGCAGCACCAACCTCTTTTTGCCCCCCTTGTTGCGCTTGTTCCTCTTACACAGTGTGTAGCAGTTGGGCTTGTCGCGGGAGCACAGCTTCAGGCGGATCTTCAGGTCAGACGACTTGACCAGAGCATCCTTGCTTTGGGCATAAGAGTTGAGTAGTTGCCGTACGTGGGACACCTGGTGCTTGGAGAGGTTGGTGGAGGTGTTGAAAACCATGTCGCACTGAGCGCACTGGTATTGCTTCTCTCGTTCATCCGGCACAAAGTCATCCTCAACCTGTTGCGCCGCCTTCTTCTTCCTTTCCCTGATTTGCGGACGGCCACATGGGGTCAGGATGGGAGCCGGGGTAGGCACTGGGTAAAGCGGATTTTTGTCCAGGCCTTTTTTGTGGATCAGCCTGTGCCGCGACAAGCTAGAGCTGTGGTTGAACGACTTCCCACAAGCGTTGCACGTGTGCAGTCTCTTGGTTTTGTGGCATTTCTTGTGGATTGCCAGCAGACGCTTTCCGTTGCACCTCACACCGCATAGATTGCACTGGAGGAACTTTTTGTTATCTCCTGACTTACCACTGGCTTTGGGAGTAGGGGAGGAAGAGGACAGTGACTGGCCCCCAGCAGAGTGCATATGCAGGTGTCGGGCCAAGCTGGAGGAATGGCTGTAGCTCTTACCACAGATGTGGCAGTTGTAAGGCCTGTCCCTGGAGTGAGATGCCCCTTTCTCCCAGTCGACATCTGAGCCTTCCTCCTCCTCCTCCTCCTCCTCCTCCTCTTCTTCTTCCTCCTCCTCCTCACCTAGATGGCTGCTCCCCACCTGCAACAGGTCCTCCATATCCGAGTCGCTCCTCACCTCTTCTTCATGGGTGGCAATTAGACCCGGATCGGCATCATCGCATTCTGCATAAACTGCCTCGTAGGGGGCAAAGAACCTCTCCTCCGTCTCGGATTTGGTCAATTGGTCGGGTGTTAAGCACAAGCCATCGTCCGATTCCTTTTTTACGCAGGATATTGTGAATCTGGAGCCAACTTCAGCCCACTTTACTACATATTCGATAGGCTGGGTGTCAAGTTCCACTGTGATGAAATCTGCCCCAAGGGCGTCGGGCTCGGACGGAGCCAGCTCGGGTTCTGCGCCCTCCATTAGGGCCGAACTATAAAAACGATCTCGCTATTTTAAAAAAAAAGACACCTTGATGTGGAAAATTTATTAAAGTCCGCTGGTTATCAAGGTCTCAGTTCACTTCTCAGTGTTTCCTGTAGGGGAAAGATACAACAAGAAAGTACAAAATAAAATTACATGAATACATTTTGAATCAATAAAAAAACAACACATGAACCGGCATGTTCTGCTTCATGAAACAGGTCAAGTGAAAGTACATAAAATCTTAGTAACCTCAACGAAACTTATCATTGCATTGTTTTGTAGTTTACAAGTCAATATTTTATAAGCCTTTACCTCTCGGATTACGTTTTATTTCGGGAAATAAAGAATAAAACAATATTAATGCGAACGAACCCTCGTCCTAAAGAAAAGATAAAACGAAAGCGACTTTGGCCACATAAGAAAGCGAGGCTTATTTCCTCATATTGGGATAGAGCGATAAAACTCGGTGTTTGACGCGATACGAACAAAACCAAAGAAACGATTTCAATCCCATTTCGCTATCTCACCATCATTTTGTCGTAATCGCGGTAAAGCTACTTGTCAAAAGCTGGCGCGGCTGAAGCAAAATAAAGTAACAAAGCATTGTTAATGACATACAGGAAATACAACAGAAGGAAAAGACGAGAGCCGCGCGCTTCAGTACTACGCAGTAGGCACGAGGCGGGCAGCGCGCCGTAACAACGCACTAGTTAGTACGGAGCGCTGGGTTAGTACGCGCCTTATGACGGAACCCGTGACGCGGTGCATTGTGGGAGAGGATTAAATGGGCTGCTCGGCTGTGCCCGACACTTTCCGCCAAGCAGTGAAAACGACTGGAATAATATCGTTTTATCGGACGTTGTGTACGCTTGTTGCGCAATATTCGGACACGTTAGGGGTAAAGCAATAAACCCTAGCCACTATGTTCAATACATCACCCCGACCGTGGGAGAAAAGAGGCGATTTTCCTGACCAGACCCGATCCGACCGTTCTGGCCTGGATTCAATCGGCCCGCCATAAATTTGCGCTCATCACAGACAGAAAGACTATCCAAGCGAGTTTCAGCACAGAGACACCCGAATCGGATGCGTTTACCTTGGCCATCTTTTCCATCGGAACACACCCTGAATAAATGATATTTAAGCATCAAGCGCGTTAAATATGATCCTTTGTAATGTATGTTTTATAACAGATAATTTATCATATTGCTCGCATTAAAATCCCCGGTCACAACAAAATGCATAGATTGCATTTAGATATTTAATATATGAAGACATTATTTATTAGGATACAACTTACCAAGCCATAGAAAGAACTGGCTTAGAAAGAGGAGCAACTCAGTAAGCTACTGACGTTTGGGCCAGTGCGGTTCGGATCCTAACAGCGCGCTCGGTTCCGCACAGTCAATGCAGATATTTGACAAAAGAAACGGGAAAGCAGGCGGCTGTATTACACGTAAACGCGGCCATTGGCATCACGCTTCTCCCGTCTCTGTACAATACAGACGAGCTGATTTTGCAAATATGCCGACCTCGGCCTCCGCCTCTGCGCAGGAAACAACGATAATGACTTCGAATGAAAGGTAAATTACCGAGCATCTGCCCTCAGAGTGGTTGTTTTGCTCATCGCAGTAATCTGCCTGTTCGGTTCTGCCGCACCTCTGCCAGATCATAACCGATGTCGTCACGACTGTCAATTTTAGCCGTTTTCTCATTTAGCGCCGATTACACGCAATGCGGATCGACTCCACGTGAAGTCAGTAAGCCTCCTCTCTCTTTCATCCGCGCTGTGTCTGACCGGAAACAAGCAGCACACAGTCGCGAAGACTGTCGTGAACCTCTAAAGTTGTTCCAAAATGACAGCGATGGTGGTTGGTGTCTAATTGGTGATTGTTACCAATTAATCCGTTTTCACCACACAATAATTCCACGCAGTAAGATTTTTCGGTTAAAATATTATTATGGGAACAACTGCTTTATGGCAAACAGCGCAGTAATTGACTGCCAATGTGAGCAAGGTTTTTAACAGGTCACTGGTGACTTGGAGTCTACTATCTGGTTATGGAGGTCACTAATCCGGAGAACTAATAATAGTTGTGAACTGATCAAAGAATGCTACTACGTACTGTACGTTGGGGTTAAGTTATATGGTACTCTATAACAATATTTGTAATGTAACTGTGGAACTATTTTGATTACAGCATTATGATATATAGCGTCAGAAATTAGTCCAGCATTTTCATTTACATTTACAGCTGGTGTAAGGAACGTCTTGCAATAAATCGACCTACCTAAAACATAATTCTACATATTAAGGTTGTACATTTTACATGTACATTTTCAGTTTGCAAAAAAAAAAAAAAATTACTTGCAAAAATATCCACTATGAAGAATATAACCTTAACACAATGTGGGTCGAATGAAAATATACCTCCTTGGGGTCTTTCAGCGTCAAAAACGATGAGGTAAAATTGTTACAAAAGAGTTAAAGTATAACGTGAGGTTAATACGACACTTAGTACACTTAATACTGACAGAGAATAATAATTGCACTCTTTCCCAGTCACAAATTATGCACACAGACTGCAACACACGACTTGCGCGTTTTTGAGGGGTCCGTTACCACGTGACTGACGGTGTTCGTCTCCTACGTCATAGCTACTAAAATTCCTGTTCTGAAAGCAACATAAGTTGAATGTCTGTTTAAATAGTGTTTACTTGTTAATGTGTGTATCTAGTTTGACATTATTTATATATGCTGTTATTATGATGGTTAAATGTATAACTGTTGTTTTGTTTTCTTTTGTCTTTCTTTGTTATTGGTTACAAGCAATAAACATTATATATAATTAATGTATGCAAAATTAATGCAATTTTAAGAACTCGTTCAGCTAGAATATATGTATTTGTCTACTTTTTGCCTATGAGAGAGATGAGATGGCTGATGGCTGGTTTGATACTAAATAAATTACTTTTTTGGAAACTCAAAAAAAAAAAAAAAGACAGCAACATAAGTAATAGGTCTGAGCCACAAACACATACACACACACACACACACATCCTTGTACTTATATAGTAGTGAGGACCTCCATTGACTTCTATATTACTGTATCTAAATAATACTACACCTAACTCTAAACATAACCCTAACCATAACCTCAGTAACCAAAAGCTAATCTTTCTACACTTTTAGTTTTGCAAATAAACTTGTATTTTTTTATTTTTATTTTTTGTAAAAGCAGTTAAAGAAGTGAGGACCACTAAAAAAATCCTCACTTTCCAAAAATGTCCTCACTCTGCTGGTTAAAAACTCATTTTAGTTCTCACTAAGTAGCAAGTACAGGAACACACAAATATCAGTCAAAGTACTGAGCCAACAAATATCAATAATAATAAGAAGAAGAAGAAGAAGAAGAAGAAGAAGAAACAAAAGTCTTTATACAACATATTTCAAATATTTTAATGCAGCTCTAACTGCATTACAAACAACACATACAAACACATTAACAAAGTTAAACAATGAGCAGGTTTCCCAAATTACCAGTGCATAAAGTGTTGCTTCTCTATAGTGCCTGTATTTTACTTTAGGAATATTTAGCAACACTTTTCAAACTTTTTAAAAATCCTGACTGCTTTATTACTGCATTATCCTGCTGCTTATTTTTACTTCCAGCAGGACTACAATATACATTATTGATCATAGTGGACTCTGTCACGTTGTCCTTAACTATATAATAAGGACTCATGTTGTCATGTTGTCATAAGAACTTACTTACAGGGTGCAAATAAATATATTTGTCTTGATAGGGCCATGATCAGAAATCGCTTGAGTGTGTCTTTCTTCGCAATTGGAGCACGTTTTTTGACAGGTATGTTTACTATCTAATTAAATCTGTGCACCTGGAGGTATGTGTATGTGTGCCCCTGACTGAAGCACTTTCACAAGCATTTTACATTTTACTCCAAAGGGTAAACCTTGATATAATAATAGTGGCCATACTGCTTAATTCATTCACAGTCTCACAGTTGTTTAGCTAAGTGATGTGTTCTTGTTACAACGTATTCTTCTGTTAACTGACACATGTCTACTTTCAATTGTTCTTATATACAGAAAACACATAATGGCCTTGACTGACTGAAAAGGGGTATTAAAAGCTAAATTGCAAAAAACATTAAAGGAAAGGCTAACCTACCTAAACATGTTTAAGAAAGAACATATATCACTCAAATTAAATGTGAAAAATGAGAAAAGATTGACATAAAATATATATTGTGTTTTGGATTTTTGTAATGGACATTGACAAGATTGATGGAGTCCAATGTGTAATTTTTTAGGTGTGTTTCAGCGCATAGAGTGACTGATGTAAACCGTATTTAGTGTCTCATTGTCTGCGTTGGTCCTACAGCTCTCAAATGTACTGCTTTATCATCTTAGCCAGTAGAGGACAGTGTTGTCTGTGGTTTAATATCAGATGCTGGCTGCTTAAATGTGTTTCCGGTTGTTAGATGACTCATTCCCTCTGCGTAGGTTGTTCCTCTCTTCTATGACACCATAAAGAGCAGATATGAAGAGGCAGGCAGACATAAAGGAACTTGCAAATTTTTCCTTGAGGCTTTTGAGGATGAGCTAGTTCCAGTTGCTCTTAAATTCCTTTAAAAGTAAATTTCATTTTTAAGGGAGTGATTATTTGTCATTGTGAACACAGCACAGCACACGTTGCACTGCAACAAAATGTGACCTCTGCATTTGACCCATCCATGAAGGAGCAGTGGGCAGCTAAAGAGCAGAACCTGAGGAGCAGTGTTTGTGGACAGTACCTTACTTATGAGTACCTCAGGTTACCAGTCCAAGACTTGAACTGGTGACCTTCTTATCACGGCCCCAACTCCCTTATCGTTATGCAACCACTTCCCCCTTACTTCAAATTGAAGCAAATGTTCAGCATTTATATCCAGATGTCCACAGCAACTTCCCTATTTACAGGGACTGTCTCCCTAGATCAACTTGGGGTTAAGGATCTTGTTCAGGGTGTGGAGGATGTGAAAAAGCTAAAATAGAGTCAGACATGATCCAATGATCTCTTGGTTCTTAACCATATCCATCTACTAGGTGTTCTCAGAAACTAAGCAATTATGAACCGGACAGATGGTGGGTCGACTAATGAGTTTATATATGTAATTATATTGTTACAATATTTTATTTTCTTAATCTAGAGGTATGTCATAGATATATAATAACATACATAGAAGAGTGGCCAGTGATTTGGAACGGTTGAATACTCTGTAGTTTCTTACTTGATCACGTAGACCCCAGGGATGGAATGCAAATAGAATTTCAAAAGAGTATTTCACATCTGTGTGATAAGCAGCTCAAACACAGCTGTGTGCATGGGGCACGTATGATCTCATTCAGGTTGTAGTCAAGGCCACAATTTAAGCTCATGTGTGTATAAATCAATATCTTTAGGTCGTCTTGCACACAAAGCCACATCCTCTCAGAGCAGAGGAATTGTGGGACACCTAAATGGTTAAGATGTACTGTATTTGCCCTCTGGCATTATGTAGACCACACTGTATTTTAAAGTCTGTCACGTGTCTGACCTGACCTGTGAATGTTGATGATGGTAGTTAGCTGTTCATACAGAACACTTCAGTGCTGTCAGATGTGTTTGTGTAAATAAGTTAATTGTATTCCCTATTATTTAGATAGCAGTATACACTTTCAGTGCTATAATTTGTTTAAGAATAATGTAACATATGAATGGATTTGTTTCTGAGCATATTGACAAAATATTTTGTAACCAGTTTAATTGCAGTGCCACTGTGAGATGTAGATCATCTGTGTACTTGTGTGTTGACATATCACTCACTTTGTCCTGTAGAATACTAAACCTGTTGTTCCGGCAGAGCATTGGATGCGCAAACATGGTAAGTGCTCCAGTTTCTTTGTCAGTCCCCATTTTCTGCATCCACAAAATATGAAACATTCTGAATCATTAGATCAGATTCCAGAGTTCAGCAAAAGTTACAGAGTTTTAGATGAAATGATAGAATCTTCATATTCTTGTTAGGGTCAGCCTGGGATCACAGGTTAGCGTTAGAAAAATACAGTTACATATACAAATAATACATATGTGGAAATGTGTTTACAACATGCAAGTAAAAGTGTGTGTATATGTGTTTGTATTCATGACCAGCATTTTTGTACAGAGTACTTGGTGTGGCTGTAGAGAAGTACAGATGTAAAGAAAATGACCTAAACACGGTGGCTGCTTGCACAATGACTGGTGCACTGTACAAATCCCCAGGTGAGTGAACAAAGATGGCATTCATCAGCCTAGCTCACATTGAAAAACAGAAAGGGTTTCCTGTAAGGAAATGTAGAGAATAAGGAAAATACAGTGAACAAAGTGGTGAATGGTGAGACAGTGTGTATTATAATATGGGTGATGTTATGCTTGGCATTATTTTCAACAATGAAACATGAATATGCCTGTTGCTGTTTGTCAGTCATTACAAGATTTAGGAAGAAGATAAGGGGCTTTTAAGAGGAAAAATGTATCCTCAAAGTGGATGGCTAACACCACAAAACAACAATGTGAAAGAAATGGGAAAACACCTTATGTATCTGCTATTGTTGTGTGCCATGTGCTGACAAACCGACTGTTATGAGGAAAATGTCAAGGGACGTCTCTTTAGGAGGCCCTGGAATGTCCCTGCATGCACTGTGCTTCTCAGAAAGGAAGTTCCCAGAGAACTTGTACCTTGTGACACTTCCGGGGCGGAGCTAGGAAGGTTAGTGGGTTCTTGCAAGTAAGCTGCATGGAGGAGGATAGAGTTCAAAAGCAGATAAGGCAGTCACGAAACAGCCCCCTCCCCGCCTCCTCCATTACCCGCAGCTGATTTGGCACTGGCGAGTCCTAATGTTGCAGTAAAGTTGCTGTTTTCGAACAGATGCATAGCAGAAGCACGTGACATTCACCAATAAGCTAGCCCAAATACAGTTTTTATGTGTTTTATCTTAGAGCAGAGGAAGCTTAGTTTTATTTTATCACAAATATGCTGTAATTAAGCTGTTAGGACCTTTTTTGAACAAGTTTCTTCCTGTGTAGTTCAAAGTCTTGCTCTGAAGACTGAACATTTCTTGTTTTTTTACATGAAACTGCAGCTGGGTAAACAGTAACCAGACATGTGGATGTGCAGATAAGGCCAGAGTTAGAGAACAGGCTTGTTAACGAGAGGAAGCAAAACATACTAATTAGTAGAATCATAAAGTTATTTCTTAATAGCGACAACAAGAAGTCCATTACTTAATTACTGTGTCAGCTGATACTGTTAGAAGTGCTAGGTTGGACCTTAGGAACAAACTAAAAATACAAAATTTGAGTTGTCTGGGGTTTTTTGCTTTGAAAAATTAAGAAATTATAAAACATTATGTAAATTATAACACAATTGTATTGTTTTCACCACTTGTAGAAAGCAAGAAAGCAAATGTGAAAATAGTTTTGAAACAATATTATATTTATTATATTTGATTATCCATTATTAATATTAGAAACTATAAAAATCATCAATATTTTCAAGGACATGGAGCTAAGAATAGTTTCATCTCAAAAGCTTTACATCTCTAATTATACTTCAAATGCATGCAGAGCGTTTCGTTATTTAGGTAGTTCAACTACTGGCTCATTAAGATGTACTGTTTTCTTAAGTTTAAAGGAGTAAATGAAATTTATATTTTGCTCTCTTGTGGGTGGTGGTTGTCTATCACTTGGATACTTGTTTCACTAAGGGGTTATGGTTTCAAGTCTGGCTTTATCCTACTTCCAGCACAACTACCAAAAATCCTTCTAAGCAAGACCCCTAACCCAAAAGTCCATGTAGAATAAAACAGCAGCTGTTACAACAGTAATTAGGAAATAATTAATATGAAATCTGGTGAAAAATTGTGAAATCCTGACTGTTTGCACTCATTCAGTCTTACTTTTAACTGATAGCTGTGGGTGCGATACTGGACCTCGAATATGTGGACGTTCCTAGTCTTTGCATAGTGCTTAGCTAATCCCACACTTATCAAGGCCCTTCGGTTGTGGGTGTGGATCACTACACAAGAACTTTATCAGACCTAATGTCTTGCTACTAAACTGGGTCTTTTTAGGACGCTTCCTCCTGTATCCTCCTTGGACTAGAGTCAGAGGTTTTTAGATTAGTGGTGGCTCCCAAAAATCCAACAATACACTAGATCAATTTTATCTATATTTTTTTCTGAGTTGGCATAAAGTATTTTGGCTCTGAGTGCACAACTTTCATGATTTCCCAGTAAACCTGTTAAATCCTGTGGTTCCCTGGTGGATTAAAAATGTTGCTTTTGATCTGATGAAAAACTGTATTTGACTTGCTGGCCACCTGATCACTCATGGTCTAACTTTTGAGGCTATCATCAATGGTACAGCCTTCATATCATCAGCAATACAGACAGCAGTGCATTTGTGTGTTGCAGGAGGTGTGAATGGAGGAGTTTGTAGAGCATCCACTGGCTGGACTCTTTCTATGACTTGTACTGTCACAATATGAAAAGCCACTTCCACTAAAAATGAAGCTGATGTCATTATATAATGATACAAAGACCATATTGTCATTTATGTTTTGGGGACAAGTAACTGGACATTTGACTGCTCAGATGCATCGCTAAAATCACAATGTTAAGACTACAAGATCTGGGAATATCTGGATTCTACATGTGGAATTTATTTCTTGAATCTGTTTCTGTCTCGTCATTGCTAAAGAAGTACCATTGCCATAAAAGCCAGACAACTGTGTCCATCTATGTACCAGCCTCAATGGTACTGACCATGCATGGCATTAAAGACAAGGGCTTCTGGTAAAACTCCCTAAAACACCCAGGAACTGAAACTGCCCATTACAGGTCTAACATCTCATCCAGTATTTACTCTGGACTGGGGAATTTCTCAGCCAACAAGTAGTTCCAGTTATAATTACATGAAATAACCCAACTATGTGTGAACTGTAGTTCGAGATAACACGCAGACTGACAGGGACTCCCCGTATAGTTAGTGCAAATACAAGTAACATTAATAATAATAACAGTACATGCATACATGTGGTAAAATGTTGTATATAAGACGAAGAGACTGTTTTTTTGGAGGGTGCTGTATTTTTTTTTCATTTAATTATCAAAATGTATGGTTTTATTCCCGCTTTTACATCATTATTCATGTGTAATGCATATTTTTCAGTTTTATTTTATAAATGCCACAGAAAAGCTTAAGGACAAAATTTACATTTTCCTTAAATTTGTATGGAGACCTAGTAAGTTATTACTGGTTAAAAGTATTATTCAAAATCCAAGCAAAGTGATATGAAGACCTTGACTATCCTTTCATTTCACTTTTGAGTTGCAAAATGAATAACTGATTAGGAACTCACATGCATTTTAAAGACCAAACTAATGTCAAGCAAAGCACAAACAGATAAACAATGGAAGTCCAAATCTGTTAGAAGTGAAACTTTTTTACTCTGCATTTCAACACTGGCTTACTTCTCCATCTGTATGGGAGCTCAAAATAACACTTCCTCAGTTTACATAGACAAGAACATTACACGAAACATAACAAGAAACAAGAAATCATATTTTAACATTTATTAACAGTTAAATAAAGTACAGAAATCTAAGCTGAGGACAGAAAGCATGCAAGCAGTGATATTCCAAAAAGCCATAGCCTATAATTTTTCTGGGGTGGTTACACGTCTGGAAGATAGTTTGGGCTTAAGAAGAGACCTTTTAAAATAGATGGTGTTGATTATTGTTAAGCTGAGCAGTATTAAGTTCACATTTGTATTCACTATATATTGCAATGAACCCATGGTCCTTAAGTTGAAGCCCTAATACATACCCAAAATGTGATAAGTTTACTCATTTGTATAAGGTTTAACGGCTCACAAGAATTCCTCACGATAAATTTTATTTAAAAAATTAACAAGTCTTCATGCCTATGCCAGGGCAAAATGGCACAAAACAAGTAGTTATTTTATTACAATTTTATGAAAAATATAATTTTGTATATGAAGTTCACTTGTAAGGTTTACTGGTTTAAATAAATCAACATAATCAAAAAAGATAAACAAATTCCAGTATATATGCCTATATTAGGGCAAAATGGCACAAAGCAGAAAGAGGTTCATTATGGATTTAAAAGATTTGGTGCAACATATGACATTTTTGATCAGTGTTCTATAGAACATGCCTTTTGTACATCTCACAATCACATCCAACTCAACACAGGAGTTGAAGCTAAAATTAAGTAATTGTACTAAAATGCCCTGACATCATAGAGTGAACTTCTCTCCTGAATGCTAAAAGTTAGACAGAGGGTATTGTGTCAGACTAATGGAATGCACTCTATGCTATAGGACTCTGTCTTCCTCAGGGTATGCACAAATAACTATTCTCAAAAAGCACACCCCCATTCACACATCCAGAAACAGTCCATATTTAAAATAATGTATCTTTTATAATGTGTTTTATCCTAGAACATCCCTCCTCAAGGAAAAAAATAACCTATGCTTATATATATGCACCAATCTGGTCCATTCATCCATTTATTATTAGGGATCTTTTTAGATCAAACTTGGCACTGCAATTTTGCACTCGGTTATCTAAAAAGCCTTATTTTCTTCCCCCCAGCAAGCCTGAAGCGACTACCTCCTTCACAGTCAATCTAGTAAAAGATCAGAGAGAAGACCCTGATGCTACAGAGCATGAAAATTAAGGCAATTATAAAGATTGTGTGCGATGATCAGCAATTCAGTGGGTCCACCAAAGGTTTAGTGAAACTGATGCAGTTTTACATCTGAAAAAGAGAAAATGAATTTTAGTTCTCCTGCAACAGCAGAAATTCAACTTTTAAGATGATTCTGTGCACAAGTTTAAGAGGAAAACCGCTCTTACTTGTATCGGTGCTCGGTGAAGCCACTTCTCTTTGTCCCCGTCCAGTTTGAGACAGGAAAATAAGTCACATACAGCTGGAAGACCTGCAAGTCTGTCCTGTAAAACATGGGGAACTTCTTATTATCCCCTTTACGTCAATCACAACATTTTATAACGTGTTTGTTAAGGTTGGACTGAACAGTTAACATACATTGTGGAAATTATTACTGGGCCTACTGATATAAGCAAGGTTATCTTGGTGAGAGATTCTAACAATCAGTTTGTATACTTTTTCAGGATTACTGGCCAGCCCTACTCACAACTTAAAAATAAAGCCAAGAATTATTTTCATATATCTTTCAAATCAACATCTGAAGTGATGCAGTTCCTACCTGTGCATTGGCTCTCTTGCGTAAAAGCCACTTGTCTTCCTCAGAGTCTGTGCTGACTAGCTCGGTTGTGTCCTTCTTGCTATTGCTGTGTATTTTTTCCGGCACGACCCAGCTGTCGGGCTGAAGTGGCTTGTGGAAGGGGCTGTCTGACTCTTTCTCTGCCTGAGAACTTAACACGGAGCTCTTCTCTTCGCAACTGATCTTTTGAGGGAACACCCAGGCAGAAAGGGATGAAAGAGAGGTGGTTTGATTTTTGCGAGGATGAAGCCAGGCCTCCAAGATGGCCTGCACTTTTTGTTGCTGCTCCTGCTGCTGGAAGATGGCCGGCTTGCTGGTTACGTTCTTGTCCACCTGCAATCCGTTCTTGTCTCGCCCGTCTTTCTTGAGGAGCCAGGCGCTCAGGGCCTCTTTCCCGCAGTTGTCATCGCAAATGCACTGTGCATAACTGGCACAGATCTCGTTGGCTTTACAGGTGGTCTCCAATGGGATGGTTTGCTGGAGCCATGCCTCAATGGGGGCGGGGCTGATGGGAGAGGCGTCAGGAGAGCAGGATGCGGGAGTGCTACCTGCTGATGGAGTTTTCAGACATTTGAGCTTGCCCAGATTCTCGATCTCCACAGCTTTGACACGCGAGCTGCAGCAAGTTCCGCAGTCTGACTTGGGGAGCCACTCGCTGGCGGTGAAGTTCTCATGGAAGGGTTTGAAGACATGCCTCCAGCGCTCAGCTTCTGATACGGGAACGGCTGACTTGTTAATGTTAGGGGTGATGAGCCAATCACCGAGCACCTCGCTGTCAGCAGCCTCCTCCTCGCCCTCCTGCCGAGCGCCTCCATCTTCCTCCTCATCCAGGAAATCGCCCTCGTCAATCTTCTCGATGGAGAAGGTAGAGCTGCCGCCGCTGCTGGCATTACTGATGGTTCGTTCACGTACCGGTGGCTTCTCCTTCACGAGCCACGCCTCCAGGTCTTTAAGTTGACCCCAGGCCTTCTCAAAGTTAAAGCTGATCGTTGGGCAGTACACCTAAATAGCATGAAAAGTCAAATTTGGTGTTTAAGAAATATTCATTTTACACTTTTTAATATTAGTGATCAAAAATGTATTGTATAGTACTGTCTATTCTGAGCTCAAATGCCAGTTGTTTTAAAAGTACAAGATCACTTGTTCACTGTTAAGTAATCAAGCCAATCAAACTCACCTGCGCTTTCTCTTTAGGGGTCACAAGCCAATCCTGAGGGTCCTTACTGGACTGGTACCCAACTGGAGCACTACCTCTAGGGCGGCTGCCCAGAAGCCACTCGGCAAGAGGCGCCCCCCATTGCGAGTCCAGCTTCTACCAAATCAAAACAGGCAGGCTTTTAGGCTGTAACATGAGTACGTGGGAGATTCCATAGGTCATCCACTGTTGCAAAGTGACAAAGGACAAACCTGTTTCTTGGCTGCAATGGGGCAGCTCAGCAAGTGCCACGGTTGCTCAGCAGAGTTTGAGCTTTGAGAGCTCAGGCTGGAGGCAGATGCCTTCATCTGCTGTAGAGGAAGGTTTAAAAACAGTCATGTCAAGAGAGTAACTATCCAGTGGGGCATGTACTGACACCTGTAAGAGAACTACACAGTGTACAAACATCAACTTAAGAGCTCATAAAGTTAGACATAAATCATGATACAGCCTGAGTCTGCTTGCAATTTCTACTAGCAGAACTATGGGGCAGCTTCTAAAGAATGCAAACACATCCATGAATTCAAAAACAATAAGGAACCACTGTTGGATAAAAAAAATATGTACATTTGAGTCTCACAAACCTGTGTGGAAATGGTTCCAAAAGATGTGATTGCCTGACGCAAGGAGCGAGCGTCTGCTTCGAAACTCATCTCTGGTGTTTCCTCGGGAGTCAGATTCAGGCCAGAAAACCTGTACGTGCCCAAAACAGTAACGTCTCTAAACACTTCAGAAGCACAGTGTGTGACTGATCCAGTCTCGACCCTTTATATAGCAGGTTAATGAGCGAGGCTTAAACCACTACAGTGCCTCTATTGAACAAGCCCGGTCTGTAAATAGTAATTTGGCCCGTTGCGGCAAATGCAGCGACTAAACTAAATCCAGACAATGAGAGCAGAGAGAGCTTTCTTACTTCTTGAAGCAGCTTGTAAGTTGGTTGGCCAGGTCGTTGCTGTTGGAATTCCCCAGCTGATGAATGAGAATGTCAAACTGACCCTGGAGCTGCATATGAAGAAATTAGATAAAAAGAAACTTAAATCACATGACAGAACTCCAAAACATCAGCCAGATTGTAAGGTCACCATAACTTTTACATGGGAGATAGTGTACAGTACCTGGTGTAAGAGTCATGTAAATGCTAGATTTGTTATGTACTGACCCAGTGGAGTTGTTGAATTTGCTGCTGAAGAGCTTCTCCCTTCAGATGCTCCACTAGATCAATCTGCTCCAGCAGCCAAACCTCACGAGAGCGCAGTGTCTCCAGGTGCCTACTGATACAGCTGTGCAGCTGGGACTTCACCTAATGACACCAAGAATGAGAGTGCAATAATTGAGAAAGTGATGGAAAGAGGATGTAAATCCACAAACAAGAAGTTCAAAGAAAAGGCTGAGAGCTGTTAAATACATTTTGAGAACACTATGTCTGTCTACGCACACAACACTGCCGCTTTCAACCTCTATTAATCCCTTGTGGATGGTGGTAAGACATGGATACACTGACCTGCAAACAACCAAAGTGTCTCCAAAAGTGAGATAAAAAAATCAGGAGATCCTTAATTAAGAAAGATTGAGAAGAAAAACAAATATCTACTTTCCCTCCAGTTCAAAGTGTAAAATGTCGTATAAAGAAATCTGAAGCAAGTTCCAGTACACGTAAGCAGGTAAGTATCGCAGGACGTATTGCCAGTCCAAGAACACACAACATTATGAGGGTAAAGATTTGCCTACAACCTATTTATAGGGCTCGAGACCATTATTCTTCCTGGGAGTCATGTTTAAACTGATCTCAGTCAACCACCCCATGAAGTTCAATCTCCCAGTCTTAATGACTATTATGGCCAGGTAGCAATTACGGCCCAAGCCAAAGCCACAGTGGCTTTGTTACACAGTTCTAACATGCGAGCCCTTCCCCAATAATAACGGAACACTCACGGGTGGGGCTGAGTGTGCGGTTATCACATCATGTGCATGGGTATTAGCCCTAAATTTGTGATAAAAATGGCCTCTTTCTCTAGCTGGGACAAAGTGCCTGAATGAAAACCACCAAGAACAGTGTTTACAGCACAAAAAAAAAAAAAAAACACACACAACACAAAAGGATGATGACAAACAGGAACAACTATGAGGGGGAAAATTATTTTTTTTAAAATCTTTAATGAGTCAAAAAGACTGGTCAAGCAAAGCTAAACATGGAGCGATGCAGTATTACTGCAAGAACTGAGAGGGTTTTGAAACATGGATAACGACAGATTTTATGGAAAAGTCTCTCACCTCTCTGGAGTTGGCCCTAAGCTGGGCCTCGGCTTTCATCACCTCAGCTATGGCCTCCTCCAGCTGAGTACGGGCCTGAACGCACTGCCTCATAGCGGGCTTCTCTCTCTCCCCTACAGCTGACATGCTGCAGACAAACAAAAGAAAACACCACATTCACTGCTGCATTCAGGTTCAAGTACAAGAGCAACTCTCCCTAACAGCCAAATCGTCTGAAACACCAACACATTACCTCATTTCATTTTCAGAATAAATAGCATGCTATAAGTCAAACTCCTATTAGAATCACAAGCAGAAATTAGGTCTGAGTGTCTTAAATGCTCTGACTTGACCACAGAATCATTTGAATATAACCAGGGTAAATCTGGCACAGGTTCACTTTCTTTTCTCTTTGCAAAGAAACAGAGAATAGGAACAACTATAACTTGCTGTTTCATGAGAATCGGCAAGCGTGTTTCTGACAAACATGACAAGTCTACCGGCCAGACAAAAACATATACTGCACATTCCAGCCCTGAAGGAAAATCTTAAGAATGTGCAGAAAAGAAATGATGAGCTAAAGCTATGCTGTGGCTTTCTCACAACATTAAACAAAAAGCCCATTTTGAAGAGAACCTGAAAAACGTACAAAAGTACACTTCGCAAGAGTCACATTTAAGATCAGACATCATAAGAGCAAACAAGATATTTTCCATTGTTATCTATATAACTGAAAGAGGTTAAGGGCTTGAAAACCATAGAATGTGAAATGCTTCTCATTCTAGAAAATAGCCCTAATGCATACTCTAGTACTACTTTCTTTATTCCCAAAACGAAAATCTAAGATATTTACAGTTATGTTGCAATTTCTCAGAAAAAAACATGTCCTTATATCTTCTTATGGGCTTTGCATGACATTCAAAAACGAATTTGGTCGGACTGCTTTCTGACACGGCTGTTCACTCGGGTTGAGACGTGCTCAAGTTCAAGAACACAGGCAAACGAGATGAAGTAACAGCCCAAGGTCCAAAGGCCATTTCTTATTCTTCCTATTCTTATTTCTGTTAATATCCCCAGTTACGTAAAACACTCTACTGAGCAGTATCACCGGACAAACAAAAACGTGACATTGCATTTCGTAGATATTAGCAGCAACCACGCGTAAAAACCTGAAAAATACAGATTTTGATCCAAACCGAATAGCGACTAATTAAATCTCAAAACAGCATTTACTAGTTGAGGAGCATAATCTGTAAGATCTGTGTTGCACAGCTGAACGACTAACAACAGCCTGACTGAACATTAACGACTGGACAATAGTGCAATATTAAGACAAAGAGACAAAGCTCACACACACGGTACATTAAAATACGTCTACAATGAAAACGATAAAACATCGGACACACGGAGAACGCATGTCTCGAGGTGATCAAATGGCTGCCGGAAAAACCTAGATACAGCGGATAAGCCGACGCTGTCACACCATTAAACTCCGCGAACAATAGCCGCTTCATACCCAGTCTAGTCCGTCTAATGACAACGACGATGAAACGCGCCGGCTGTCACACTGATCCGAGTTGGTCCCAATTAAGCGAAAGCTCTAGTTTTTAATTGTCGGCCCTCATCTTGGTTTATCGCTCGGCTCGCTCTGACGTCATCAGCGAGGCGCGTCCTCCACCACCGCCGCTCCGTTCCGCACGTAGGCAGAAAGCTCGGGGCCCAGTCGCGGGGGCTGCCGACCACCGCGCTCCCTAATCACGGACACGCTCTTCCGCTGGAAAAAAACCTCTAACGTCGGCTGGCGTGTTAACTGCGTTCGCGTGCATTCTTATCGTTCCTATTGTTAATGTTAAGCCTCATTCACCCACATTGTACACAATAGGTTTTGCACGAACAAATAAAAACTACTCAATAAGTATTTTGTTTAATTTAACTAGAAATCCAGCTATTGTTTATAATGCATTTGTTCTTTCTAGATATTCCTTGTGTTGTTTATTAATGAAACTCACATGAACAACACTGGAGAACAAAGATTTTGCTACTGGAAGTAAAACGTGATTTACATGGAATCGACTGTTGAAGACAAATCTGCACTCAGAAATGTCCTAGCACGTCCAGATTTTAAGTTATAGGCATAATATTGTTTTGTGACAATTTGGTATTTTGATACATATATTGTTGCACAGCAACACAACAACAGCTGTTTCTCACTAACCAGCAAGCTGTAAACTGACAAGATGCTCACAGCATACCAGCAGACAACATCCAACACTCACAAGCGTAAAAGCACTTTTGAATAGTCCATTACACTGCATCACAAATTATTTCTGTCTGCTACATGGTCTAATTTGTGTGTCCTACAGTAAATCCTGTGTGCTGAATTCAAATCTGGAGGCACATTTTGTCTATCACATCAAGATCTAAAGTTATATATGCAAAAATAATTCACATAAGGACTGTTTGCCTTACAGCTGTGTGATGTTTGGAAAATGTATTTGTTGCAACTAAATTACAAACAGAAGTTCACCTGAGACTTAAATCAAAACATAATGTACTGTTCAAAAGTGCTTTAGGCACTTGCTTTTGTGCTTGTAAGTGTCTGTTGTTTCCCGCTGCAGAAAGGAACAGTAGTTGTTCATCATGTTTTGATTACAGCGGCCCTGATATTTTGTGTCCATCACAGACATATCTTAATAGAATCTCTCCCCATGTTCATCTCTTACGTCACCCAAATTACAATTATACAAAAGCAAGCGCTTAAAGCACTTTGAACAGTACGTTATGTTTTGATTTAAGTCTCAGGTGAATTCTGTTTGTAATTTAGTTGCAACAAATACATTTTCCAAACATTACACAGCTGTAAGGCAAACATTCCTTATGTGAAGTATTTTTGCATGTACAACTTAAGATCTTGATGTGATAGACAAAATGTGCCCCCTGATTTGAATTCAGCAAACAGGATTTACTGTAGGACATATGAATTAGACCAAGTAGCATTTATTTGTGATGCAGTGCAATTTATTGATTTTGTGACGCCAAATGTCAAAATGCTCCACTTGGGAAGTCACATTCAACACTTAAATCAAATACTTTAATAATTAATAAGCCTTCACATGCAAACACACATCATGTTAACACAGTGCGTCCTATGTCAAGCACTTATTTTAGTAATTCTGAGACATGCTAATGGCAATGAAATATGTGTATGGCAGAGAAAAATGACTAAGCATGCAGGCAAAAGATAACACTGGTTTGAATTGTAACATACGGTCAATGAAAAGCGCTCCAACTTGTCGGCAGGCGGCATCCCCCTTAAATAATACGCGCCTCTCAAATCACACGCAAGGGCATTTGAGCAAACTTTATCTGTATTAATAATCTGTGACATCAATCTTACAAATTACCAATTTGGAAGCTGTGAAAAAGCAGATCAATTAAGCCCCGTGTTTAGACACACTTGCTATAGACTAATTAAACACGTATACCACGCAAGGATCTGATTAGCTAGCAGACTAATTTCAGCTAGCCAGCATTCACAAACTAGCAAGGTTATTATATATGAAAAGTCACCTACCGATGTACCTTCTTCTGAGACAATCTATACTTGGTTGACATCAGGGGAAAAGGCCGTTCTAATTTGTCCGTGTGACAAGTAAACTAGCTGGCGTGGGGAAAAACTCACGGACCCGGCAAATTTCTACGTGCTGCCAAAACGTGTTCTAACCTTCCAGCTGAGTCCATGTAGCGTGGAGCTTATACTAATGCGCATGTCAAACGTGTGGGAAAGTGGTGTGTCCTTATGATTTGTATATCGCAGACTTGTCGCGTCTCTCGCGTTTACAGTGGCGCATACGTTAATACGTCATTCCCTTGCGACACTTGCCTTTTGCTTCATTGGATCGCCTGCAACGACACCTGGCGCTAAACAGGCTGAAATGTTTTACAAGAAAGCAGCGTCTGAAAATGATTTAGAATGGCATTTGATGGAAGTAGTATTTGTGTTCAAACTTTAATCATGTTGCTTAACATTTAGATATATTTACAGTACTGTGCAAAAGTTTTAGGCAGGTGTGAAAAAATGCTGTAAACAAAGAATGCTTTCAGAAATATAAATAATGATTGTTTATTTTTATCACTTTACAAAATGCAAAGTGAGCGAACAAAAGAAAAATCTAAATCAAATCAATATTTGGTGTTACTACCTTTTGCCTTCAAACTAGCATCAATTCTTATAGGTACACTTGCACAAAGTCAGGGATTTTGTAGGATTATAGTCATTGTATTACTTTGTAGTCATTTATAGATCTGTGGTTAGTTCTCCAAGATGTTTGGAACAACCTACCAGCCGAGTTCCTTCAAAAACTGTGTGCAAGTGTACCTAGAAGAATTGATGCTGTTTTGAAGGCAAAGGGTGGTCACACCAAATATTGATTTGATTTAGATTTTTCTTTTGTTCATTCACTGCATTTTGTTGATTGATGAAAATAAATGATTAACACTTCCATTTTTGAAAGCATTCTTTGCTGACAGCATTTTTTCACACCTGCCTAAAACTTTTGCACAGTACTGTATGTTACGGTGTGAGTTATTTATTTCAAACTAATCCTTGTTGTGGAAACTTCATAGGTAGTTGTTTTACTTGGCATCTGGAAGCACCACTTCTCATAGGAGGATGTTTTTGATGGCAAATGTACAAATAAAATGACCAGAAATATTTTGGTACAGGTTCTTTTTCCTAATACAGCCAAAAGGAATTCCATTTTCAAGGAATTTCGGATTGAGGAGGTTAAAGTAATAAGATTTATTTATCATTTCCCCTCCCTCCTTAAATTAGACAGATGCATTTCAAGATGTTAAATGAAATATATCCAACCAACGAATTTTTAGGGTTGAAATTTAATTTTGAAAGGAATAACTGTGTCTTCCATGAAAGTGAGATAGAAAACCTGGAACAATTATTTTTTTCTGTGTAATCCTGTGCTGTCTTTTTGGTTGGAGTTATGGAGCTGGCTTCTGTCTAAGAGGTTTGAGACGCCTCCCTTAACATGGAAAGCTATTAAGTTTGATCTTTGTGGTAATGATAACGCAACCTTTCTGCTAAACATCTTAATTTTGTTTGGGAAATTTATCATTCATAAATGTAGATATTTTAAGACTGATCCATGTATGAGCCACTGGTGGAGGGAATTTGAGTTAATTTCTGCCTATGATTTGAGATGAACCTCTCTATTATTATTTTAAAAATTTTATTTATTGATATACATATGTAATTTCTCTTGGTTTATTTAATTTTCGTTTAACTTTTTGTACTCGTGCCTTTGTGTGAACTGTCATTATGACTTCTTGATGCCATGTTTGTATGTTAGCGCGATATAAATAAATTTGAATTGAATTGAATTGAATATTGAGCTTCAATAAAAATAAAAAAAAACCTGGCATCAGGAAGTGCTGGAAGTGGCACTGATGGTTTGAATGTGGTTATTGTGTATAACATGCTGTTAATACAACTGAGCTGTTATTTATTCATTTAATTATTTGGCCTGCAACGGTGCTAAAGTGGTGAAAATGATGAATATCTGAGCAAGCCATGCTTTGGAAATCACTATAATGATTCAAGATAACGTGATGTATGAGGTAAAATAACATAAAAGTATTATTTATTACAATAACATTAAGTAATATTCTCAAGTCTGATAAGGTGCTGTCCATGGCACAACATATTATGTTGGCCTCGTAGGGTTAAGCTACATAGGCAATGCAATAGAATTAGAAACGTCACATAATAGTGGTACACACATACCATAGTTTTCGGTTCTCAATTTAGAGCATTAAAGTGAACAAGGAAGTTAGGTCACACATCAGGGTGCAATGCATCTTCTATTATGAGAAATCAGGGTGGCTGACACTGCAGTACCCCCAATATGTTACCTTTGACTTCCTCACCCAATGAAATTAGCTACATCATTTGCTACAACATGTCCCCATACTTTCAAATAAAAGCATAAGAACTGATGGAAACTAAAATCATATATAACGGTCATTTAAAATAATATATAAATGTGAAACCTTCTAAAATTCCAACCTGTTAAGTTTTTCCTTAATCCACCTCCTTAATATTATTTAAAAATGCATTTTAGCTGTGCACTAATAGAGTAATTATCTTTGGTGCCACAAAAAATAACTGTTGCTACTGTCTTTTGATCAGTACATTGTTCACGGCAGGCTTGGGACTTTTATATTGACAGAACACCACTTCCTGTCATTGCTCACTGTAGCAGGATCGACGTGCGTGTGATTCTTTCGATTCTTTCGTGTCTACGGCGTCTCGCTTCACGTCTCGAAAGTGGCATGCAGCAGCTTCTATTTGGGCAGAATAATTGCCCCGATTAGAAAATTGTCGCTGAAAAAATAATGTACGTTAGTGTCTTTGTTTAGCCACGTCTTAGTTTCACGACTGCCAAACTTCAGGAATATCGCGATCTCTTCTAAACGCAACGATCCTGCTAAAATGTCGGCGTCGGAAGGGAGCAAAAACACGAATACGGAACCATGGGGAGGTTTCGATGACAACATTATTATTCAGGTAATATAGATTAACACATTTTGATATTTCTCACAAGTTACTGAATCATCAAAATGGCATATTTAACTGTAGATGCAGTTTATGTTGTGAAAAGAGCATAAGCGTTGTCATATCGCTTTAATTAAAAGGTGACGTAGCAGGGCGACTACTCCCTGGAGTCTGGTTCCTTATCGTTGCACATAAACAAAACTTTTTTTTAAAAAAATCTAACTGTCTCAGAAAATGATAAAAGATCGAGATTTTTGTTTTCTAGGAAACGAAATACAAACAATTTAAAGATGGAATGTTGTTGGCCTAGTGATAGACACTCGTCTATGAGCTAATAGGTGGTAGGTTCAAGTCCATCTTTGTCCTATTTCCAGAACTACCACCACTGGGTATCAATATCCTCAACCCCAAGTTGTTTCCTTAAAATTATTAAGTAATGAAAATCTTTCTGGATGAGCACATCTGTAAAATGCCATAAATGTACATGTAAAATAGATTATGCTACCCATTTTTGCAAAATTATATGAAAGAACAGCTGATTTTTGTAATGTCATTAAGCCAATAACCAGCAAATAAATAAAACAAATAAATATAAATACTGTATATCATTCCATAATCATTTATATACTATATGTCATGGTACATGTCCATAAGACAGTACCATGATAGTTTTATGTTATTCGGACAACATGTTGTAGGTACATGGGGTGATGGTGGCATATTTTAGGTGCCAATTGTGCAAGGAAGGTACTGTTTACACTTGTGGAATTTATGAGACCCATTTATTCATATCTCTGTATACAGGCACAGATTCTCTTGAGCAACTTCGGGTTAAGGACTTTATTCATGTACTCAACATTAATTTGGTAGTTCTGTAAGGTGTTCTGTGAGGTGGATTTAAACCTATGACATACCATTACTCTAAGTAATGCTTAAAATACTTGGTAGTGCTGTAAATTATGTAGTATAGTAGTAGAAGTGGTAGAATACTAGCCTACAGACCAAGTAGGTTGTAAGATTAACTCCAATCCTATCTTATGTAATATGATATGTTTCTCTGAGAGCCTTAAGCCCAGTTTGCTGTGGACTGAGCATGTCCTTCTAATCAGGAAATAGTTAGTATGGAATAGTATTCTTCTTGCTATTGTAATGGTTGTCCCTCACAAAATATTACCATTGCATCAAACAAAAACACCTTTGCAAGAGATGTGTTACTTGATTTTTAGGGCAGTGGCTCAGCCGTCATTGATATGGAGAACATGGATGACACCTCGGGCTCCAGCTTCGAAGACATGGGAGAGATGCATCAGCGGATGAAGGAGGAAGAGGAGGTGACGGCAGAGGCTGCAGCGACGGAGGAGGAGGACGGAGAGTTCCTTGGGATGAAGGGTCTCAAAGGGCAGTTAGGCAGACAGGTTGCAGACGAGGTCAGTTGTATTTCATTTTGCGCTAAAAGACTTTATTCCTAATTTGCCATTTGTGCTCATATTACTCAGTAATCATAACACTTGCTGTGTTAACAAACAAAGGCTATTTTTGGGCCTAGAATTACTGATGAAAATTATTGCAGAGCTTCAAGAGAAGTTAAACTGTAGAGGAATGATGGTGCCCTAGTGATATGATACTTGTCTATGAACTAAGAGGTTGCTGGCTTAATGATGAAATTACTAGGTAGGATAAAGCTGGATTTGAACCTACTGCCTGATTGGTCCTACACTAGTATCCTATTCTTAGGCCACATTCTTATAATTAATAGCATTCTCAGGAGTGCTACCAAATATTTTAGACATTACACAGGATGGTGGTCGTCTGTAGTGGTAAGTTACAGGTTCAAATCCAGATTTATTAAGTTGCTTCGGGGAGTGTCCCTTTAAATGGGAAATGTAAGGGACTCAGGATAAGAGTGTCTACTAAATGCAATAAATGTATGGTATGGGAAAAAAAAAAAAAAAAAAAAAAAAAAAAAAAAAAATTAATGTATGGAATCTAGACAGGCAGCACAATCACTTTTAATATCAGAACTGATTAGAACGTGATTGGATTTTTCCCTCCAGGTTTGGCAAGCAGGGAAGCGACAGGCTTCAAAAGCCTTTAACCTCTATGCTAATATCGACATCCTCCGGCCTTACTTTGATGTTGAACCTATTCAAGTGAGAAACAGGTAAAAACACCCATAAGTTGCATAAGCATGCTTTATAGGGTTGCCATTGAGAATTTGCGCTGATGATAAAGCATGTCTCTCTACACAGATTAATTGAATCCATGATTCCGCACAGAATGGTCAATTTTCCGCAGGTAAGCATTTTTTATGCATCAGTGTTTAACAAAAAAGCAACTCTCTACAGAATTAATGTATGACTCAGTGGCTAGATTAAAAAATACTAAACTAAAAACAATAGCACAAATCTTCTATGAGACCATGGCCTGTGTCTTTTAATAAAGTTTTAATAAATAAGTTTTTAGAGAGCTCTACGTAAGCACAAACATTTGAAACCCCTAGAAAATTGCAGGAGAGCTGTATGGACCCATGATGTTGGTCTTCACTCTGGTGGCCATCCTGCTGCATGGCATGAAGACATCTGGAACGGTTATTGTAAGTCTTTATGCATGTTTCTTATGTCAGTACACTACACATAATTTGCTGTAATCATACCTAGACTTCATGCATCGGTTCCCACTGGATTGGATACAATGTTACAGCAACATGTTTTCTGTTACAGAGAGAAGGCACACTGATGGGCACTGCTATTGGAACCTGCTTTGGCTACTGGCTTGGAACATCTTCCTTCATTTATTTTCTGGCTTACCTTTGCAATGCGCAGATCACCATGCTACAGATGCTGTCTTTGTTAGTGAGTATTCACGTTCTCCTCAAGGAGTAGTTCACAATGTACTCGTATAACAAGCTATTATTCATGCTTGTGATTCGCTGTGTTTGCAGGGCTATGGGCTCTTTGGCCACTGCGTGGTCCTTTTCATCACCTACAACGTCCATTTCCACTCCCTCTTCTACATTTTGTGGTTGGTGATTGGAGGACTTTCTACAGTTCGCATGGTAAGGAGAATTTCAACTGACACTCAAAACAACTCAAATTGGATCCGTATTGAACAATTAAATCACTCTTGTTTGAGTAAAACTGCACTGTCAATAATTTTTTTCAAATAATACAAATTCTACAACTCAGTTTTGTCCAATAGAAGTCTCTTATAAAAAGTTGTGCAAAAGTAGTTCATATTAAATGATATTGGGCCACCAAATGGTCATAAAATGTTATATGTATACCATTATTGTTTTCTAAAGTGAAACTTTGACCTAAAACATATTGAACCACATTTTAATCCTACAATTTTTCCTGTTATGTCTGTTGACCAGATTAGCTTATTTTTTTGATAGAGAATTCCAAAAATCTGTAAATATTGTTTCTTTGAGGGCAGAAGGGGGTTGGTTATGACTGCTACATTTTGTTGGATAAAATGTGTATCATATACAACATTGCTTTTCCTCTCAGGTGGCTGTGCTGCTCTCACGCACTGTGGGTCAGACCCCCCGTATCATCCTATGTGGAGCCATAGCTGTGCTCCACATGCTCTTTCTGCTCTACCTCCATTTTGCCTATCACAAGATTGTCGAAGGTAAGACAAAAATACAGGCACTTCTAAAGACATACAATCAGAGTCCTACAATAAATATACTTAAAAATCTATATATGTGATGCAACCTGGTACCAAGAAATGCACTCTGGTCCTTGTTTGCAAATCTTTCTTGCTATTATTAAGACATTATTATGACCTCATATTCAGAGAGTTCTTGCACGTAATCTATTTTTACTCTAATTTTAGAAGCAATTATGTTGAATTAGGTCCACAGCACCTTTGTAGTAGTTCAGCAGAACTGGGTCAGATCTTCAGAACTTTTTGCCAGACAAATTTTCTTTGTTGTGTCACTATTTACATTATTAATGTCTATGCCTTCTTTCCAGAATTTATTGATGATGTTGCACTATTTTTGCGATAGATGTATTATTTCAAGATTTTAGATATAATGATCAGTGGCTGCTGTTGGATCAGATTGTCCCTTTATGGGTACAATAGTGAAACTTAGTTAATTGTAATCTCTTATGTGGATAATAATATTTTCAATGCCATACTTAACCATGATATAGATCAGGTATGGATGGCATAGCTTATCGACTACCACAGTGCAACATAGTATTTTCTTGGAAGACATCTGTATGTGAAGTCCTCCAACACTATGGGTCTAGATTCTGGTATAGCAACTATGGGAAATGTTTTGTTCAAATAAACACTAGCAGAAATTATAACAACAGTTTTGATGTTGCGAAAAATCCTGTATTATTGTACCATGGTAAATGGTATTCTTAGTTTTTTAAGCAAATTAATGCTTTCCAATCAATTTCTAACAAATTGTTAGTTTTTGCTCTCTTTTACTTTCTGTTGAGTTTCACTTTCCACTTTTTAAGTTTATATGTATTATGTCCTTTAGTGTTTTATTGTTTATATATATCAACATTTATATAGAATATTGAATATAGAATTTTTGGTCATTTGCCTACAGGCATCTTGGACACCCTAGAAGGACCTAATATTCCCCCGATCCAGAGAGTGGCCAGAGATCTTCCTAATGTTGCTTCTGCCATCGTTAACGCCACAGTGAAGTCTGTGGCTGCAGTAGTACAATCACAGTGATCATGCCGTCACTTCACACTTTGACCCGGGAAAGGGCTGGAATGAGTATAAACTGGATAATGGGGAATGGCAGGGGGGTTTGTCGTCCAACACCCCGTCTGGGCCTGACTCCAGTTGATGGAATATTGTCTGCCTGCCGTGATGGACTCATGGTCATAATTTACGGATGCGTAAATGCAGCAGTTTGAGGATAAACAAACCATCCCCATCACTGCACACGGGTCTTAAACGTTAATATGTGAACCCAAGGTTATCACTAGTTGAAGAAAAGCAGTGAGTAAAATTCTGTATTTATGATATCCAACACATAACTAACTGTGCAATGTAACAACACTAAAGACTTGGAATGTTTGTATGTAAGTTACAGAAGACTGCCCCCGCCTGGTCAGTTAAGGAGCCACCACACATACATAGTTGTACACCCAAAAGTGTAAAAAGGTTCTCTAGCATTGCAAACACACTTTTGGTTTTTAGTACTGACCCCTATTGTTTTGGGGAAAAACTGTTTAGGACTCATTTTGAATTTTGGAAAGATGGTTTAGAAAAAACAACCATTACACAATGATAGTAAGCGACTCAAGCTAATTGTAAAGATAGTAATATTGTTAAAATGAATATTACAAATCCTCCCTATTGGACTTTTGATATATTAAAATGTTGTGCAAGGCTCCAGTTTAGATTTAAGCATATGCAGTTGTGATTTAAGAGCTTTTCCTTTTCAGTCATTCCACCTGATGTTAATTCATAGATGTTGTCTCTGTATCTGTAATCAGATTCTGTCTTTTTGTTTTCTGACAGTTGAAGTGTTTTGGGGTGGGAAGAAACTTTTGGAAGAAGATTATATCTATATTACTGTTTTTATGCATATGAGCTGTGTATTAATTCAGACGCAGTGATTTATGTGCTTTTTTTGCATGAGAATTTAATTTGTAAACAGCTTTCTGTTTGGAATTCTGGATGAGGATGGACAGCTCTCAGTACTTGCATATTTTTGTCTTTTACACATTAAGTTTTTTTTATTTATATGGGGTTACTGTACAGAAATCTAGAATCAGAAATTAAAATATTGAAAATAAGTTGTCCCTTTTTTAAAAAATATGTTAATTTATTTGATTTGGTTTTATCCATTAAGTTTAGCTATGTAGACAGTTGTAGACACTTCTGTAATTTTCATTTTACTTTATGTAAGGCAAGGCAAGTTTATTTATAGAGCACATTATCATACACATGGGTCATTCAATGTGCTTTACAGAAACAAGATAAAATTTGTTAAAAGTTTAATGTAAAGATAAAAAGAAAAAGTAATGAGGAAATGAATAAAAATAAAGATAAAGTAGAAATAAAACGATTAAAAGTGCTATAAAAATATTTTAAAAATCAGGCACAGTTAATTTAATATATTGCAATAAGCTCAGCACTCAAGTGTGGGAAAAGCAACAGAGAAAAGTGCAGTTTTTAGCATCCGTCTAAAACTTGCCACAGTTGGGGCAGATCTAATGTAGTCATTAATATAGAGTCATTATTTGCAGAGCAGCACCAAAATAGATTAATAATGTGCACCTACAAACCTAAGTACACGTCAATGAATATATCTCCCAAACATTCATGCATTACTTAGTAATTGGTAAGTCAGAGTAGTTTGTGGATGTTAGGTGTAAGTCTCAGAAAAAATGCACTATGGGGACAGCATGTTCTGCTGTGCAAGTAACATATTTTTAAATATAAAAGTTTTGATACTGCATCAATGCCCTAGAATGGTGTTGCTATGCAGGTGCATTATTGCTGTATTAAATGCATTGAGCTCTTACACTATTCAAGAGCAACAGCTCACATTTCACTGGGCTCCTCGGGAGACACACAAAATATGGGCCTTGCAACAAGATACGCTTTGTGGTGCAACTGGTGATACTGTCTCCTAACATTCTTGAGACAGCATGCACTGGTGTTGAATGAGAGACCAGCAAGGTGCATGTATCAGGTTTGCACCTGTCCTGTATAAATAATTCAGTGTTCTTTTAGGTGATCGTTAATATGATTGTGGAGTGTCTGTAGCTGCTACAAAAGAGATTTTGTTAAAATTTGCACTAAGTTTACAGCATTTTATCAGGCAGTCTTTTCCAAAGTGACTTCAAAGTCTCGCTGGAGAATGTGAGGGTTAAATGGTCTTGCTCTGGTGTCTGTGCTGGTAATGCTAAAGGGAAATTTAAACCAGAACTGACCACTTGGCCGGTAACTGAGGATTCTACCACTAGGCCAGCATCAAAATAAGTAATGTCTAAATTATTCTTGTTTACCTCTAATTATGAGGAGATTAATGTCACTGCATTCTTTTCTTAGTCTCTCTTTTTTTTCCTAAAATTTGAGGAACAGCTGTGTTGTCATGGGTCCAAAGCATCATGTGTCTAATTTTCTTTGTTAAAAGCTCTCACTACATTATTAATGCTTAAAATGTCTGGTAGTATTTCTAATAGTACTACAGGACCATTGGTAAGATTGCGGAATGTTTGTAGATTCTGACAATCAGTTTAACCCTCATTTCTTACTCTTCCTTGAAACATTTTTTTTCTTTTGGGGCTTCATATACTCCAAACACATTTACACGACATAATTCAACCATTATTTTCTATTTCTTCATAGACTACCCAGGTCACGGTTGAACCAAAACCTACAATAGGCTCAGTCCCACGTCCAAAAACCAGACCCAACTAATCACGCATGATCCATAACACGTCACATGCTATCGGCTGCGCACTTGTTAGATCAATAGCTCTTGGCTCTCCTCCTTTCCCTCCGGTAGAGACGCGCTCCGACACGATCCACGGTGCAGACGCAGAATCCAACCGTCGGCTCACCAGCGGATTAACGCGAGCGCGTGGCGTCATTCTTTCCGTTTTCTTGTCTGATTGCCAGATATGGGGTCATTGATGTATTTCACAGGTTCTCCGTGACGCTGGACGGGGGAGCGGGGGAGTGTTCGTGATGACCCACACCTGCAACGGACAGCAGCGAGCGATTTATCCGCCTCAGCGCTGCAAAAGCGAGCATGTCGGGCGGTAAAAAGCGCCTGGGGTTTTTACGCAGTATTGGGAACGTTCACAGGGGAATGGGGAATATTGTCCGCGGGGGTTAGAACGTTTTCAACGTTACCGACGATGTGTTGAGGATTTGCGCAGCCTCGACGTTCACGAGAGGAGCGCGAGCGATGACGTCAGCGCAAACACCGCAACTTTGAGAAAACCTCCGCGGCGTGACAGCGAGTCCTCGAGCCTCACGGGGTCGCCGACCGCCTTTGAGATTAAACGCTTACTATCGTGGAGTCATGGGACGTTGTTGACGCTTTGTGGCTTTGTTCATTTTCGCTTAAGTGCGATGTTACTTCGCCCGACGAACCGGATTTGGGACGGTGCCAGTATAGTCAGTAATTAGCAACTTCTAAATTAGCACCGAGAAAATGCTGCCGGGTTCCATTCAGATAACGGGAGAAGCGCTGTCCGGGGCGGAAATAAAAGACATTTGTGACAGTTTGAAGGAAAACAGCGTGAGGCTGCTGTCCGTGCGCGGCTGCCAGCTGTCGGACCGGGACTTCGGGCGCGTGTGCCGCGGCGTGGCGGAATCGCGCTCGCTCGCGCAGCTCAACCTGAATCTCGGCGTGGTGTCGGGCATCAACCGGACCAAGCAGCTCGCCGAGGCGCTCCGGGCCAACAGATCCATCCAGACGCTCTTGTACGTGCTTCTCTAGATTTGTGCTTCTTAAATCTGACCTTAAGTGGACTCTCTCTCTCTCTCTCTCTCTCTCTCTCTCTCTCTCTCTCTCTCTCCTGCAATTCTGAGCATATACCGTATATTGATATATAAACACATATAGCAATAAAAATGCAAATATATAGTAATATCTAAACTCATAAATTAAGTAGTATCAGTAACAGATGTAAAAAGAACTTTTTTACTCTGAAGACTTTTCTCTTGATCGTTAAGAAATCTTAAACTTTTGTATCAAGGAACAAAATAGCTGCATGGCATTTGATTTCATATTTACATTGTACTTCTTGCAACATAATGGTTGTTTGTGCACACATTGCTCTGATGATGAATCTTTAAGCTTCATAAGCTTCTTATGTAAGCCCATATACATTTCTACTTGTCCACTGCTTTTAGAATTGGAAGTTTTGCCACTATATCCGTAGAGAACTAACTATGTTTTGTTTTTTGTATGCATATGGGCATTTAATTGAGTTAATAGAGGGGAAATAGTGCTGTAATAATGGTTAAGTAATAAATAAATTGTTCTTCAAGCATCAATTCTTTTTATTTCCAACTGGTTGAACTGATATAATTTTCAAACTTCAGATGCCTTTAAATGTGTTGAAATTTGTCATTTGTTTTGACGTTTCTCATTTCTGAATTCCAGTTGTGTTCAAAGACTTTTATCTAGCTCATGCATGGCTGATTGAATCTATATGCTCCCCTCTCATCCTGCAGTTTGCACGGAAGCCCTCTTCTGGATGCGGGTCTTGTTACCCTGAACTCGTCTTTGTCAACTCACCCGTCTCTGGTGTCTTTGGATCTGGGAGATTGTATGTTGGGAGATGAGGCTGTTCAGCTGATTTGTGGCATGCTGCCTCCAGACGGAGCCAAATCAGGTAAAACTTCATAAATCATGGTAATGGCTGTTAGAGGGAGATCCTGAAAACAGTAGAAACACTAAATAACTATTTGTTACGTTTGTTATAATGTGATCTTTTTATAACTAAACAAGATGATATGACACATAGAGGTCTCAGAACTCATTTATGCTCCAAGTGTATTTTTAGATATATTTTAAGTATATTTTAAATGCCTTTGCCTAAATAAATTGACTCCATTCCCTTTGAATCTAGAACATTTTTTTATAATAGTGGGTTAACTTACTTAATACTTTTCTGATTTCTATATTTATATGTATGTTCTATACATATAATCTTTCCTTGCAGGTCTCAGGGAGCTGACCTTGAGCGCAAACCCAGCCATTACCACAAAAGGCTGGACACGACTGGCCATTGCTGTAGCACACAGCTCCCAGCTAAGAGTCCTTAATCTAGACTACAATCCCTTAGGTAAGTAGCTCTGACTGTGCCAAATTAAACATTGATTCTCTACGCTGAATGTTTCCAGTATTGTTTGCCTCCATACCAGTCGTAATCATTATATTACACAGCTTCACTGAAACTAGCAGTCTTGATAATGATTTCTAGTATCAGTTACTCACAATGATCAGTTACTCATGCATTTTTTTAATTTTCATATTTTCCTTCACTGACTTACTCAGTAAAAATGCTTACTGAATGTTTAACTAATTGTGTGGTTTGCTTTCACAATCTGTCCAGCTCCCTGAGCAGCTAATCATTGAGTTAAGCAAGTGGGCCTGTCTTCCCTAGAGCTCCCAGAGACAGAGCTATGTCTTTTTTTCTTTTCCTTAAGTGTATTTTGCTGATCGTTGCTCTACTGTGAATGAAATTGCCACCCTAGTTTCCTAACGGCTGGAGGAATGCAGTGTTTGCAGTTTCAGGAATCCCCTGATACCAAAGCGTGACCTCTCTATATTTCTCTGTTTTTCTTATTTGTTCCACGGCTGCATTAGGGGACCAAATTGCTGGAATGTTAGCTGTGGCTGTGGCATCGAGCAGGACTCTGGAAGTGCTAGACTTAGAAGGAACAGGACTCACAAATCAATCAGCACAGGTAAGCATTAACCTTTAAACATTGGGCTAGCTAAATTAAATCAGAAACAACGGTAATGGTGATGTAATAAGTGCATTTATAACGTTCTTCTAGCACAACAGCTCCAGAACTAATCCTTCACAATTAGACATGATAGTTCAAAAAATACATGTACTATAAAGATTATGCATTGTACTAGCCCCAAATCAGCTTTCTTGGCAACTTCTTTTCTTTCTGGGTTGAAGTGGATCATATACAGCATCATAGATTGTAATAGATTTAGAAAATATTTGTGTCACAAAATATTATTTTTGCACAAGGCTATTTTTCTTTTAAATAACCACAATGCAGATTAATATTTACCTTTAATTCACACATATAAGCTATGCAAAGTATATTTTTAAGCATATCATAATGCATCAAGTGTCATTTTAGAACAGTAATTGTTACTTTGCTTGAATAGTTGTGCAAAAACTTGCTGTGAATTGCTCTGTGAATTGCTCTCTGTGTTAATACAAGGAAAATATAATAGTCCTCCGGGACTGGAAGTGGTGCTAAATTTTGGGGATGTTGTTGTTATATTAAACTCCACCAGGGGGCGATGTTGAACAGCTAACTCAGTCCTCATATGGGCACCTCCCTCTAAGATGCCCCTAACTGACCTAATCTCGCTCTTTCCATTCTTATGCGCCTGGAATATTTGTCCAAATAAATTCTTAGGGTGATGCATTGCAATCAGTGACGGCCCACATTTGCTGGAAGGCCTTTGTGTGATCAAAGTACACAACATCCACACTGACAGCTTTGCTACACTTCTTTTCCAAGTGTCTTCTTGTCATTGGAGGAGTGGATGAGGAAAGTAGAAATACAAGTGCATTCTTCTCTTGTAGGCACTTCTCCTGCCAAGGCCTTTTAAATTGCTAATCTTGCAGAAATGACAAGCTGGCATCAGAAACAGGCTTGAGGCATGTGAGTCTCAGCGAAGTAGTTCCTGAAGACTTACAGATCAGCGCTTTCTGCAAAGTTGAAATTTTGTGTGGTATTTTTATGACAAATTTGGCATCTGCCCTTAGCCAACAGAAGATTAAAGACCAAATAAAGTGTTTGAAATGAGGAAATACAGAATATTTAGACTGATTTATACAGATGAGACATGCATTTGTTGTGAAGTCTCTCCTCTGACTAGGTTAAGTGCACAGGGTGTCCAGAAACACATCATGACACATCTCACAATTTATTCCTTGTTATCAAGGGTTGTTTTTAAAGATGTCAGATTTGGACAGCGTGGATTTTGAGATGCTGATATGCAGCACCAGCTTCTAGTTTCTAAAAATAACCTCAAAGGCTGATTGTACTGTTTTATTCCTGACCGTTCTGTGAGGCACTTCACAATGCTCATCTTTTTTGAGGTTCAAGTTCAAAAGAACTTTTGAAATGTACCTGTAGTGTCCTAGATACTCTGTCCACATTGTAAGAAACAACATCAGAGCCTGTAAATATATATTAGGAAAGTTAGGAACTGGAATAATTCGCTAACTAGACAATGAACTACAACACACCACGTTCAGATAGAGAATGGATATCCACATTACTTGTTAACTTGGGAAATAAAATCAATTCCTTCAAGCTGGCCAATACATTATAGATTTGGAAATTCAGTGCTCATTTATATCAGCTTAGTAGCATTTGGACACTCTAGAATTCATATATTAAATAACTCAGTTGACTATGAATTTTAAACAAATCCAAAAAACAAAACAGAGACAAATGATACAAAACAGTAGTTCTCTCTGATCACCTCTATTCTGTTTTATCACCTTACACTCTCTGTATTAAGAATATTCTCTACCAATTATGTGTCCACCAAATGCCTCCAACATCCCTGTGAGTGTTTTATCTACTGTCTGTTATTTTTGCAAGTGTCTGCTGTCTCTGTATCGTCAGGTCTTCCTGGACATGGTGGAAAACTACCCCACGTGCCTGCGCGTGCTGGTTTTGGCAGAGAACGCCATCAGTCCTGAACTGCAGCAGCAGATCTCTGACCTGCTGTCTGAGGGCGAAGAGGATGAGGAGAAGGATGCAGAAGCCCGTGGCATCTCTGTGGCTCCCCGGGAGAAACCGGCCTGGCTCCCACACAGCAGTAAGGGCTGAACCGCTGTCTCTTGCTCCTGGCCTGCCACTCTCTATTTCCGCTTCAGACTGTTTTGAGTTAGACTCTTTCGCTGTCCCTTGCTCCTTTTTTCTCCAGACTTTCCCAGAGTCATCGGCTGACTCTGACCATCGGTGTTTAGAATAATACAAAGGGTATCCATAGCATATCTTTGTGCAATATGAGGAAGGATTGTATGTTTTTATATTAGGTAGAAAGGTATAGTCATTATAAAGCCCAGTATATGGTTCCAGAGGTAGTATTTAGCTTTGTGTACATGGTAAAAGGATGTATATTAAATAAAATAATTAAGGGGGGCAGTTAAAAGTGAGACAGCATTAGAGAATAGACAGCACTGTTCCTGTCTTCATTTAGAATTTCGTCGTTTTCAGAAACTCATCTGATGTCTCTGACACTTCCAGACTCCAACTCCCAGGTGATCCTGTTGACATCAGGACTGGGTGAGAGCTTTATGGCAGAGACAGAGATGTGATAACTGGAGCTGCCTTTGACTTTAGGCTCACGCCGCTACCGCCACACCACCTGTTAGCGTGCCAGCCCTTCCCGCCGCATGACCCGTAGCACTTAGCGGTAGACTGTTGGAAGCTGGCACAAACACCTCGACCACCAAGTGACTTATGATACTCAATAGTGAAATATTTATTTTCCAGATGTATGTACTGTCTATTTATACAGCAACTATTTAAGCAACCACTATTTACTGTCAATTTAGGTTATAGCCAAGTAGGGTTTGTTGTGATGGCCTGATGTCTGAATAAACATGTTTACATCTTTTTAAGCTATTTGTCCTGTTTTAAAAAGTTAAGAATTTTTAATTGGGTTGATGTTTATGAACAAATGAACGTCATTATTACGGGGACAGAAATACTCCACTCATTTCCCAATTCCACGTTAAGTCCTTATTTCCCTGTCCCATCTAAAGGTAATACTACATCTGATGCATTGTTGAAGCTAGTTTTTCGGTTATGTGTCAGAATATACTATAGTACTGCAGTGTCTTTAGACCAGATCACACCCTTGTCTCTTTGAAACCTTACAAAAGGATTTGCACAAAGCTATTTACACTTTATACCATTCAGGAAAAGGCTGATCCGATTAAAGCCTCTTTGTTCCATCCATACTTCATACAGTTACAAGCTAGCCATTGTTCTCTTTGCACAGTGGAAGGTTTAATAAAAAACCAAGGCATAAAGAATGAAATGTTAAGCATGAGCGATCAAGAATTGGTCTATTGTTAATATTGTCTACTTTTAAACTTTACACTAATAAGCATTAATCTTATAAGATGGCCCATCAAGGATGTTTGTTCTTATTCTAGGCAAGAAGAGCAAGAGATTAAAACACACTTGTTTGAAACTAAAACCAGCTTGAAGTCTTCAAAATGCTGTTTAACAAATAAAATTAAGCTGTATTGATTAAGGCTTGCAACAAAGTCATTTCAAGGCAAAACCACCTAAAATAACTACAAGTAGGAGAGTTTGTCCTTTTTCTTCGAAATTGCTAAATAAACTGGTTATTAAAGCTACAAGTCTTTACCTACTATCAAGTTTCATTAGGGGGCCATGCAGTGGAACACTGCGTGGAACCCTGTTGGAATCGTGCTGATTTTTTTTTTCCTTGTCTTAAAACGCGTTGTGGAGAAAAAACTGTAAGACCTACAGCTTTGGAATTTGGCAGGTAGGTCCGGTACCCCACCCACTACTCAGGCAAAAAAAAAAAATGCACCAACATAAGCTATTTTGCGTTTTTCCAAAAAAAAAAATTGGCATTTTTCCTAATAACTTTTGAACCGTAGCTCCGATTCTCAAAAATCTTATACCATCTTATTCCTTGGGTCAAGACGAACCTTTTCGCATCTATTTCTGCCATATTTGATTTTTCGCTAATTTACATAATATGCAAAACCATCTCTTGCAAACTAGTCCCTGGATTTTTGTCCAATCTGCATGCAACTGGTATCACTTGAATCCCTAGACACTCTTCTTTAATTATTATCGAGCACATTTTTAATTTAGGCCTTCATTTTTCTGTACTATGCAAATAAATGTGGTGGGCTTGGCATAGGACTGCAACACCACACACCGAGTGTCATAGAAATCCGGCTCTGGGTGGGCTACAGCTTTGAAATTTGGCAGGTAGGTCCGGGACCCCACCCTCTACTCAGGCAAAAAAAATTGCGCCACTCTGCCAGTTGGTGGCGCTATAATAAGCTATTTTGCGTTTTGCCTAATAAGTTTTGAACCGTAGCACCCTAGATAGAAGGATGAAACGTGTCATTTTTCAACGTCTGTCCGCTTCAATTCGTCAAAAACTGATAAAGCTGCACACTGCATGGCCCCCGTAATCACTGCTTGCAGTTCTATTTGACTATATATTTGAGAAAATGTTTATGCTTGATGGGATGGTTGAGATCTTACCAAATTATTTTGCTTCTGCCAATGTTTTAAGCACATTTCTTTGAGTGAATGCCGCAAATAGACTAGAAGATATAAATGAATGTCTGGATAGGTAAATTGATCATGAATTGACTAATTGGTAAAATAATTAATACAGTAGACATAGTCGTAAGTGGCAGCCCTGGAAGACCAGCTTAGTGTGATGACCTACTGATGCCAACGTTGTGTCAAGACTAAACTTAAATTCAAACTATCAGAGTATCAAACACTGGCTTCAACCCAAATCAGATTCACATCTAAAATATGCAAACTTGACATTTAACAATTAAGTTACACTCATGTCATAGATAAGCAATAATTAACTAGACTCTTCTGGGTCAGAGTTTCGCACAAATACATTATTCCCCTTAAATGCGCGTTCACGAGTTTATGAAATTATACACAACCAGTAGATGGCAGTGTTTCCTCATTTCAAATAGGATTTGGAACGTTGTTGACGCAAGTAAGCTGTTCAAAATGCTGGTTATCCACACAAACCTTCAGAATTAATAATGGTCTGCTACATTTTTGTCAGCATTTTCATCGACCATATTTGCAGGATTATAACATTATATAAAATGCTGATTATGGCTTACAGATAATGCAAACCCAAAATTCAGTGTCTCAGAAAATTAGAATATTACATAAGATCAATTTAAAAAAGGATATTTTAAACAGAAATGTTTATGTTAGGCTTCTGAAAAGTATATGCTGACTCCAGCCTCAGTCCACTCCTTGTGAAGCTCCTCCAAATTCTTGAATGGATTTTGCTTGACAATCCTGCGGTTATCCCTGTTGTTGGGGCACCGTTTCCTACCATGCTTTTTCCTTCCACTCAACTTTCTATGAATATGCTTGGATACAGCATTCTGTGAACAACCAGCTTCTTTAGCAATGACCTTTTGTGGCTTACCCTCCTTGTGGAGGGTGTCAATGACTGTCTTCTGGACATCTGTCAAGTCAGCAGTCTTTCGCATGATTGTGTAGCCACTGACCAGACTGAGAGACCAATTAAATGCTCAGGAAACCTTTGCAGGTGTTTTTAGTTAATTAGCTGATTAGGGTGTGACAACATGACTTTCCACTATTGAACTTTTTCATAATATTCTAATTTTCTGAGACACTGAATTTTGGGTTTTCATTATCTGTAAGCCATAATCATCAACATTACACGAAATAAAGTCTTGAAATATTTCACTCTATGTGTAATGAATCCTATATGTGTGTTTCACTTTCTGAAATGAGTGACAAACAATATTAAACTTTTCACGATATTCTAATTTTTTGAGATGGTCTGTATAATTCATGTCAGTCACTTAATCTAGAATAACGTTTCGTATTTAAAACAAATATGTAATTACTATTTTAATCTCTGTATGGTTTTTATTATTAATTTAGGTTACTCTACAAGGTATATACTGCACTTTCCTATGTCTCTGAGAACGTGATTTGAAGACTCTTGCAAGAACTAACATATCTGTGGCAAAAGGCCCAAGACATTGAAAAGGTTTTTAAGTCAGTTCAATGAAATGAACTTGTTCTTTATTTTTGAGGTCCAGGGTTCTCCTAGTGTTTCTTAGAGCACAACACTAAAGTCTAGGGGGCATCCAGGGTTTAGGGCTGACATCCATAGGGCCCAGAGTGTTTCATAGGACATAGTGCTAACATCCAGGGGACACCTAGGGGTTAGGACTAAGGTCCAGGGGTCTCATAGTGTTTTGTGGAGCATAGCAAGGTCTAGGGGACACCCAGAATTTAAGGCTTAGGTCCATGGGGCTCCTAGTGTTTCCCAAGGTCTAGGAGACACCCAGGGTCTAGGGCTAAGGTCCAAGGTACTCTTAGGACATAGGGCTGGGGTCCAGGGGTCTCCTAGTGTTTGTTTAAGCGCCTGTGTCCAAAATCTTTCTCAACGCCTTCTGTCAGCGCTCGTTGTTGTTTACGAAAAGCACCATCGGGCACTTCTGCGTTCGTTCCTGTTTCTTTGAGATTGCTAGTTTAGCAAACAAGATGGAGAAAATTGTATCTTAGCATCAGTGGCAGAGTTTTACCTCTTTACTTTGCAGCTCTTTCCTGACTTCATGGTGTTCGTCCTCTGCAGTGCACCTTCATTGTGTACAGTTCTTCATGAACTGTGGTCTCTGGAGTATCCTGAAATATAATAAATGCATATGCACTACTAACACTCACATGCAAGGTTTTGTTTAAGGCCACCAAGACTTGAAACGAAGTTGGAATCACTGTTTATGTAAATTATGTAATACATTTTAGTCCAAGCATTACAAAAATCCAATTGTAATAATGTAATGAGTAGTGTAAAACATTTTATCTGAGTCATTATATAAAGCACTGCAAAGTCACCCTTTCATAGATGAGAATATTACTCCCCCACTCTGACACACACGCTTCCAGACTTCACTAGATTTTGAACATTGTACTTCATATAAAACTGCAACTTCTCATATCAACAAAATTAAATAAATGCCAAATAAATTAGTGTCAATCAGGCTTAAAATTAAATTATTAAAAGCGACGTTTTGTATCTTACATCTTTACTGTGTAACAATAAAACATATTTTCCCAAAATTGCCTCTACACAAAATCACTTAACCAGCATCCTGAGAGATTAAAAATAAAACTTTATAATATTAATCCTTAAATCCACACATCATATCAGTGACTGGTGTGTTCCTTATGTTGCAGAATTGAGAATGGAGAAACACTGCCATCTAGTGGTTGCGTGAAATTTCAAATCAGCTCGTGAATATGGGGAGAAATGCAATTGTATGGAACACCAGCCTGCTGCTGATCCTTTTTAGAAATCAAATTATACTGGAGGAGAGGCTTTTCAATAATTAATGAACAAGATCTGATCAATCTCCGGACTTGCTAACCGCCTGAGAGTGAAATGAAAGGTAATTTTTCCATTGTGATGGATCTTCTGGCCACTAATCTTCCAACAGAAGGCATGTGCTAAAAGGATTCAAAAAGACAAAGTACCAGTTAGAGCCACTGAACTTGACTTCAACATTTCTAAACTCAAGTATAAATTTAGCCACAAATTTGAGGACAATATAAAACAAAAACTCCTGCAAGTGTACATACGTATATGCCCTGTTTTCAAACAGCTAATCCCATATAGAGAATAACATACTACAGATGTTGCTTGGTAATTTGCTAAATGTATTATACAAGAAAAAATACAGCTACAATGGCTTCAAATAAAAATATTTTGAATAAACAAATATAATTTAAAAAAATACAATTACTTACAATCTTTTTCTACCTTATTTTGAGATATTTCACTGTGCAGTAGGAGCACTCACTTGAGTCTTAGAACTCTAATTTGGGCCTCAAACAAATCTCGTGTGGAACTGTAATCACCTCCAAGGGATTTTTTTCCACTTTTTGTTCGAATACTTAACCTTTTACTAGAGCCCATCTGATCCATTGGTGTGTGGGGTTAGGGTTAGGGTGGTGTGGTCTTATTGACCAGTGTAGATGATTGTCAGATAATCAATACATGGCAGTCAGAAAAGTAAAAGATGGAAGATGTATCCTTCATTATTTTATAGCTGCAGAATTCAGTTTTGTACTATTTATGGCACCTGTGAAGAGTTTATTGCCTCATTCAAGTGGCTGAGGTACTCCTGACTACGTTACACATCACAACTCATCATAAATCATTCCAAATTTATGGTGTCAAATACAATATAATTCACCACAGCTTAAGTTTAAAATAGTTTTATTTGTTTTAAAATATACATCAGTTTACAAATTGAGAAAATAAAATTAGTTGAGTATAACAGTCTTTTCTGTAGAATCTTTCCTTTTTAACATTTGTTTTTAAAGGAAGAAAGGAAAAAATAAATTCTCATGACATGACCATAAAAGCTTTATCCGTTTGAATGAGATCTGAATAAACCTGAATGGAAGAACAGCCACTGCACAAGGAGATAGTGGGGAAACAAAGGCTTCTGAAAATAAAGGGGGGGAAAACGAAGCACCATGTCTCTACCATTAAACCAGCAGTAACAGGAATGGCTGAAATGCACAAACTGCACTGAAAAGCATGTGGACAGACAGATTTAGCAGCGACACACAATACAGCCAAATACCACAAGTATTTGAAAAGTGCCTGAGTCATTAAAGTTAATATTGACAGACTCGAGTATGTCCTTCCTAAATCTGCACCATTTCATTCTGCCCAGAATCAAACGGCACCTTTTGTAGTTATTGGGTCTCTCAAGCTGAAAAAAATTCTTTGAAAATAAACGAGAGCAAATCATTTTTAAAAATGCAAAATAAAAAACAATAAATCAGGGCACCACAGATTATTCATTATTCTGAATAACCGTCTAATGAGGGGGAAATAACACAATTTAGTTTCTAAACCAGGTGTGTAAACAGCCTATTCTGACTGCTAAAATTGTTTTAAAAATGTTTGGACATTACACTGAGATTAATAATATGACTGCAATAAATGTTATTGCAAAACTGAATGTTCTATTGGATGAAACAGAAAAATACTCTTTTTAAATTGTATCTAATTTGTTACAGGTTACAGTGAGTGATGATTTTTTTTTACAATCCAATGAGTGGTAAGGAAACAGAAGTGGGAATGAAGTTGTAGAAATGTGTTGTGAAAACATAAGATAAAAAGATGAATTCGTACATCTCACTTGCATCCAAACATTATCCCCAAACAACACTGTACTCATCTACGAGACAGCTTCTGAGGAGAATGAGGTTGGTCACCTTGTATCAGGAGGAAAACTGACTACAGTCATGATAGGGAGTCATTCAGCTTGCAACACACCAGATGTATAAACCCCTACACACACACACGCTTAATACCTCACTGAGACTTGCCCCTCCTTCTTTCCCTCCTCCCTTCTGATTCCCTTCTTTTCTTGTATTTGCCCCAGCTCCCGTCTACATCCCGTATGATGAAGTCATGAAATATTTACGAACGTCCATTTCCACGTGCAAGGCCCCGACAGGCCGCTCTCCGTCTCTCCTCCTCCTGTACACATCACCGAGCTATTTTCGAGGATGATAAAGCATCAATTATTCAGCACTGGGGCTAGTTACAGTTCTGCTCATTATAGGCTGTAACAGTTACATATAGTAGGAGAAGAATAAAGTAAGTGATAAAAGAGGGTTTGAAAGAAAAACGAATAATCAGAGGAGAGGAAAATGGATGAGGGTGATATTTGAGAGCCCATCCATTTCACATTTTGTACATCTCCTAAGGGGGACTGAATTATTGAGGGAGTGCAGATTCTGAACAGCCACAGCACGAACAAAAGCACGTCTATTATGGAGTGGCTCGAGTCGTATGGCCTTTTAAATTACAACTTTACACACATTTTGCATGACAAGCTGATATGTCTTACTGTGGTCTTACCCATATCTACATGACACTTTAACCTCCAGTTAGATACTGTACGTGGTCAGGATGTGACTACTGTCCAGTTTTAGAACACTGAATGAAACAGCAAACAAGAAGCTGGATGGAGTATCTGAATTACCAAATGAAGCAAAACTAATGTCAATAAAACATCAGAAATGTGTGAAACGGGACTTCAAAAAGGCAACATGCACAGTGTTTTCGACTATCTTGACAGTACAAAACGAAGAAATGTATAAAAATGTCAGCATTGATGCGTCTAACACTCACAAGTTAAGAAAACTTGAAACGTCTCGCTGAACACTCCTCCACACACCCCTGTTTGATCAAGGCTAAGAAGAAGAGACAAATTCAAGACCGTAAAGAAAAATTGCCAAACAACACTATGTTGACAGTCGGCGTGATAATTCAAAACCCCCGTGAGAGATCGAAGTCAGAACAAATACACACACACACACACAAACAAAGCATGATGATATGGGGACAATCCCCATAAAACATAATGTGACTATTAAGAAAGGATGCTACATAAAATTAAAACTACTTTTCCCAAAGAATGGCTTCTGTTAAAATCAAGGTTTAATATAAAAACAACGCAAGGTTATGTTAGCACAACACACAATGACAAAGAACTGATTAGCAAGAGCACTTCATTGTTATTTTGGGGATTTTAGGGCTAAAGGGGGAGGGGTGTCTTACCAAGTGCTTAATGCTTCACTAGAAATTTCATCTTGTAAAAGAAGTGAATGTTGTAATAATAGACAAACTGTCCAATTACCTGTACTATACTAGTTTTTGGAAGTATTTCAAAATAACTATATGCATAGCTTAAGTCAAACATTGGCATTGAGTATTGTCGCTTGTTGTTGAAAGCAGTCAAGAAAACATTACTACTGGAGTACAACAAATAGTAATAACACCTCTTGTTTTCACTAGACAGAGGCATTGTTGTCGTCCAATACTGAAATGTCCTTTAAGTCGCTGATGTTCTGAAAAATTTAATGAAATTGCACAAGATGCTATAATATAATTGCAAATTACAGTATAGATTTATTTTTGATCAATTCTAACTGAATTAATCTGTTACCTTTTTATTCATCAATGTATTTATTTTCCAAATGCAGTTAAATTGTTAAGCAAATCATATTGCACCTCTGATTCAAGTTGATCAATGCTATCTATGCTGTGGGAATAATCAGTAAATCACTTGCTCTTAGTCATTCAACAACAAAAGCAAAAGAAAAATAAATAAAGACAGACAAAATAGTGGCTTTTAAACTTCAGTTTAAATATCAGTAGTCAAATGAATGAGTATGAATGTAAACTACTGAAATCAGAATACTTGTTGAAAACAAAACTAAACACATCTAATACATTTTCCATCTTCAAATAAAAAGTCTTTTATTTGGGTCAAGAGTTACAGTGGTAGATCTATGACGAGAGGTGTTTGTCTGAAGATTGCGGCGTGAAGAAGGTTCTTCTCAGTTCCATGTGGTCTGAAAGTAGACTTAAGGAGAAACATTTCCTCTTAAAGGGTGACCGGAAAACCCCTGAAACAAAAAAGGAGTTAGGCACTGCAAGTCGACGACAGAATCACTTACACTCTAAAACCTCCATTGTCTCCCTCCAATCCAGACTAGTAGCTGTGGAAAAACTCTTGAATCTCCTTCCCTTCCTGCAGTTTTTGTTTGGAGAGGGCTAGGATGTCTTGGAACACAACGGAGAACGCTTGCCTCCGATTTGTGCTATTCCAGTTTCTTAGAGCCTACAGCAAGTTCCACTTCCTCCCCATCTGGACATCCCCTATTACAATACTCTGACCACAAGCAAGAACATCTTGGTATGGCTATATCCTGAGGTCTCCTTCTCATTCACGCCACAGCTGGCAGTCCTGGAGAACTCTGAGTGTAGTGAAAATGACCTTCTTTCACACATTAACATTCTTTGTAGGACACTTGAAGCGCTGCTCCACCAGAAAATTTCAGGCCAACTTCTTCTAACTCTATTCGACCACCTTGAATCATACTCTCTGGAAATACCGTAATAAATTCTTGTCTCGCTTCTGAGAAGTAGGTGAAAAGTTACAGTAATAAAAAATCAGCTTTGATTCCTGTCTCCAGCCGTGGGCTGCTAAAAGCTGTGATAACTGGAGCAGAAGAGCGTTGTAAGCGAGGACTGAATCTCAACCTCAATCCAACAGGTTTCCGTGCTCTTGAGCTCTAGTAAGGCTGTCCTTGCGGTGCAGGTGATGGACTCCCATCCTTTTAGGACTCTTCTGAGGCCGGGTGGTGCTGCTCTGAGGGTGGTTCTGGAAAGAAGGGGGCTTGTCTGTGTAATCCTCCAGCCTAGGAAGGACCCTGGAGCCGATGACCGGAAAGTCCTGCGGGAGGACGTCTCGCTCCTCGGTCGAGCTGCCTGCCGAACCGCCATCTTCGGCAAACTCCTGCCGCTTGGCAGAGGCCGGGCTTGTCTCCATCGTTACAGTTGTGTCACCACTAGCGCCGTCGTCATTGTTGTCAAGAGTCATCAGCAAATGCTGGCTCTCCTCCTGAGAGAAGTCTGTGCCATACTGTCCCCGTTTGGAATGCAAGTCCGCCATACTGCTGGTGTCTGTGTCCAGACTGGACTCCCTGCTGGCTGTCCAGCTTTGAACGGAGGAGCCGTCTTCTCCATCGGAGTAGGCGCCTCTCATGATCCCTCGGTCTGAAGTGCCCCTTCCTGATTTGCTGCTCCTGGTCCTCTGGAGCTCTTTCACCGTCTCGCTGCTAAAAGAGGTGCGGTTGACCAAGGTGCCTTCCGAAGCGGGCGCCGTTTTCTCCACAAACATTCGCTGCCAGTTTGCAAGCAGATCCTCCTCAGAGCTACCTGAGCTGGCAAAGGCACTCGGTGGCTGAGGTGGGCTGCTGAAGGGACTGGACTGGCTGGACAAGGGATCGGTGACATCTGTTTGCTGGGGTGTTTGTGGGAGTGACGCACGCCCTCCACCTGAGGAAGAAGAAGTTCCTGAGCGCCAGCCTCCATCAGACACTGCAGGGCTGTTGGGGACAGTGCGCTGACGCTCTCCGGCCTCATCTTCGCTCTGCACCAAGCTGAGTGAGATTGCTTGGCGTGTGGCATAGGTGCAATTAGGCAGCGGGCTGTTCTTGGGAATTTTCACTTTGTCATCAGAGGAAAACTCAATTACCTTGCGGCCGGGATAGAGAGGATGCGGAGGGGGAGGAGTTGGGTAAGGGTTCAGCTTCTCAAAGGATGGAGCAGTCACTTCATCAGTCACCGGTCCGTCTGGACTGGCCTGGCTTCGACACATGCCATTTAGATGCTGTTGATCAGCACCAACACTGCCTCCCTGTCTAGAATGCCCAGGACCCCCATTCTCCCGGCTGCCGCTGTCATTCTGGGGACCCGTCATGTCCACGTGGACAAACACATCCTCTGCAACTGGACGGCCTGCACTGCTGCTGGACTGGGCTGAGTTGAGCACCAGGGGCTCGGGTTTCTCAAGCACACGGGCGATGACGGAGGTAGGCACCACATCAGCAGGAGTTAGGCTCAGTGTATCTGGGTCCTGACCATGAGCTCCCTGAGGGCTCTGGGTCTTGTCAGGCAGGTTGCTTTTCATGTGCTTATTCACCATCTCCTGCAGTTCATACGGCAACTGGAACAGAAGGCACAGAGAAAAATGACAGATTTAGTACTGACAGGACCAGTCTCAAACAGTCTCAAACAAATATCATCCGAGTTGCTGGATTTTAAACAGATTTCCTAAATTGCTCAGTGAGAGTTAACTTGGAAGTAACAAATGACAAAACTTAAAGCAGTGGATGAGTATAAATGCCATCTAGTTGTCCACTGTGGTACTGTGGTTTTAAGCAGTTATACTCTGTTATTACCCTGTAAGAATAAGCCCAACAATGCAGTATCATGCTTGAATCTAGCAAATTCAGTTGGTCTTGAAATTAATCCCAGGTGAGCCTCAAAACTTGAGACAGTAATGTAACAGTGGTTTAACTTGTTTCAGAGGGACTGTCTCGGTCATTACGAAATGCAATATATATAATGATATGTATATAGTTTAAGATACAAAGGAGAATAAAAGACAATTAAGCTTAAGGTCACTGATAAACATAAACAGCTATCTGTACCCATTTTCCAAGTCCAGCCAACATCCACTGTGGACCTGCACCTGAATCACAAGTGACCTTGAGTAAAAACTCGTTCACAAGGTTCACTTTTCTTGCTTTCGGAGATGTGAATGGGCTGAGAAATGAAACTCTTCTACCATGCTGCCCTATGAAGACTATCACAGCCTCCATCAATAGCAGCAGAAGACCGGTTCCTTTTATTCAACGGCACCCAATATCTCACAAAGAATGGATAGCAAATGAAAAGGATGTTACCAAATGAAGAACAGAAAGAAAAACAGAAAGGTAAAGTCTAAAAGGGAGAGGAGAAAAAAGGGCTGCCATCTAGGGCCTTTATTTTCGTGCTGCTGCCTTGACTGGACAAAGCCAGGCAGAGGACATTGATTCGTGGAAAACAGGCAGGGAAAATCACTGACTGCACAGCCCAGCTCAGCTGATGCCTTAACGATTCTGTGGGGGTAGTGTCTGTTCCGCAACTCCCCCCGCCCCCGACTTCCTCTGACTGTTGGGGCAGGGGGCGAATCAATGCATCCCGCCGCATTTCCATGTGTGACCCCCACATGGCCTTCCAGGTCAGGCATCTGCTTGGTGCACCCTGTGCTCTACTTTTCCCCAGAAGGTCAGGGTCCACAGGTCCACAAGTCGCGTGCAAGTCTACGTCACATGCTACATGCCACCAACACCATCAGATTAAACCACACACAAAATGACAAAAGACCACTGAATGAGGCACCCATGCTACTATTCCAAGACAAGATTTCAGTTTATTAGGTTACACCGATACACCGTTACAACGATAGTCGACTGTCGAGCTTGACAGGCATTTACCCGAACATGACAGTCGACTAGGAACGAGAGTAAACCAAGGTATGTGACTGCCTGAATAAACTCTGTTGCAATTACATATACGCCGTGTTGTCTCGCAAGGAACTGGTTCACGTTGCCTAGCATTTGTAATGACATTTTGAGCATGTCAGGCGGCTAAAAGCATGTTTAAAACCTGCCCCGAGTGGTTAGCGTTACAGTCGCCAGGGTGCGAACATAAGTTGGTGTAGGCAGCACCAATTTTTGCAATTTTTGTCGCTACTGACAGCACTCTGTGACACCGAACGATAGAGCTAAATGTTGAAACTGACCGAAGTTCTCCTTTAAGCAATGTAAGTCAAATAGACCAATAGACCAGTGCTACATTCTGGATCAAGACCTTCCTGTAAATTGCATATCCTTACTAGGGTATGCAACAATCCAACTTTTTCAGTACCCATTGAGATATCGGGGCTCCGAGTACAGAGAATCGTTCTGATACCACTGAAAACATTATTTCAAGTGTAAGGCAATATCAAGCAACATCACTGCTTCACGAACTTTATATAACAAAATAAAACGGCAAATTACAAATTTAAGATAAAAATAATGAATCATTCACCAGCGACTTTTTTTTAAATGACAAAATTGGTCAGAAATGAAAGTTTCCAATACAAACAAAACTGCATACAATGAGAACATGCCATCAAAAACCATATTATAAATAAAATTAGAGCTCACACAAGAATAACAAACAAGTAATTGAATCAAACTTATCTCTCAAACTGGCCCTCTGTTACCAATACCAGATCTGGCTGCTTGAGTCAGTAGCTGGCTAATACCCGATGCCAGTATCTTATAAGTCTAGCTATAATCCCTACACATCCTTCAACTCCCCTATGATGCACGTCAGCCCTGGCCCAAAACTCGATCCCACCCATCCAGGCAGCACGATGACTCAGCCCTGTCTTGCTGTGCCTTCACTTCCTATCGTCCACAGACACATTCTAACCCCATCCCCAAGAGGCTTGTGTCACTATAGTTATCACCAATTCATTCTGGTGGGCTTTTGTCTGCCTCAGTCGGTGGCCCTGTCCATAACGTCAGCTGCTGGGAGGAGGTTTCCCAAAAGTGCACATAAACACTTAGCAATCTCTACACGAGTACCGCAGTTCTGTTCTTGCCATTGTCTAAATATAGTATGTTGTTATAACAGGGATTCTTTTCCAAGAAAAGCCAACCTAACAAGTACGGTGCTGGCATTTCACTGCAATACAATGGCTGTCAACATTTTGCATTTCTAAGGCTCATAAGGACACACGTGGCTGCGTCAACGTGCTCCTCACAAGACCCCCGTGCAAACAGGACAAGCATTTGGAAAAGGACAATACCCCTCTGGCTAATTAAACGTCTCAGAGAAATAACAAACTGCCATCATTTCATACCATTATGCCCTCACTTTCCATATTAAAAGCTCTAATTAATGCGGGGCTAAATAAGTCTACATGTGATTCATTTGGAGTAGGAGGGAGGAGCGCTAGAGAAGCATTACGGCTACCTGACGCAGGTTCAACCTCAGAATAGGCCACTGCCAGACAAATGAATGTAGGCAGGGTGAGGAGATAATTCAGGTAATGAATAATAGATCAGCTGAAAATAGGGCTGCTTCCCAATACCTATTTTCATAGAAAGACAGGACCCACCATAATTCCCCCTTCCCCAAGACAAGAGGACACCTGGGAAAGCCGGCTTTGCTCGATTCATAAACACATTATAATAGGGCAACAAAAGGGGGCTCCACAGATATGCGGTAAATAAAACATTTTCGTGTACTTTTCTCTGACTTCAATTGTAAATATAGTATGTTTCAGGTCCCTTCTACTGGCTCTTACAAGGGCTGTCAGAATTTACTTTTTATATTGATTAGTCTATTTATTGATTAAAATATTAAATATCTCTCCTACTAATGCTAATTTAGGGTGAATTTGCTCTCCTTCAGAACAGTGGCTGCTGTGTTCTCCTTTCAGGACCTTGTGTACTGTATAGCGTTGCTTCAGCTGTGGCCGTTAAAACTTTGCACAGCAAACCAAACATCTATGTCTGATCATTTAAAATACTTGCATGTTCTCAAAGTTTTGGATCTCTGGAAGCTTTGGGGCAGCCATTACTTTTTAAGAAATCGGGCCATGTTAACTGAAGCCAAAAAACGACTGACTTCATAATATGTAGCTTTTATAGAGGGACATTGATAAATAGTATTTTATTTTTTATCGTTTTTGATACAATTATTTGAAGCGTTTTAGAAATTGAAATGCTTAATTCATTCCACAAATGAAGCTTCTGATTCAGGGACAACAAGATGAAGTTGGAATTGACATGCAAAAAGGACATGGCTGAAGTCTCCTGACAAAACAACTGAATTGCACATTGCAGGTTACAGGTTGTATTGTGCAGAAATGTCTTCTTCTCAATGATCTGTCCTCAGCCACTGCTAGGATAAAGGCCTGTCAGCTCCAGGGCTCAGTAGCGTTAACGTGCAGCTATCCATCAGTTGAATACCTGCTGCGATCTGCCCCGCAGACTAACACAAAGGCCAAGAAGACGTACGTGTCTGGGCTTTGACAACTTGTCAATAATACATCTCGCACCTGCTGGCGTTTTGCTTCAGTCTTTAGGACCTGTATGCTCACACATCTGTACACTGTGAGTCAAAGGCTGGCATCAAGCACTGTGACATCATCACACATCTTTCTTTACTCTGTCCATTGGTGTCTCTACTTTTCCTCTGTCTGGAGGGTCTTCCGCACTTTAATCTGTCTTTTCCTTTTTCCTCTCTGTATACATTGTGCTATGTGAAAGCTGTCGTAATTTGTCACTTAAATCATAAGGCAACCACATCTTATCTTTTCAGATCGATCTGAACAGGTCACTAAAGGATGCAAAAGCACATTAAAGTCTTGCTTTAGGCCAACAGCATCTCACCATGAAGCTGTTTTGATCTAAAATGTGTTGGTGGTCTAGTGTTATGATACTTGCTTACAGACTAAGAGGTCATGGCTCTATCATACCTCCTGCATCACCACTACTGTCACTGGCACTGAATTTAAGAGTGTCTGATAAAATCTGTAGTTGCAAACATAGACTTGTTTGAACAAAATGCATCATATGAGACATTCTGTGATATCTTAGAATAAATAAAGGACTGTGTTCTTTTGGTCACTGATATATCAAAAACATCTATCCACATCCCTCTGTAACAAGTTAGATGATGTTGAAGATTTAAGACTTGTGTGGGGCACAGGTAGCAGCAGAATCAGTGTGAACTAGGAGGAAGGCTCAGGTCCACTGGAAGGAAGGAAGGAAGACCTGGTGGAGCAAAACATCCACTTACGTCAGCAAACTTGTGGTTCCTGAAATGGGACTTGTTGCATTTCAGCAGCTGCACGGCCAAATTGCAGTCCTGCCGGTATCGCTCCTAAAACAAAGGAAACAAGAATGAGTAAGGAGGTGGGTGGACTGTAACTGGAGAGAGAGAAAGAGAGAGAGGGAAAGAGAGAGAGAGAGAGAGAGAGAGAGAGAATGAAAATCTGAACCATTATGAAAGTTCACTGGACCACTCATACAAATTCCAAACGGGAGGAAAAACAAAGGATTTTGAGGGGAAACAAGAGACTTAGACCGCTTCTCCTCCACGGAGAACCTTCCGAGCAATAAGCTATGACTGATGGGGGACTGATCTGCCTGAGGAGATGAAACGCTTCACTTAAGCACCATGAACAGACGGCTAACCGGCTCCTGGAACGGCATAATTAGCTCCCCACAGCCCTGCTGCATACATACACTATGAAACGAAAAGGCATAAGAACCACCATTTTTATGATGCTGCATATGGGGGCCCATTTATCACTGTGTCATTTATGGTGGAGGTTAAAACATCACTGAGCTTAGTTAGGCCTACAGAGATCGGTCGAGATGTTTCTGACCTCCGTTTGGGGGTCCAGGTAAAGAAATAGAGACATTAAATTAACAATAACCTACCTGTGGCATCTACATAATTGGCAACTCCTACTCTATCTGTGATAATGTACTTAGAGTATACAGTTTGAGAAGTTGTATCTAAACTTAATGAAAAAGTAGAGCATGTATAAAGTGAAATTGCTCTTTCCCTCTGTAGACCTCTATCAGGGAAAAAATCAGGCCCTGGGCCGTAGACAGATCTGACAATGCAGTGCTATGAAAGCTTAACACTGAACCTCTTAATGCAACTTTCAATTTTCAGCTTCAGTGGTTACCATTTGAAGCTGTACTACAGCACTGTCACCTCTGGTGCACTGTCTCTCGCTCTCTATACACATACACACAAACGCTGCACATACATTCAGCTCTTCCAGCTTGTCGATGGTGTTTTTCGCATCCACCAGTTTGTTCGTGAGCTCCACTATCTCTTGATCCATGGTCTTCTTGTCTCTCTCCACTTTCCGAAGCTGCAAGACACAGAAAATGCAAAATTACATTTACAATATTTATCAGACTCTCTCATCCAAAAGACTTACACATTCCCTAATGATTCCTTAATGGTCAGTCTCTTTGGAGCAACCTAGGGTTGAGGGCCTTGTTCAGGGGCCCAACTAAGGCAGCACTGTTACATTTCCCAACCCTGCTTTTAAGATTAATAGGAATTCTACTAGTACTAGAGGACTGAGCCTTCACTGGTCTCACGATTCGATTCAATTACGATTATTAGGTCAGCGATGCATGTCATAAATTTTTCTACATTACTTCATATTGCACACATATTGAGCAGCCATAGCCATATTTTTTGTATTACTTTTAGATATTTGCATTAAATTATTTATTCAAAGATGCCCAAATCATCTGGAAATGTTTTGAAAAATGAGAAGTGGAATAATTATCATCATATAATAAAGTGATTTCAGTAGTGAAAGTGGCTTGCATGTCATGGACCGCCTGCAATACCGCGGCGGACCGCAGATTGAAAACCTCCATTACTGTAATCGATTATGGTCTGCCACTGCATCGATGCAGAATCGCCCGTGTCTGCATCATGATGCATCAATTATGCGATGAATTTCAACAGCCCTAACTTGTACCCTCTAGTCTTCCACTGCACCACAGTTTCAAGGTTTCAACCACTCTGACCAGCCAGTAGCACAGTTCCTCCAGAACCAGCAGGAAGACCCTGAGCTAGTGGTCCAGCTTCTCTCCTTTGAAGTAAGAGAGGCCAGTCATTTCCCCATTGATTCCCAGTCCTTTCTCATCTTTGTCTCTTGGCTGAACGTGTCAGCACAAAATGCAAAAGGAAACAGGGGCGAAAAGCCATCCATTAAGCTTAAGAGTATGGCCAAAGGAAGAGAAAGGTATAGAAGCTGACCAACATAAACAAATCGATTCCACATTAGATAAAGATAAAAAGCCCAGATGAGTCAGAATGGTTCTGCTGAATCATCTCTCCATCACCACAATCTCTGCGTGTCTGGGACTTTTGCCTGCTTAGTCCCAGACATAGGCTGTAATTGAATAAATTAGTTTTGATAACACTCTCCAGGACATGGGGGCGATCTCAGAATGTGATCAATTCAACATTTATCTACTCACATGAAACAGATAAATGTCATTAGAAAAAATATGTGTAATTAGGTTTGCTGAGATAGGAAAAGGTCTTGCTGTTGGATAAGGTTCAACTGCTCACTCACTCTCTCTCGCAGTCTCCTTTCTATAAATACTCAAGAGTTTAGAAGGCTAACGTCAAGAGAACCATCAAATTTAATTGAACTTTATACAGCATAACAAAACGTAAAAGCTCAGCAGTTCTGTGCTGTCTAAACAGTAACTGTAACAAGTGCAGCCAATTTGCCAATGGAGCCAATGTTTACAAAAGTAACTGATATTTACAATTTAGAGGCCGATGCTTTTCTCCCACACTTTTCAGAAAAAGCAATAATCAATGCCAATATTTTTATATACAATCACAATAATTTAGCATAGCAAAAATGTACTATAAAACAGCAATATTAATGTATTACAAAAAATAATGATAATATGATATCATACTTGCAAACACTTATAATTTAAATCCTTAAAGCCAATGGATGCATTTTTCTTGCCACTGATGAAGAAAAATCCAACTCAAAATACATCAAGTAGTGGCTTCCGAATCTGTTACAAATGCTGGATAATAAAAAGTGCTAGAAAATTGCATGAGAATTGTGTGTCGCGTTCAATAGAAACTGTACTCCAAATGTGATTGGGTTCCAAAAGTTATCAGGAACCCACTCAATTGTTACTTAACTGTGAACTCAATGTAGAAGCAACAGAGCAAGAAAAAGACGTTTGTCTACAACTAGTCAATAACACAGCATTTAGCTTTACCAAGAGTCCATTTAAACCCTGTAATAATAAATATCACAGAGGACAGTTGCAGCATTCAGGGGTTCAGCAGCTAAGGTTGGGGCTCAGATGGGGAACTTCACTTACAGAAGGAGAGCAGTGAGATCACTGTAAAAACATTTACAAAATTACTTCTAAATAATCCAAAGATGAAGAGCAGTGGCTGAAATATCAACACTCCCTTTAAATAAACTAAACTTCTCAATGTAATTAAAAGTAAACATGAATGTTCAGCTGATTATTAACGTGAACTACTTTGACTTTTTTTATATGCCAGCAAATACTCAACGTAGCAATGAAATCCAACCACTGCCCTTCTCACTTGGATCTTAAGACACACCAGAGCGACGGCATCAGCATGCAAGCACCACTGCCCTGACCACATGCAAGGAGATAGGTAGGACAACATCCACACTAAGAGACGCTGAATTAAATAGAAAGGGAAGAGAAAAGATGATCACGCAACTGCATAGACCCAAGTTTGACTGACAGCAGCCTGAAGATGACGGCAATGGTGATGATGATGATGGTGATGATGATGGCGGTGGTGAGTATCGTAATGATGATGATGTTGATGGTTGTGGCGTTAGTGAGGCACCCAGGTCACAAGGCAGCATGAGAGGAGAGATGGATAAGAGGGATGGAGGGAGAAACAGACAGACAGAGAGAGAGAGGCAGACAAAGACCATCAAGAGCACATCCACACAGAGCATAAAAAGAGACACCAACAAAGAGAAACAGAAAAATAGAGAAACTGCACAGAGGCAAGCCGGCATAAAAAGAGAAAGAGAGACAGACAGACCAAGAGAAAGTGACAAGAAAGAAATTACGGGAAGAAAAACACAAATCAGTAAACGGTGGCCCACTGTTACACCTGGTTTACGCCAACATTCAAGAAGCCTGCAATTAGTAAAGACAAAACCTCTCCAAATAGCACAGCATGTCCTGAGATGACCTCTGACATCACAGGGAGACGTAAAACTCACTGGGTTCGGTCAAAACAATCCTCACATTGGCTGTGTCACATTCCATGTAAAACGTGCTTGAGTTTTATGCTAATTCAGCCTACAAGGTTCACAAAATACAGCACTTCAATGATTAAAGCTCCACCTGAAATGAGAGCAGCAAGACGCTTGATATTAAAAACCGTCTTTGACTCGATTACACACTTTGCATGTCGCCTGAGCGGGATGGGCATGTAAAGTCCTGCAATTTGAGAGTCACTCCTATAACTTGCGTGATAGCATTAGCATGTGAAAAGAGGCACGTACGTAAAGCAGCGCAGCCTTTAAATGTTCTGTTCTTTTACCCTACTCAAAATCCTTAAACGCACCGAAGCGTTAAATTCTGATAACTACCAGCAGCGGCGATAAATATTTTGGTGGAGGCACACAGCCTCGGCGGCACGCTAAACAAATAATTCAATAGACTTGTCCTGCTTATTAAATCTCCAACCGAACCTCATCACAATCGGGGCAGTGCTGACTCACCATTAATGGGATGTAAAAGCCACTCGAGCAAAAGTGATCAATCAACGATCCTGGTCGTAAGCAATGTGTTGTTCAATACAATAAACGGAGGCTTTGAAGGATATCCCAGCTTTTAATGGACCTAATAATTGAACATCTCTGACTGTTTCCTCATATTTCACACTTGCCTTTTTCATCCTCTCAAAACCGATTTGACAAATCACGCTTTTGTTGACAGATTGAACAGAAAAAACTATAAAAGCGCTGATGAAAAAAAATGTAATGACTCCATCCTATGAGTGGATTCTGTGGAATATGTCAGAATGATATCAGTTTGAAGTCAAAGCCATGTGTAGCCATGCGTGACCACTGACATTTGTTGAATTGAAAAGAAAAGCGCAAAACTGATTTATTTCTCAAGAATGAAAGCAGTATGTCGGCTTGTATTTAATGATCTGGGTCGAAATGGGACTCTGGGTCAACACAAAAATGAAAGTGCTGCAAGAAAGGCTAAGACCAGTGTGCAAATCATGAGAAAACCTTCTCACTCACACACTCTTTCAATCACTCACTCACAAACACACCCTCTCTGTCACTCACTCCCACTCTTTTTCACACTTTTACTCACCCACTGTTTCATTCATGTCTCTTTCACTCACTCACTCACTCACGCCCCCTTTTCTCTCACTCACCCTCTCCCTTTTACCATTCTGCTCTCCCTTTTTTATTCACCCATAAAATCTTTCACTCACTCACACATTCCCTCCCTCATCCTCTCCATCCCAGACCCACTTCTTCTTTCACTCACACTCATTCACCCTATTCTACTAATTGTCACCCACTCTTTCACTTGCATCCTCTCTTTCATTCACTCTTCTCTTTTACTTGCTCTCTCATTCTCTCTTTCTCTCATCCACTTTTTAACTCACTCACTCATCCTATGTATAATTCATCCATTAAATTTATCTTTCACTCACTCAGCCACAATCATTTTCACGCTCTCCCAAAATCTTACACAAACACAAACACACACACACACAAACAAATGGACAGTCTGTATTACTATCTTTGTGAGGTCTTTCCATAGGCTCCCATAATGACTAGATGTATATAATTTTACACCTACACCTACACCTAATCCTAACCCTAACCTTAACCTCAGTAACCAAAAGCACATCTTTTACCTCTTTTAGTTTCTCAAATAAAACAAGCACATTTTCTATAAAGTCATTTTTCCTCATGGGGACCTCTCAAATGTCCCCACAAAGCCCAAAAAACAGATAAAAAAAAAAAGACAAAAAGGTCCCCACAATGCGATAAATACATGAACACACACACACAAACACACACACAAACACGGCTCATTAGAATATTGTAACCCCAAAACATTACCTACAATATACACTTCTCATTTCATATTTTCTTTTACCTATAATTTTAGGCTCTATTGAAGTCCAAGAAAACACACTAGAAACATTAAAAATGTAAACTTTCATTGAAGAAAAAAAACAAAAAAAACAAGGACAGTCTGAAAGTTGAGGGTGCAGAGAAAAAATAAAGCTAAAAAATAAACATACCATGTTCCTTACATCCCCTTCATGTTGCTCTGACAGTACACGGCACAGCGCAACGTGACTAACACGGTGATGGACGGCACAGTCATTAAAACTGTATCTGGTCCATGCGTGTTTATACACCCACACCCATTACACTGCATTACAGTGCAGATCAATTGGAGGTTTGGAGCGCAGCGGGAGTAGTTACTATAATCCTGCACGACATTTCTGCCAGTTCCGGAGTCCTGCATGAGATAATTACCATCACCTATATGTGGAAGGTTAGGCTCGGTCACCGTATAGACGAGTTGAGCAGATGTTGCATAGACTGGAGTCAAATAGCAACAGGGTGTCAAGGCTGCATGGTAAAGGGCATCATACGACACTCTGCTGGAGAAAAGGATTAAAGGGTTTGTCACCTTTAGGGCCTAATCTATTCCAGGTGGCACTGAGTAAGACAAAGTCCGGCCCGACTCGACCCAAACTCGGCGAATATCATTTCATTAGGGGGCGACTGACACAAACAAAAGGTAATGAAAGACATTCGTCATTAAGATGAATGGGCCAAACAGGCGAAGGTCAAAGGTGAAACATTACCAAGGCGTGAAGCTTCTCTTCCAGGTCCTGGTTGGCTCTTTGTGAGGCTGTGTAGCTGTTCTGCAATCTGTGTGGAAAACAAACCGTTATTGTAAACCGGGTGCCACACTAAGCAGTTTCAAAGCATTTAAAGAATACTGCAGCCACTTAGATGCTGCATCGCTCAAGAGTTAAAGATTTAGCCATTAACCCGGAGCAGAACAATAAAACCCCGCTGTTTTATTACATCCCATTACATTGGACATAATAATGCTGCTGTAATCCGATATGCATCTTGCATTTGTAATCTGCAAAGAAGAAAGCAGTGCAAACTGGGAAAGTGTTAAATAACCACTACATTAACAAGGCAATGTTAAAGTAACCTGCACTAACAGCTACACAGTAACAGGCGTAAGAAAAAGGTCAGCGGTGTCTGACAAAGCTAATAACAGGGATAAAGAAATGAGACTTAAATCAGGATCATTTCTCACATTTACATGAAGATTATACTGTTAGATGAATGACTGGCTATAATGTTGGACTGTGTGGATAAAAAGAATGAGAGCCTGCCAAACGCTGTGTGTGCGCTTGCCAGACAGGATTCTTTTACTAAAGAAAATTCTAATCTGCAAAATGCCAGGTTATAGTCAAAGTATTTGTCATGAACAGACTATTCTGCTAGAAGTTATAAAATGTGGAGTTACAGTTCCACATTAATTTGTTCTAGCAACATTCTAGAAATTTAGCTCATTCATTCATTCATTATCCGAACCGCGTAATCCCTATCCGCGACGCGGGGACCAGAGCCTATCCCGGGATTTACGGGCACAAGGTGGCGACCAACCCTCGGCAGGCGCCAACACACCGCAGGGCACACAAACACTCACACAATCACACTCACATTCACACCTTATGGGCCAATTTTGAGTCGCCAATTAACCTGTAGTGCATGCTTTTGGACTGTGAGAGGAGACTGGAGCACCCAGAGAAAGCCCATCTCCACACAGAAAGACCCTACGGCCGATCTCGGAATCGAACCCAGGACCTTCCTGCTGTGAGGCGGCAGCGCTGAAATTTAGCTCAAAAATCTACTATTAAAAGTACGTTGCTGCTGAGAACGGAACCTCAAATGCCTTCAGATATCTATAGCTAAACAGATCATTAAAATATGTTTAACAGTCATAAAAAGTCCTTGGTTGTGCAAATGGCTTCTTGGTGTTAATAGTTTCAGAATCTTGATTTGACTATGATTAAGATCAAGGTGTGTTAGTTCATTTAATTTCTTTATATACAGTTTGTGTTTTACTTTCAGACATAAAACAGCCAGAAATTGCATGTCTATCAGTATCAGATCCAAAAGATAAATTGGCCCTCACTCAGACAACAGACGTCAGAGACAAATAAGATGCCGTTAACACGAAAATAGCGGATCTTAATCCCTGGATGTTGAAGTTTTTAACAATGATTTGTTAAGAGACCCAAAAGGAAAGCGTTTACCGAACATACTGTAATGATAAGAATAAAGTTAAATCTGAACGAGGTTCCTGAAATCAGTATGATAGATCGTCATGCCAGTTTGACTTCCTATAATAAAAAAAGTGTAAGAGCAGACTCATTGAGTTTTAATGAAAGCTGGTGACAAGATGCAAGGAGCAGCCTGAATTGTGTGTGACAAGATGATGATGTGTCAGGATGATCCTAGAGCAAAAGTGATGTGATCTGATAATTACCAACTAAAACACTGTAGTCATGACTATGAAGATTTTAAATCATTTCTATCAAAATGTCAAATATATTTGAAAATTGTGTACAACCTGGTAAACAGTGGTACAATTCTACCTACATATAAAGCAGAGGTGGACAGTAACAAAGTACATTTACTTTCACTTCACTACATGTGAAAGACAAATATCGTACTTTTTACTTCACTACATTTCTATCAAGGTTCTTGTTACTTGTTACTTTCAAATCTGTGGATAAAGTGGATGTTATTCCCCCTTTTCAAAAAAGTGACTGGTTGTTTCGCAGTGACAGCCTATCAGTAGGGTTACGTCCCGCCTTTAGACTGTAACTTTAAAGGCTGCATTTACAGCTATTGCACTGTCCTCCTGATTAACATACACATATATGTGTGGACACGCTGCCAGAGCTGTGTCAGAACACTACCATGCTGTTTGTGGGTATGTGTAGTCTTACAATTAATTAAAATTAATTGTATAAACTAAATTAATAAATAAACTAATGACTGGGTTTTTTTGTCAGCTGGGGTTATGTTTCATTCTGTAACATTCAAGAATTCCTTATTCTATGGCTTATACAAGCTGGTCAGGAGCATTATGTATTGTAAGCGTTGGGCAGTTATGCAGTGAAATAAGATGTACTTTTAATACTTAAGTACTTTTTAAAACAAGTACTTCACTACTTCAACTTAAGTTATTGACTGTATGACTTTCATTTGTATTGGAGTAACATTTGACTACTGGTATCATTTACACAATAAAGTTAGGTACTTTGTCCACCTCTGCTTTATAGGCTAAAGCCAATTTCTTTTTTGTAAAAGCATTAAACTATGTTTTTTCAGACAGTTGTTCCAACAAATATGAGTGAAAGATACAGTATATTAACGCACTTGACTGAAGAAGAAGACATGTTACAGCTTTGTGTGTTTCAGGGACTAGTCCTGGATCCATCTTCTCCAGAGATTTTTGCCCAATTCTGTGTTACAGGGTTTTACACAGACAGATACATGGGTTCGCCCAGCATTTGGTGCGTCAGACAGATGTAGGCAGGCAACTTAGTCCTCAAGTTTAGTTGGAGATGTGCACAGAAGTTTGACCTATGAGGAGTTTTTAAAGTGTGGAACTGTTAGCTGGGAACACCCCCCCCAGTTGTAAATCAGAAGCGGCAAAATTGGCAAAATTTCTTTTGCACACACCTAGTTAACAGCATCAGAAAAAGAGTTGCAACCCACCCCCTCACCCCACTACATAAATAAATAAATAAATATACAGCAAACCCATCAAACTCTTATGGCAATTTTCGGCCGGTCGAACGTCTGAACAAATGGCTGAAAAAGGCTGGAAAGGTAGGTGGAGGGGGAGTTCTGTGCATTTTCATTAGGATAGAAGCCGTTATTTCCTTTCTCAGGTTGTGGCCTCTTAAAAACACTTTCACAGCCACATAAAGAGCTGTACATTTTCATTTCCCAGGAAGTACTATACGGCGACCCAAAGAACAGCCGTGCAGTGTTTCCATAGTGTCTCCTAACAGATGACTACTACGCATTACTATAAGGACAATGTGTAAGAAATGTCAGCGAATGTGTCAACCCACCTACGCCCTCCCCTCTGGCTTTTAAAACAGAATAAGTACACAGAAATGCACTCAGGGCTGCAATGCTTTGTTGCTGTAACGACAATCTGTATCCTATGGCTAGATCTTTTAAAAAATTCAAGTTAGAATTTAAGGCATCTATGATTTAATCCACACAAAAGCCTTGTATTGCAGCTTTGTAATTGGACAATATCAAGACATGACTGGTAACAATGCTCTACCTGCCGAGATGAGTCTGAACCGCAGTTTAAAATAAAGAATACACGGAAAACATGGACTTACAGGAGAACGTAAAACTGAGAAAGGTATTGTTTAGGGAGGTGGTGGACAGTATCCAGCAGACTGTCTGTTCCCCTAATTAATCTCACATGGTTAAAGACTACCTGGGATGTTGCTTGTCACAGACCAAGTGGAAAATCTAGTGGAACAAAAATTCTCAAAAGTTGCTCCAGGGAGTCTGTCCCTGCAATCAGGAAATAAATGCCAAAAATGTAAATGTAAATGCACATAAGTGACCACAGACTAACATTTGTAGTAATGCAAAGTAATGTGCATCTGAGTCACTACCTTGTGTTGAAAATGCTTAGGCATGTCAACACGCTTACATCAAAACTGCTAGTGCTTAGAGCCTCGGGTATGTGCGCTAACTGATCTATCGATCACACAGTATTATGTATCTCAGGTTTGCCAGGTCTTCAGGCATTTAAAGCACGAATGGCAACCACCTCTGAGGGCATTCCAAATTAGAACTTGAAGGTTTAAATAAATGAAGCGGAGTTAGGCAGTTTCATCCCTGAGCGACAGTACTCAGAAGATACTATATCCTACCATCAAAGCTCCAAGACCAGCCCTGCGTCCAACTAAACTAAAGCACCAAATTGTGTGCGGTGATGGCCTGGTGGTAGAATGTTTGGTAATGGACCATGAGGTTGTGGGTTCATGTCAGACTCTTTACTACTTCCAGCACATTATGAGGAGAACCAGATGACCCCTGCGGTTGACCAGCATTGCTGTGCATTGATTGGAAGGAGGAAGCAACTCATCCTTCCTACCAAGAAATCAGGGCTATTGTTAAGATTCAATACCCCTTCAATGTTCCCAGCAACAGGAAGCAATCCTATTAGCTAGTTGCTTCACTAGGGAGCCACCAAAACCTTTTTAAATAAAATCTTTCCAAGGGACTATCAATATTGATCCACAATTCGTGCTTACATGGCTATAAGGACCCAGCTGGGCCTCTGTGTCGACTGAGGAAGCTTCCACCCTCCCTCAACTCCAAATGATCAATATCAACTCATTGCCACATAAGATCAGTGGGAGTTTTCTGTTTTGTCTTGTAGCGAATAAAACTGAATAAATTTGTTTTACCAAACCCCACCGATTCCCACTGGACCAAGTCATAAACTCACACTGCATAATATAACTCGAGCCTCAGCGGGCTTGTGCAGGCACACTGTGGAATGTGCTCAATGATTAGCATCCCACCATGACAATTATGAGAAAGTCCAATCGCGCACACTGACCACACCTGAGCACTAAATCCACTCCTGAGAGGCAAGTGCCAAGGACCATCTGAGCTGAAAGGATGAAGAAAAAAAAAAAAAAAAAAGAATAAAATGGATGATTATAATTAGGAATTTCATTCATACCTCCTGTAGCCCACCACAATCACAGGGCTGTGTATGGATGAGTGTGGAAAAAAGAGAAAAAGAGAGTGAGCGAGAGAAAGACGGGGTGGTGAGGGTGTATGGCATGATCACAAAACACACCAAAGCACGTACACACGCTCGGCGGCTCACAAACGCTAACTGATTGTTATCCAATTAGACCACTATCTGGCCGGGCACCAAGGCTGAGGATACGCGAGATCGGAAATGCAGAGGCAGCTGCACCAGTCTCTCCGATTTATGACGGGAGGAATGCTTGGTAATTGAATCCGGTTGCCATCTAAAAGCCCACAAGATGGAGATGCATCCTGATTGGAAATAAGGACAGGCGTGATTGCAAAGAAATTAGACACTGACTCAATCAGGGAGTCCCCACAGGAGGAGAAAGTCTGTCGTACAGAAACACTTACCCAGCACAAGTTAGAATAGCTGGACAATGCCTGACTCTATAGATAAAAAGCTGATCCAATTGTGAAGTAATGAAGCAAAGTGGTTGTAAATGATGCTAAATCCAGCAGAAGAGTACTATAGAAAGTTCATTTAAATTACAATCATCACATTGTCACTGTCACATCACAGGACATACAATGTCAAGTGAGACAAATTAAATAAAACATCATGCTATAATTTTTTTGTTGCTAAATATAAAAGGAAAACACATTTTTTCCCATGACTGGCTTACAAGAGAACTAATTTCTCAATTCTCAATACAAGATTTATTAGTCGAGGATTAAGCCTAGTCATTGACTAGTTTTGAGTTTGAATGGTAAATCTCAAGAAGTGGGTCAGATCAGACTAAAAAGTCTTGAAAACAAAACATTTTTCAAATCTTTTAAAAAGTTATATTTATTTTCAGTGCAAATGCACTTTCATTATTACACTAAACACTGCGGTACAAAATGACCCTAAACAGTCTAGAAGGATTAATTACTTTAATTCAGAACATGGAAAGAGTAGTATAAAGTATAAAAGTATATTGCAATGTCAATTTTCCCCCAATACTGTGCAGCCTAAGACTGTATAAGTAGATTTGGTCAGGGTCCGCCATGCAAATGTCTCTCTTCTGAAGTGGAACCAATACAGCTTCATTAGAGATAAAGAGAGAGTGGACTGACCATTATATTTCATCATCTTACCAAAGACTTTAGTAGACTTCATGAACAATCTCCCAAGTATGTGCGCTCATTAAAACCGAGAAAGACACACTGCAGCTCTTTTTGTATGTAAATGTAACTAAACTCTTTATCCTTAACACTTACAAACGGTTGCTTAATTAGACTAAAAACATAAAATGATTCAAAAGTCCAAGGCAGGTGTTTTACTGAGGTGTTAAGAAAACTGGATATAAATATAATTAAGGAAGCAAAATTAAATGGTAAACAAAATTTCTGATCGAATACAGTCTGCGTCCACATAGGCCAGATTTAGGAACAGATTGAGTAGTAACCGCTTCCTTCTGCAACTGACAGCTCACATTAATGGCCCAGAAGGTTGTTGATACACTCACTGAGCTCTGAGAAGGATGATGGTCTGGCAGCTCTGCGGTCAACAGTGCCCTGAATCTAACCATGAGTGACAGGCAGAAGGGAGGTGAGGACAGGACTGGGCTTAAGGCAAAACCTGCCACACTCTAAAAAGAAAAAAAAAAGCGATCTAAAACTTTGATGTGGCCATTTCTAGCGTGACTGAAGGCTGCACAAGTCGCTGGGTTTTGTTCTTAAAAAAAAATATTTTGGCCCGACTGACCGCAGCTGAAGCACGATGGCACATAATGCAAGATGAGTGCTAATTTAGTAGAGGTTAAGTAGTCGCCTTTCATTGATTAGACAAGGTGAGTCATCAGCGTTAAGGGTCTTGCTTGGGGCTCTCAATGAAGGTAGCGTTGAAGGGTAGAATAAAGCCAGACTTGAATCCACAACCTCTTGGTCCATAGGCAAGGACTCTACCACTTGGCCACCATCTTCAAACAAATCGTGTTAAATGATAATGATAAACCTGATTTCCAGTGAATAATGATGATGATAAGGGATGTAACAATGGACTGTGGCACAATATTTCCACCATAAATAGGGTAACACACTAATGAAAGGGTTATACTAAGGAAAAAAATGCTTATCTTTTAATTTTGAAACAAAAAAGTAATTTCAAATAATATTTTAGAATTCTGTACTGGAGTCTACAGAATGACTGGAAAACTGAAAGAAAAAAGAGAGAGAATTTTTTAATGGCAGTTTTTCTTAAGTGAAAATGCCTTAGTAGGAATAAATTATAGGTGATATGGCCTAAAAATAGTATCGCAATATTTTTAAGCTATATTGTGATATACAATATACTGTATATCTCAATATGTTCTCTCTTTTTGGCAGAGAACTACATTTCCCACAAGGCCCAGAACATGACTCGGAGCCACGTCACAATAACATGATGGATGTGCGTCCGGAATAAACACTGGTTATTGTTATTATCTATCAGCTAAAACATAATTTTTTCTGTAATAAAGGGGAAGATTTGACTGAACTGGAGAGTTTTTGCAAGTGATGGCCACCGGAGTGAGAGTCGCGAAACTCACGCACACAACGATGTGTTTACATCGCAAAGAACGTCATTTATGCATTTTTATGCATTTGCTGTTTTTGTGCACAGAATAACAGAACCAGTGCTGTTTGTCTTCAGAACCAAGTCGTCTGCTTCCTTCTCCAATTAATGTCTCTGAAATCGCGTGCATATTCACTTATCTCTCTGCATGCTCGCTTTCCTCCGCTTTTGATACAAAATGCACATATACCAGGAGAATGTTCCTGATGAACACAGAAGTGAGCTGTCTGCTTTGGGAGGGCAGGGAAGTGAAAATCGAAAGCGACGTAATGATGTAGATTTGTATTTGATGTTCAAGATATAGTCATTTACTACATACGTTCGATAGGGGTGTTGAAATTAATCACATTATCGACAATTATATGTACGATGGACACACATGGACGATTCTGCATTGATGCAGTGGCAGACCATAATTCATAATATCGTGGGTCCGTGGCATGCAATCCAATTTCACTACTGAAATCACTTTTTAAAAATTATTTACTGCTTAGTCTGAGTGGTGGTTCCTGAGACAGAACCAGCTGAAAACCCCCGGATTATATCATAATGACACCGTTTGGCGAACATTCCAGTAGTAACTATGGCTACCCAAACTGCGTGCAATGTGAAGTAATGTAAAAAAAAATTGATGGGATGCATTGTGAAACATCGAGATATCGTATCAAACTGTTGACCTGATAATCGTAATCGAATGAAATCGTGAGACCAGTGAAGGTTTAGACCTCTAATATTCAATATATCACCCACCCCTAGAATAAATAAAAACTGAGATTTTAGTTTCTTTTCAGGCTTACTTTTTGGTTTATGCATCAAACCATGAGCCGTGAACTATATTCTGAACTGAACAACAAATCATTACAGCATTATGCCACATGGCAACCGGTGATTGCTGTGCTGTCCTGCACTGCCCTGGCTCCTTGCTTCTTATTCAAGTGTGTGTCTCAACTCCCTGCAGACTTGGGGCCTGTTGAATTAAAGTGATGGCTCCTAGCATAATTGTGCTGAAATATACTCATTAATTTGCACGCTTTGATCATGCTCATTAAAAATAGATGAAGAGGAAGATGTTTGCAGCATTTCTGCCCACCCTCTCTGAGGGAGGAAAGAGGAAATGAACGTCCCAGAGAGAGGAGGAAGAGAAATGTGGTGACTCTTCAATTACTTATACAACTGGACAGATCATGGTGTGTGTGTGTGTGTGTGTTAGTAAAAGCAGAGCTTTGCAAAAAACTTTACCATATAATGTGTTTTATGACAAAAACATCATGACACCTTACAAAGAACCTCCTAACAGACGTACAAAACTTTACTACAAAACTACTCTAGTGTAAAATGGAGGCTTTTACAGCCAAGGAGCAAGTCGCCATCACCTTGGAAGGAAGGTCAGACAACACTGTAGTTGCATGTATATTTTCTTTAGAAATGTGGACATCCACAGTACTAATCATTACCCACAGAAATGCTAAGAGCAGATGGGAGATGCAAAATGTCTTTACATTTGAATAAATGGATAAGATTTTGTATACCAGCTTTAGTGTTTTGCATGTCATGTGACCCAAAGATAGAACATAAAACTGAACAAATCTGGTTTATAGCAGAACAGGACAGTTTTTAACATAAGGGTGATGAAAAGGGGTAAATTCAATTTAATGATAGAATTGGAAGATTACATGAGACAGACATCGGTGTCTGACAGGATTCCATCTTATCTGTTTATATTAATATTTACTGTTCTTTTATTATTAAAATTTGACTCCATGAAAGCACACTTGCCGGTATAAAGTCCTCACTGCTAATGTCACTACCTACAGTTGTTGTAAAATATTACATTCATAAATATTAATAGTCATAATTATGCTGTGCACAATTTTTAAATGACCATCATTAAGAGATACATCAATGATTATTTTTTGACAACAGGACCACTGCCGTACAAATAGACACCACTAATAATGAAATAAACTAGAGGGTACTAATGTGATTTAAAAACCTGACATTATTCAGCCTGTGCCCAGTGTGACACCTACTACCAACCGAGCGAGTGATGAAAGGAATGTCTGCAAATTGTGCATAGCAATAGAGAGGCTCTGGTGCATAAATGTTCATCAGCAGATTGCCTACAAAATATATCTTACCAAAAAAAGATTTCAGCGGCTGTAGGCACGAAGCTACTTGCAAGAGTAGAGGTGCACACTGTAAAGTGGCCAGTGGGTGTATACATGCAGCAAACAGAAATTCTACACACACAAATTAAACACATTCAACACAGGCCAAAGCATATAAATCTAACCTTCGGAACTTGTCTCTCATTTTCTCAAGATCGTCTCGGGTCCTGCCCATCTCTGCCTGCATGTAGTGCCGACTGGCCTCAAACTCCGTCTCCATGGCCTCCATTTTGTGGGTGGTGTGGGTGAGGCGGCGACGCAGGTCTTCATTCTGCTGTTGCAAGATCCTGGAACAGGAATGAAAGTTTGCTCAAGATCAGCTAATACTAGCCTTTACTAACCATTTGACTTTCAGGCCAAATACCCAAACAGATTTGTGGAAAAATAAGGGTGACTATGATGACACTAATTAGGATTAAAGAAGGTCTAAAATCTAAACAAAAAGCCATGCGAGTTTTGAACCAGAGTTAGAGGTAGGCATGTGTATGCATACGTAAAGACTAAGTGTGTGTTCCGCTTTGAATCGACTATGAGCTAGTAGCAGCTGGTGGTATGCTTGGGGCACAAGGGCAGCTGTCAGAAGACACAATACATCTGCCACACGTCACATCCTTTCCTCCACAGTCCCTTCTTTGCCGTGCACAGGGTTGGTGGAGACGCTACACAACACTGAAATCGAAAGGTCATCTATCCATAACCTTTATATAAAAAACAAGCAGATATTTAAATCAAAGTCAGTTTCCATGCACTCCGCTAAGGTGTTACTCAATCCAGCTAGAGTTCATGGGAGCAAATTTTCCAAAATTGTGTTCCCTTTTGCATTACAAATCTTGTGTCTCTTGGTCCCCTGAAGCCATTAACACAGTCCAACCCTGAGTTCCCCGTGTGCTTCACTAGACCTCTCTGACTCTCTCAGCAGCCTTAACTACAGGGCAGCACAAACGTCAGCAAAGATCTCTAAAGCAGGCACATGCACCCGTGCACCTGCCAAAGGCAGCGTGGCTAAAAGCATAACTGTAGCTAAAAGAACAGGGACATCAATGATTCATGCAATAGTTGGAGGCAGGGGCTTGTTTTGGGCTAAAAATACACGCTCACCATTTTATCTTTTCAAAGCAATTTGCTCGCACTAAGGTGCACATTCAGCGGACCAATTTCAAAGCTGGGGATCCGAGTTGAAAAAACAAAATGGCTTGACCAGAATCACTGCCGACTTGGCAGAAGTGCTTTCAGGGCTGCAGGAAAATGATTCTAATGGCAAAGTGAGGTGGAGATCCTCACCATGAGGTGGAAAGGTAGGGGAGGAGGGCAAAACATGGCTAAAATTAAACTTAACACCAACAATACTGGATAAGGCAGTGGTTGGAGGCACTAATTAGATACTGGAGGTTAAAATCCATTAAACTCTAAAGCAAGAAGGAAAAAATCTGGCATCTTGAGGGGAGGGAGGAAGGAAGAAAGTGCAGCAAGAAAATGTCTCAGGGCCTTATAAAGATGGTCATAGCTTGTTTAAGTAAATAATTTTTTTAATGATTTGAAAACAAACCACTACAGCGACTGTAGCTAGTAATCTAGTAACTATTTCACTTTAATTGCTTTACATGGATGGTGGCCCTGCAACATCTCTCACATCTCAGCAACAGACACTCAAAAAACATACTACAATGTCATTCCTTGCTCCTGAAACATTGGTCAGGGCTGTCAAAAATTTCAACTCACTCCATCCATGAGGCAACATTCTAGGCCAATCAATAAAGCTAATACTGCCACCACTGCACACGTCACTAGGGAGACCTGGGTCTGGTTCATTTAGCCTCTCTAAACCACACGTGCAGGCGAGGGACAACACTGAGTCACAGCAACAGATGACGTTAATGCACACCATTTAGCAGACAGTCCTAGAGCGACTTCCATTTCCTAATTACTGGAACAGTCTCCCTGGAGTAACTTGTGGTTAAGGGTTTTGCTCATGGGCCCAGTGGGTTAGTGCTGGGCAGGAAAGAGCTGGATTTGAACCTACAACCTGAGCTATAGTGCTACTACAATGTAATAAAAACCTAGAATGTTCAGTACTTGTAAAACTAGCATTGCAATATCAAATATAGATATGTACTGAAAAGGGAACGCCTTATGTTTGGCTAAGGTGCAGATTTAGAAACTAATTTCAAAGCTGGGATTTTGAACTGAAAAACAAAAAGACCAGAATCCGTCCCAACTCTCCTAATAAGATTTTAGGCTGCAGAAAAATGGATCCAATGCAATACTGATTTGGAGCTCCTCACCAAAACACCAAAAACAGAAAACACAAATTTTGCTGTAAATAAGTCAATGGAACCACTGGAGCTGTTATTTATCAAAGCATTTGAAATAAATCTGGATATTAAAACCTACTTTTATTACGTCAACTATAAGACTTGTGATCAAATGAACCAGCAGGAAATAACTTCCGGAGACCTTTGTTGCATATGAAACATTTAGAACTGCAGTAAGAACACTGACAGTGGTTCTGAAAGAAACTCATAACTGAAGCACAAATGTCAGGTTATCTAGCAGCCCGCCTGTAATTGTACACTGTGTTGGGTCATAGTTAGTTGCACAATGCCAGCCAGCACAGTGCCTCTCAGAAAGACTTCAGAGATGACTTCTCCCAGAGGGAGCACAGCAGCAGCCAAAGAGAGTGCAGTGATCACAGATGATCACACTGAGCCTGGCTGTGTAGGTGGTGTTTTCTGCCTGAACTTCTTAGCTGAGGGCCCCTTTTGGTCTTTCTGGCACTGCCATCTGGCTGACGCCTGCCTTGTCCCCCCACTTCCAGCAATCATTTTCCCTACCAGCCGGGCCTCATGCCACTCCCCCTCGCATTCAACATACTGCCTTATATTTATAGAAGCCGGAGACCCCAGAGAAGCCTGCTGGAGGTCGTGTAGACATGGCTGAGTCAAATGAGTTCACAATTCTGCCTTTCCAAAGCTCAGTATATTCCACACATGCCAAACATGAGTTGGCCGACACAGGAAAATATCATGAATTATTCAAGGTTGAAGAATATCACAGATGCACACAGAGAAGACTGCCAAAATACTGACACTCTAAACATGAAAATGTATTTTAATGTATTAAAATGTGAAGTTAACATGTGCCCAAATAGGCAGGAAATAACAAGGGGAAATACTTACTTGATTTTGTCAGCATCTGATAAGGACTCCTGAAAGTAAACAAAGAAATGAGGGTTCTTGAGAAACTATTTACAAAATATAAAACATATTACAAATGCAAATAAGAAATATCCAGAATTAGCCAATAAGCCTAACAAATTTTAACTTGTGAACAACTAACGCAAAAAAGTCAGTAAGCAGTAAACGTTGATCATCTGTCAGTGGCAGTATTTATATTCAAATCTTTAATTGGCTTCTTTTCCAGCTTCCCCCTCTGTTAACTGGAAGTAATGATTTGAAGCCAAACAGTAATTAAGAGATAAGGAACTACTTACACAGGAATACATTAATATTTCTGTTTACAACTTGTAAAACACAAGTCTGCCTAAGAGAAAATGACATAAATACGAGTTTTGAGATGAAGATTAAAATGAAATTTGCATTTCTGCATTTCCAGCATTTCTTGTAGGCATATGAAAGGTTAACCCTAACTTTACACTACGTTTGCACATGGCTGGTGACGCTGTGAAATCAATTTTAAAGCACTGCCAGTCCGTTGCAAAAAGCGAACGCCATGGTTCAAATTCAAATTCACACTTTTACAACAAAAAAATGCTCAACTCAAGTGACAAGGACAAACAATCTGACAATAGCAATTAAGAGCCATATTCAACGTAACTGTGCAGAGTCGAGTTGCTACAATGAGTAGTGATAAAATTGAATCAGGCAGCTATTAACTCTCACGGCTCAAATGTAAAGGGAACTGGCATGCACTTTCATGTCTTTCAACAGTCTAGGGGTGAGTTTCCCAAAAGGGTTGCAGAACAAAGACCATTGTAACATGAAAGGACATCTATCACTTTGAACACTGACTCTCCAATGGTTGAGATGATCTTTATGCAGGAACTTTTGGGAAACTTGGCCCCAATTGCTAAATAGATCGGCAGATGTGACAATATTTGTATTTTTTGTCCATATCATTTATACAGGGACAATTCTTACCTTCAGCAGAACGATTATTGTTATTTCTATTTGTAACGTGCTCAGAATTGTAGCTAATCAGCACCCTGAATGAGCTTAGGGGACATTTGAACACCACACGATCAGGGTTGGAAATTACCACAGACAGACCATGACAAATGGGAATGAGGGTAACTATAACATCTTAACTTGGCACACATACCTTGATCTGTGATAAAACAGAAAAGGTGTTTTGTGATACTGGCGTGTTTTCACTTTCCATACGAACTGTTGGGATCCCAACGTTTGGTAGCCCTAATTTATCCAGTGTGTCCTTTTGCTGAGTTCTGATCTCCTGCTGGGCTGGCTGGTGGAGCTGATGTGGGTATTGAACCCTTCTTCGATTCCTACCATCCCATTCTGTTTCACTGCTCCGCCTGGAATCACCACCACCACCCTCTACTCGGGCATAAACGGGAGCCTCGGTTTTGGGTCGAGCTCCATCTCTTCGAGGGTCCACAGATCGTTTGTGTGGTCCCCTTTCAGGACTGTCCTGCTTTAAAGGAACACGCCATGTCTTGAGTTTACCATCCATCTCTCGCTCCCCCTTTGACGCGCTGCTTTGCCTGGGGTCCCTTTGGTCGTATGGTCGGTTTCGCTCCTGCTTCTTCTCTGGGTATTCTTTAAGATTGGCATGATGTGAAGGATTCTGATGTGTTTGGACTGCTTTGTCCATTTCTAGCTTCTTACTGCCAAGCATCTTTAGGCTTGCAGGGCTCAATACTCTGTAAGTAATCTCATCTAAGAATTTTGAGAACTTAAGCTTCTCCTCCAGGAGCCTGATCTTCCATTCTGGTGGCACAGTCCCAGCCGATGTAGAGGATGTAGAAGGAGGCCGGCCTGGAGGAGACACACCTGGTTCTCTCTCTCTGTCTAGTGACATGCTCTTGAGTTTCCTGCTGCTCCGACCACTGCAGCTGTGACTTTGTCCCAACATCTCTGCTGACTTGGACTTGCGTAGACTATCACTGGCTAGTACTCCCAACTGGTGTGGCTGCTTGAGGATACCCTTTGGTGGGTGGACTTGCGTATGAAAAGTAGACCTTGGAGGGCGCTGTTCTGTCCTGGGTACAAGTATCTCAGCCTGCTTCTTGAACATCAAAGATCGTTCACCACTTCTGCTGGAATGAGAAGGAGAACTGCCTTGGATACCTTGCTGGGAGCCCTCTGAAGTAGCAGAATCCTCTTCACCTGACAATGGCAAATGGTCCTCGCTGCGACTAATAAACCGGTTCAAACCCCTATGTCCTTTAGTGGAGAGACCCGTCCCAAGAGCACCATGGCTAAATATCCGTGGAGGTGGGAGAACAGTAAGCTCCAAGCTAGAGAGGCTAGATACATCCAGTTCACTGTCTGAGCCTAAAGACCAGGACGATGAGCAAGCCTCTAGACTCTCAGGACTGTCCGGCCATTTCGGATAAGGGCTGGTAAAGCGTGTGCGCTGCAAAATCGGGGAAAAATTTCTGAAGAAATTTACCTGGCTGGGGTCAGGCTGGTTAGACACCGGAGGAATGCCAGTTGCCGACGGGCTCCCGCTAAGGTCGTCGTGGAACGCAGGCAGACTGTGGCGTGTCTCACGGTGCTGCGGAGGTGCCTTGCGGTAAGGCTTCCTGGCTGGGGCAGCGCTCGTCATTCTCAGAGCTCAGCGTCTGTCCATACACGGACTGTCAGTCCTGCCAAGAGAAAAGTATTAGGAATAGCAAGAGCATCAGCCCCGATTCCTGCTGTGTGTAAAAAGACTGCCCAGTTCTTCTGCTCTCTCCTGCTCCCTCGGCTCCCCACCTCCACCTCCCCAAGCGACTGCCATGAAAAAGCAGTTTGAATCAATAGACTTTGATGAATGCAGCAGCACTGGGCAGTAACCAAAAAAAAGGGCTGCTGGTAGCAGACGGAAGAGCAGAGCTTGGGGAAGGGAGGGAGGAGCATGACACTTCAAATAACCATCAAACAACTGTCAATGCATATGTGATGTGTGGAGTGTTCCTTAAAAATAAGCATATAAATAATAAAAATAAGTCTGCACATAGCCTTTCTAAGTACAAGAGAGTGTGTAGTAATGTTGAGCATATGACGCAAAAGAAGACAGACAAGAGGGGAGACAGAAAGAGGGACGGAGAGCAAATGGGAAAAGTGAACACACCCTTAAGGGATCAACAATTACAAGCTGGAGTGTGCTTTGAAAATATAAATAAATGGTACTGCTGGGGAAAACAAATGACATGCTGGGAAAATACTTCACAAACGTGTGAAATTATTGAGTACATCTGATAAGCATCAAATATGTCAGATCCAAAGTCCATACTGATTAAAGCAGTAGAAGCCTGGATCTATTTCTCATTTTCCCATATAGCCTATAATAAACAAAACCACGTTGACATCACAGTCTGGGGCAGCCAACAGCTCTTACAGAGCCTCTCTTCGTCCTCGGTCACACCATCCTGCTGGAGAGCAGCATTCTTCATAACCACAGCTATTTTGAGAGCTCACACACTCCTCACTGATGGTATGAGAACGGCAAAAGGGGGGGAATGGGCTGCTGTGTCACAGCGTTCCACCAATAAAAGATCAATGGCATTCCCAGGGCAGGCAGCTAATGTGCTGAAGGGAACTTCCGGAACACACACACACACGTGAGGGCTTGGAACACAGTCAAAATGTGTTTTCACACACACAATTCCTTATTACTGATGTAATATGTAACATGTAAATAATACTACCGCTAACCCTAACAACAACTCCGGTAAACAAAGCATATCTTTTGCTTTTTAAATTTTCACATAAATCTGATAAAAATAGTTCATTTATACAAAAAAAATCCTGTCTTTTAGAAGTAGTAAACACTTCTACTGGAACTTTCATCTGGTGTCAGAGAGACTGACAAGACTTCATTCTTAAGTTACAACAATACAGATGGATTAACAGATCTAAGACATTTAGTTATATGTATATGAAGTAAAAACACAGTGATGATGAAAACTGCACCCACAATCCCAAAAGGATCACCAGTCTGTCCATCATGTGTGTCCATCACATCAGTTATCTGAGTATGTGAAACATTAACCTTCAGAAGGCTGACTTATCTACAGTAAAAGAAAGGCTTGGAATTAAACAAATAATTTTCACTGAAACCAGAGACAGAATGTGAAATGACGTTGACAAAAAAAATTAATCTGTCTGCTAGTCATCCATTCAGCGATAGATGAATAACATCCAACGCTTTGCCTCATTACGACCAACAGGAGTCTCTGTGTGACACAGATCATGAAGTGTCTCTTCGAGTTGTGAAGCACATTGATGCTTGTGTGTATCAGCAGCTCTGCCTCTGTAGAACATCAGTATTATAAAAGATTAACAGATTCAATTCAGGTGTTTTTATGGATTGCAAGCCTTTGCACCATCACCTCTTGTTTTACACAGTAGAAAGTCATGTGTGGGTGTGTGTGATGGGGAGAAGGGTCTTACTTAATGTCATCGGACTTAGCAGCAGCTTAGTAATGGGGGTGTGGGTTCAGGCCTTGGACACAGTTGCTAATTGAAAGGAAAAGTGTTGCAACACGCGGCCTTCACGCTTGCATGCCCACGCAGGAGCTGCTGTCTTTCAGAATGGAGCGCACTCAGTCGCTTTGTATTTCAGGGAAATTTGACATTTTAATTGCTGGCAGAGTTTAATTCAGAACTTAATTAAATTCTCACGCCTTATAAGCATGCCATGGACTTACGCATGGATGAAGCGTGTCTTGCTTTAAGTAAATTCAACCAAAACAGAAAAAAGACAACCTTTTGGTGTAGTTCAAAACTCAGATCAGAAATACCCCAAATGTGATGGCTGGTCTGGGACAGTGTGACTGATACTGGAGGATTAAAGTGCAATTAAAGAAGGATGTGGAGTGTAAGTAATAATAAACAGACATGTAACATTTAGCAGCCCGAAGAAGATTATCATTAATTAAAGGATCACACTAACATCACATCCAGATTAACAGTAATATCTACTCAGGATAAAAGAAAACAAAGATAGAAAGGAGGGGGAATATCAAATAATATTCAACAATGACACATGGAGGCTTTTCATCTAGCATATGGGCAGATTTTAGAGAGTAAGTCTGTGACAATTCAAATTTACCTTTTAATATTTTTTTGCATTTATATATTTTAATTGAGCACCCCCATTACTGATTTTCTCAACTCCTCTGTCTTCCTAGATCTTCTCATTTCACCAGATTACCTGAGAATCAATTTCTGATTCTGAGTGAACTTTTTTCCAGTCTTTTTACATACACAAAGGTGACAAATGTAACCTTGAAATGATAAATAAAACCTAGCTCACGCTTATTCACATGGCATCCAGTCTGGCTGGCTGTATATCAACACATTTTAGAGCCAATAAGATGAAGGAGATGTCAGGTTGTTGTTGAGTGAGAATTACATTAATATCTCGCATGAAGAAGAAAAAAATATTGCAGATGTTACAGACTTCTGTTTCAGTAGTGCTCCTGGGCCCATCTTCCTTGAGGCTTCTCCCCAATTCTATGGGTGTATCACAAGACTTCTAAACAGACAGATGTGTATACAGAATTTGGGCAATGGCCCAGATGTTTTAATTGTTTGTCTCTGAGAGTCACATCTGCATTTGCAAAAACTCGTGTTTTTCAGGTTTCAGCGTCCGTGAGATTTCAAGGGCAACACCACAGCATGTGTACCAGAATGATCTAACACTAACCTCTTCTAGCTTAGAGGACAGTTACTGTCACATTTAAGGCATGACTGAGAACACCCCTTCAGCATGGAAATGGGTCGGCCCACGTCAGGTCAGGCAACGTAACTAGGTAAGGAGGTTTGTTACAACACAACGCAGTTGTTCTTACACCAATTTTTTTTTACAAAACTGTCACCGTCATCTGTCACGTCATTGTCTTATGCAAAATTATCCACTGACCACAGCTTTTATTCCTGCTTCTTGGCAATAGATGAGCCAGTTTAAAAAGCCCTACATTCCATATGCGAGCAGCCAGGCTCAAGTTACATTCACCCTAAAATGTTTCCTGCCAGACTTCCATAAACCTATGTGCTGCCCAGTGCGGGTAATCGGCAGCCTTTCAGCAACTCTCCCTTCCCCGCCATCACAGCCCATTTCCCTCCCTCTAATGATCAGCTTTTCAAATATCACCGGTCCTGCTGCACAGCGGACATGTCTGCCTCAGTAAATACCGTGCATATGATGGTGGGAGAGGAGCCTGCAGCGAGCATGTGAAGACTAACGGCTAACGTTTCTATGCTGTTTCAGAGTCCTTGGGGAAAACTGCTGGGCTGGAAAACCGTAGTGTACCGAGATGGAAATATTAGTACAAGCCTGTCTGTAAGAGTAGCTTCATCTTGAAAGGTTAAATGTCTCTAAATGCTGCTGTAGGATGTCATACTGCTCTAACCTCACGTGGAATGTGAAGTAAAATGTCAAATAAAATGCATAAACATCTTAGCCTTCCCTCCCAACATACACAAACACACAATCTTCCCCTGCCACATAACAACACACACACACACACCCACACACAGTGAAGATGTACGACATCTGCTTGATGTTGCAGGTTGCTTAATGTAATTGGACTGTTTGGCCATTGAAGATTTATTTGTTATGTTTATTTTATTAAGACCAAAACTTCAGAATAATATATTATCACAGGATTCCGTATTTCCCAGAATTCACCTCTTCTACAACCACTCCATTCCCTTGAGAGGCAGGTACTGAGCCAGCCGTCTAAAATGTGGGGCTCTTTTTCATCACCTGGATGCAGCAAGTTTCCGCTCAAGCTGTCTGTAGCAGCCCGTCATTACCGGAACAGGGCTACACTGGGGATCTCAGCGATGTGGTTGGCCAATTAGGGCTATTTCTGGAGGCTGCCACTCCCTGCCATCCACAAGCCAATGGTGGATGCACACAACAAACTTTTAATTGGCTCTTCTATGTAAATAACAATAAACATACCCAAAAAACTGAGATGGGCTTTCGACAATGTCCTCATTCACTTCTGGTCAGGCCTAGGGCATTCTGAAAGAGAAAAGAGCATCAACATGAGCACGCATGAAAGAATAAAGAATTTCTTGACATGTAGGTAACATGATGGGCAATACTTGTCTGGTAATTTCTCTGAAAAACGCTATTATGTAATGATTTTTTGAAACGCACTTTGATTTCCCCCACTGATTTTAAATAATCATAAGAAGTCCTATTAACAGAACTGAATGCAGATGAAGCACACAATCATGCCCATATAGTTCAACTCCAACAGTTTAAAGTATTGCAATTTCGTAAACAGGATCAATAGCTCTGCATTCCTCATTCCGGAATCCATTCTCATTGTGTTATAACAAGCCTATAGCCTTGAAATCAAAATCGCTAGGAAAACATTTCACATCAAACGCCCTTGACCTTTTTTCAGAAAGCATCAGAAAGCTTCTACTGCCATCTCATCCCTTTAAACAAACATATGACTATTTCCTCCACATAATAACTGAATGTTTTCTGTAAATATACACAACATGTAACCTTTGTGCCCATCTCTCATCAAGGAATCAGTGTCCCTCATTTGAATCTTCCAAACCGAAATAGTTCATCTAATTTTTGGAACATCATGCGATTAAACTTTACACTGTCACAATTGTGCAAATCAGACAGCAAGTTTTTGAATCGATCTGTAACTGATGCCTGTGTGAGTCCTTGTGCTTCAGGCACACCCAGAAACAAGCCCATTTCACGCAAATAGCAGGAGACAGAATCAATCTGTATGACTAAGAGAGACTTTGGTTAAACATTACCTCTGCCAGTCTGGGCTTGTGTCTCTGCTTGCTATTAAGTCAGGCTGAAGTGACTAATAGATTAACAAAGTGATTCAGATTTTCAGAACCAGACAAGAAAAACAAGACATGAACTGGAATGTCATATTTACATTTCTCTAACATCACAATTTTCAAACAGGCCACGGCTTCAGGTTTACTTCCACTGGAATTAAAAAAGGTGTGTAATATTGACTATTCACAGTTTTCTCAATCAAAAAGTGAATTGTTTCTATAAAACTGCTTGCTTAATATTGCTTTAAAAATCACTTCCAGAAAATGAATACTGACCATCAGTGCAAAAATGACTGTTAGATTTTCTGCTTTATTTGCTTATTGGGTGAGGTCTTGCTTTGGTTCACAAGCAGTATCATGGATGCTGGAAAATTGTTCCTTTTTAGAACTTAAAAAAGGTGAGAAACAAAACAATATCAGCATTATTAAGTCCAGGCTGTTGTTGCCATAGTGATAGAATACTATGGATCAAAAAGTCATAGGTTCAAAGCTAGTTCTATCTTACAACACCACCATGTTGCTCCAGGGAGACTGTCCCTGTTAGTAGTCTACGAAAGTTGCTCTGAAAAGTGTTCTGTAAATAGTAGACTGTTGAAATAGTTACGGTTCTAATGTAAGCCAACAGTCAACTGGACAGCCAAGGATAGTGCTGTATGTTCAGTAACATACAGTTTATAAATTCTTATGGAATCTTTATAAATCCTTAAAAGAACGATCACTGAGCTAATGACCAACTGTAACTTCACAGGAGACTTCCAAACCACCACAAAGGGTTTATCCAGAAGGGCAGTTTCTAACCTAAAACCAGCCAAAAATGTGCATTAATGGAGATCTTCTATTAATGGAGATATCTATGTATCTATGTATCTATGTATGTATGTGTATACACACACACACACACACACACATATACACACACACACACACACACATACACACACACACACAGACACACATACACACACATGTACATATATATATATATATATACATAAAAGATATATAAGGCAAATGTGGCTCCACGTGTATAATCTTAGAGACACAGACGCTAACTTTATTGTATGGATTTAAAATATCCAATTATAAGTTTACAATTACATTCTTCTTAGACAGAAGGGTTTCACCAAATGTTGAAGTAATTGCTTAAATGATTAAAAATGGTGTTGCAAACTGGAAGTAAAAAAGTGCAGCTTTGCATGAAGCATATATTCGTTTCAGGTTTGCAAAATGTATTCAGCGTAAATGTGTTATGTTTTAGTGTTCAGGGTCTTCTGCTGTGGATAAGAAGGCCTTACAGCAGGGTGTGACAAAATAACGAATGTGAAGATCTGCAGCTGCAAGTCGCGTGTGTCTGTCTGCTGGCAGTGCCTTACAATTCGTGCACGCGCACACGCACACGCACACGCACACGCACACGCACACGCACACACTTTCTACCATCACAATACAGAAGAAATGATGGAAGGTATGACCATCAGAGTCGACAAAGCAATCTAACACATCCTGGGCACGTTCATTTTTAGATTGGTCACTACCACAGGTGTCCAGGAGCAGCTAAATGACGGTAAGTTTCAAAGTCTTTAAATGCACATGGAGAGAGGGGGGAAAAAAGCCTAAAAAATACATAAAAAAGGAAGAGAGTCTTTGTGCTTCATTATTAAACAAGCACCTGAGCAGGGTGAGGTAGAGCCCTACTGGCCCGCGCCCCAGCTCAGTGTGAATAATTTAACGAGACACAGGAGGCCGTGGTTCATATATCCCCGCTTCTGGAAAAAAGTCATTATTTCCAGGGACTCAGACTTGGCCAGGAACAATAAGTCAGCTCACTGTGAGAAAGCCCATCTGACAGGGTTAGAGAGTTTGAGATCCTTACACTTCCCCTTAAATAAAGTAAAACCAAAATAATGAGAGACACTCAGCTTTTAAACATGAAAAAGAAGCTTTGTTTTATAAATAATTTCATTTGCATCAAGACAGAAAAGCATTCATTTGCAACACTTAAAAGGAATTTCAAGAACTATGTAAAGAAAGAAATTCATCATACAAAGGGAAGTTAAAAGGGACACATTTGGTAACTAGCTAATATGGAAAGAATGTTAACAAAGACACCAAAAGCCGCTCAACTGAGCCTCCATTAGCTTTCATTTATTGTGGTAAAGTTAGCATGTGTGTCTCCAAAACCACAGTTTAAACGAAGCCAAAATATTTAGGGTAAAAAATTTTTTCTCAAATCCCACATCCATAAACCTCACATTAACAAAATAACGTCACATATTACTGATCAAGACATGATAACCTAAAAACAAAGGAAGCGAACAGACACTTATAAAATGGAATAAATGTGAAGTTCTGAGGGACACGCTGCAACAACGACTTAAAGTTCAGACAGAAATAAAGCACCTCAGAAGCTTCCAGAACAGCAGCAAAGAGTCGAAATGTCACAAGTTGCCCCTCACCTTAAAACTACACGCTGCAAGTCTCAGTCATCACCCCGACTGCGTCCCTCTGCTCTTCAATGAAACTCAATCCAACTCCAGTTTCTCTGCCTCTCTTTCGCCCCTGTGTCGTCGTCCTCCTCCTCCTCCTCCTGGCATGTGAACCTCAGGGCTATCAATGACCTGAAAGAAAAAAAGCAGGTGGAAGGAAAAAAACATGAGAGTCAACAGTGACCCGCTACCTGAGAATCGAGTGTCTGTGCAGACAGAGCCAATACTCGAGACGTAAAGTCAGCCTCCCAGTGAGGCTCTCACCGGCTGCTCTGCATTTCCCGCCTCAACTATCCCCTGGGGCTCTGAGTCCCGCTGGGCTGAGCCAGAGATGGCTGCAAAATAGCAGTTAGCTCGTAATTATAAGGGTGTAACACGATGAGAGCATGGCTTGATTAATAAACATGTGGGACAGTGCTACAGATCCTCGTATTCCCTGAAGATGAATGGAGGAATGCAAGCTGGTACAAAAAAGGGCTTTAGCACAACGGAAGACAGAAAGGGAAAGCAAAGTGAATGTCTGGGCAAAAGGCCGGTGGCGACGTGGTGGTCAAAGTGGCTAAAACCATGTGTTGTGACCATAGAAAATGAGGGCTTTCAATGCAGGGAGGAAAAAACGTTTGTGGTTGGACCACAGAACAGGAGGCTTAAACCCAAGTTGCTCTGGAGAGAGACACAAAAAAGGTTCACCTACATTTACTTTTGAAGAATAGACCTTTGCCTTTCATAAAACTTCACGGTAAATTTAGGCAGTTTAACTTCAAGTTTTAAGAGCTAGGCTATTCATTCATTCATTCATTCATGACTCAGGGTCGCGGGGACCAGAGCCTATCCCGGGAACAACGGCCGCAAGGCGGGGACCAACCCTGGGTAGCCACCAACACACCGCAGGGCACACACACTCACACAGTCACACTCATATTCACATCTTACACGGCCAATTTAGGCTAATGATTAAGAAATAGGTATGTCCCGACAGGAGGAAAGATCAATATCTGAGCCATATATGGCATTATTTGAATGAAAACTTGACAACTATGATGGACCTAAAAAAAAAATAAAAAATTAAAAAAGGTGTAACGGCAAACTGACGTAGAATCTGTATAGCTTGTATAAATACACCAGTGAAAACCTAAAGCACATCTAGTGCAATGTAATGTGTACTAGAGTGGAACAGAACATGCTAATCATGCTAGCTGTTAGAAGTGGAATGTTAGTAGGCATTTCAGAAAGCTTTTCAGAAATATAACTATTCAACTAAACTTTGTCTAGCGATGACCAGCATTTAAAATCACCCTGCATCGTAGTATTTATCAAGATACGCAATCAATGATACAACGTCTATCACAAAGTTAATAGCAATACCCAGAAATAACTTGTGCAATCACAGCAGTTCATAGATCGGGCAGTAACAGGTTAGCAAACTTTCATGAAAACAAATCGAAAAATCAAAATGGAAAAATTTGGCAACTGGACAGACTTAAGTTAAGATGTTTACAGCAGTAAGAGACTAGTAATTAACAATAACTTTAGTTCAAAGATCTTGTCCTGCTGCACAGCCAAAGCACTGTGCTGCAAGGTATAAATACAGATACATATAAATTTACTTATGGGCCATCATCCAAGTATGAAGTATTCAGTCACATCTTCAATAGATCCCATTCCAAATTATGTGCTCAGCAGCACATGTACTGAAGTATGCAATTGCTTCTGCTAGTGACTACGAAAGTCAGAAAGCACAGAACTGTAAATGAAACGGTGTTAATTGTCACATCTCTCAATTAAACTGACAAGAACTTGAACGCACTTAAAAGTACTTAATGTTACATAACAAAAATGATCAAAATAAGCACTTTATTTTTTAAGAATTCCAACTCAATCGACAATGTCAAAAAATCCAAAATGTCTCTTCAAGTCTTGCTCACGGCTCTATCAAGGCCTTCTGTCCAGGGTTACTGAGTGCTAAAGCAATCCCTTTTCCAATTTGCATATAATAATGCAACAACAAATAAAAAGTAACGTCATCCCTTCACCTTTGCCAAGGTTATGGGACCTGTCAAGCCAAAAAGACAAATTTGCAGACTGCAACAGAGGATCCTGTGCCAGTCAATTACACGGCTACTTTAACAAATCACAGATAGTGACCTGCATCGCCCCACCTTCATCAGAGCCGGGATGAGGAGGAATACCAATCACTAACCACGAGAAAGGTTATAGGAAGAGGCAGACCACATGTCTCTCATAGAGGACTATCAGTTCAGTAATAACAATAACAATGATGAAATAACGTTTCTGCCACTGCAAAATTTTACTTTGCACCTTCTTTATTTAGCCCAAACGAGTCAAACACAAAACACATTCCCCATTCCATCAACCAAATTTACCAATTTGTGTATATCTGTATATATTAATTTTATCCACACTACTTTGTATAGAATGCCCAACACTGTCCAAAACATTAAATACAGTGGACAAAAGTCTGAGCAGATATTTTTAAGTCTCCACCTGTGAGAAGAAGTCAATTCACAAACTGACCGTTTACTAAATGCTTTTATCACTTGACAGTACAAGAAAATACAGAACAATAAGCAAACTACATTTTATCATTTTGTCAGGGCGCTCAATAGCCATCAATCGAATTAATTTAAGACTTTAAAACTTATTTAAACATTAGCAAATATTTAACACAACTCCGTCCGCCAGGTAGAACTGCTAGCGCGTCCTAATCCGCCATGTTTTCTTGCAAGCGCTAGTGTAGGAATCACAATGAAGAAGTCTAGCAGGGGAGTGTGGGTTGAACATATATGGCTGTGTGGATGGTCTGTGAGCAGCAGCCATGTGGATTCTTTTCACATGGTGAAATAGTGGTGATCAAGCCTGGGGGGCAAGAGGTCATCTGGTTCAAATCCAAATCTATTCTACCTCCAGCATTACCACATTTACATTTATGGCATTTAGCGGACACTCTTATCCAGAGCGACTTACATTCCCTAATTTCATTTACATTTACATTTACATTTACAGTATTTAGCAGACGCTCTTATCCAGAGAGACTTACAACAGTGCTTTGTAGTCCACAACTGTTCCTAGATCCATAAGCTATGTCGACATCTGTAGTTAAACCAAATTACCACAGACTAAGTTTTATACTTTAACGAAAAGGAATGGGTTAGAGGAAAGAAGTTCAGACAGACACACGTTAGTGGGTTTTTTTTTTTTTTTTTTTTTTTTAAGGTTTACATAAAAGGTAAATTAGTCCCCTAGATACTCTTTGAAGAGGTGTGTCTTCAGACGACGTTTGAAGACAGCAAGGGACTCAGCCGTTCTAACGGCAAGCGGAAGTTGATTCCACCACTGAGGAGCCACCACTCAGGGACTGTTCCCCTGAGAGCGACTTAGGGAAAAGGGACCCGGTCAGATTTGAACACAGAACATCCTGATCTAGAGGCGAGTGTCTAACTACCGACACCCCACCCACCATTGGGCCCCTGAGGAAGACCTTACACCCAAGTTTCCATTAGGAAATGGAAGTCACCATGGATACATCGCCATTTAATTTTTTACTACTGTTTTAAAAGTGAATAATTGTGAACTGACGTTAAATATTATCAAAAACGAAAAGTAATAATTCACATTCGAAACAAAATGAATTAGTGGTGTATTTATGCAATAACTCCCTTTCAAAACAATGTAATGGTGGATCTATGGAAGTCTGCAAGGATATAGCGCTATTTCATGTTTTACTCTTTGTTTTGAAAGAAAGCTATTGTATGGTCAGTGAACTCAGTTATATATCATTTTGTGAATATCACTGCACCCCACCTTTATTAAATAAAAAATATTAATGACCTTATAAATAATTCATAATTGTGTATTTTATTATGATGTCTGGGCAAACATGTAAAGTCATTACAAACACACTGTTTTTTGGAACAGCATGTTTATTGCACTGCAAGGTCTCTGAGCCAATGTTCATCACCGTGTTGCATACGGCCTTTAATGGCCTCGTTTTGCTGAGAAAATTTAAGCCTCTTTCCCACACTGCACCCAGGGACCTCACAAAAAACTCAATGCTATTGTTTTATTAATAAACCTCACGAGGGCACACAGGCCAAGCTGGGGGCGTCTTTGATTTCCTTAACAAAGGAAGCCCCAGTAGTGACAAAGCGGAAGACATAAAGGCAGTGGGGAGCTGAATAAAGCGACCGCATAGTGGCGTCGTCCCTGCAGTGCTGCGTCATCAACCATGGCACGGCTAAATCGTGAAATTAAGCATCAAGGTCATTTGGAAAGCTCTGAATAAATCCAGCGCGCCGAAGTAGCTCGTCGCTCGCGAAGCCATGCAAACGGCTGTTATCAAAGTGGCATGTTCAAACGAGGCGCAATCACGAGGATGAATGCAAAACAGCATGCCACGCCAAGGGTTCGGTTTGAGATTTCAGACAAACCCGGTACGCGGAAGTGACACTTTAATAGAGACGTGGAAAATATTTAGAGAGACAGGGATCAACTGTAAAGCTCCCAGTGTGACAAATTCAAGAAAGGCCAGCAACGTTTGAGTCTTCTTCATCATTAAGCAAGACCTATATTAGCGTGGAGGTGAAGTTAACATCCATGAATTTCTCAAAGACTCCAAAGGGAATCGAAGGAAATTTCGGATTAAAAAAAAAACCTGCACTCTTATACACACTCACTCTTTAAACAGTATTTCGGTTGAATTTTTGAGTTTCTACAGCAGCAAACAGTACTGTGGAAAAAAGGAGAATTACATTCATCTTCTAAAAAAATGTTGACATTATATAGTGATGGAGGCATATTTTTAAGAAAGAGAGTAAAACACAATTTATACATGAACCAAGTAAACTAACAGCACATTTGACAAAATGGAATACATATCCCAAAATGTCTTTATTGCAAACAGGTCTTTGATGATAGGTTTCATTTTGCCTCCAAAAAAGTCAGGCAGAAAGTATTTCCTGCTAGAACATTTCCCCTGCAGCCAAGAAAACCCAACGTCCAATACAAGCCAGTGTGCAAAAAAAACCATGTTTTATTTGTGGAAACAAAAAGCTATCGACATACAGCATAGTGTTTCCCCTAGGTTTACAGCTAACCTAACCCTAGGCTAATCCCAACCCTAACGGACACCGACACAAGTGCTTAAAGGAATCGTGTTGTTCGTGAATGTGTTTCTTTTAATCACAAGCAGTCAATATAACAACTGATCATTTATTTGATAATTTATTTATTATCTTCACCAGGCTGAGATATTTTTTGTCAGATTTTCAGTTGTTGGTTAGCATTTACCTTCTTTGTAAAATTTATAGAATCAGAACATGTTTTAAAACTTTATAAACCGAAAATTAGAAAATGCTATGCAAGACCCCAAGATATTTAATACAAAGTCAAGAAAAGACATTTAACACTGGAAAATTTAGTGCAGGAAAATCTCATTTATATCAGCCGTGGATGTAATCATCTGTTACACGACACACAGGCGAAACCTGAGATTATCTCCGAAAATGCTGCTGTTTTTTAACACACTTAAGCTCAACCCGCTGCAGCTGATTTCTGCAAGGCGTCACCAGCATGGCGTGCACGCTCCACTCTTATCCTAGTGACACAGTTTCACCCAACCAGGGCTTAAATCCTGCTCCGCTGAGCGGTGTGTAATCCCATCAACCCCTCTGCTTCTTGTACACTGGCCAACACAGTGGAGGGTCACATGGGCTGGAAGTCAGCACTGGGCAGAGCTGGACAGGCTCCACAAAGTGAGCCACGAACATATCCTGAAGCTGTGTGCGTTGTGTGGAAAGTGACTGAAGAAGTGTGTTCATATAAATATATATACATATACATGCAGAATAAACACACACACACACAGATTTGAAGAACTCTTATACCCCAAATATTTGATTTAGACACGTTTGCATTTATCAGAAGTTCTAACCCACAGCGACTTCCATTTCCTAACAGGGACAGTCTCCCCAGAGCAACTTGAAATTAGGAGTCTTGCTCAGGGGCTCCAAAGATGTTACTGCTGCAGTAGTCACAGACACGGACAGAAGCTGTGTCTCTACAAGTGTAAATAGACTGGACCAATGCGACAGCGATTGTGTTAGCGAGCGAGTAAGGAAGTGAAGGGTGGGATCTGTGAACCGTCAACTCACTGTGAGGCTGCTTCTTCATACCAAGGCCACTGCGCCGGGCCTCCCTGTCCAGCATATGGCAACGGACAGCTGGCTTTGTCGGGCAGTCACCAAACAAGAAGAGGCGGACATAGAAGCCGCTTAGTCATCCGCGAGCAGCCCCCACACACACCTCCAAATAACCTCCACCTCAATCCAAACACTAGTCAAGTCGAGCATTTTCCTATAAGAAGTCGTGCATCTTCCTCATCAAATTTGCTTTAAAAAGGCACTTGGTGGAAAAATCTGAATTGGTGCCTCACGGCTGATTTTGTTTTCTAGTGGTGAAACCATACCAAAAAAAAAGAGAGATAAAAATATTACAGACAGTGTTTATACACTCTTAAAGCTTCAGAGATTTTGGACAATTTCATGCTCCCATCTTTGTGGGAAGAGTTTAGGGATAGCCCCTTCCTTTTCCAACATGACTGTGCACCACTGCACAAAGCCAGGTAACACGAAGACATCTGTAAGCGAGTTTGGTGTGGAGGAACTTGACTGACAGAACACCTTTGGAATGAATTAGAGCGGAGAGTGCGAGCCAGGCCTTCTCGTCCAACATCAGTGGCTGACTGACCTCACAAATGCTCTTCTGGACAAATGGTTAAAAATTCCCATAAACACTCTCCTAAACCTTGTGGAAAACCTTTGCAGAAGAGTTGAAGCTGTTATAGCAGCAAAGGGTGAACCAACTCCATATTAAAGCCTATGGATTAAGAACAGGATTACAAGTTTGTGTGTCTGTATCGTGCCAATTCTAAATTATATATACACAATATATATGAATACAGCGCACCGCAATCTCAGCAAGACATTACATCAGTAAGGGATTCTAATTGACAGTTTTTAAATATTTTCATTAAATTGTCACGCCATATATACATACGTATATATCAAACTTCTAAATTTCATGACACACTCTGCTAGTCTAAACTAGCAGAGTCTCTAGTCTCTGCTAGGGGGCAGTTGGTGGCATAACGGTAGGTAGGGTGTTTGCCCCATGATCAGAAGGTCGCAGGTTCGCTGGTAAAGTTACCACTGAGGTACTCATGCGCAAGGTACCGTCCCCAAGCACTGCTCCCCGGGTGCTTGTTAGCTGCCCGCTGCTCCTTCAAGGATGGGTTAAATGCAGAGGCCACATTTCATTGTGGTGCACTGTGTGCTGTGGTGTGTTCACAATGACAAATAATCACTCACTTTCACTTGTATGGTGATATCCATATGAACTCCCCAGATCATAACCAAAAATAAGGCCAATGACACTGTAAATCCCCTATTCTCTTCAGACCTATTTCTGCCATAAGTTTAAGCCATGTTGCCATGTTGCCTGCCTTAGACACAGTATAAATTACTGACAATTTCCAAAAATCAATCGCTTAACAAAACAAGCAAACAATGAAGCTTTGTGTGAAGTAGAGCGGGGTGACACTTTAAGCTCCAGCAGTGTGTTAATGTGATTCACCCACATTGCTAAGAAAATCATTTCAATTTAAATTCATTACCGGAAAAACAGTGACCATTACACTCCCATTTCATCCACATACTGTTTACAGGAAATTGCAAAAAATAAAGTAGAGGTGTGTAAGAGCAATAAATCAAATTACCACGCAGGCAGGTGTTTAATTACTCAAGTCTGCGTAATGTTGTTTGTGAGCAAAAACTTTAATGCAGTTGGCAAAAGTATTTAAATAAGGCTGTTGTTCAGTTCCCTTTTAATACAATTATTCTCTTCAGCATTTTTACATTTGCGATTTTTTTTCCATCCCGTGATAAGACTGCTGACTCATAATTTGATTGCACGGCATGGTAAAAACGTGTTGTTGAAAATGTCTTTCAGCAGAATGCGAATTTGAAAATGTCAGCTTGGTTTTTCAGCATGCCTTTTGTAAGCTTTCCAAAACTCTGAAAGGACACAATGCTGTTTTGTAAAATTCCAGACAGTTGATGAAACATTTCATTATTATGTCAAATCACATTCCATAAATAGAGTAGAATGGGAGAGCTAGGATGTTTGAGCACGTCAACATTTTATCAAAGAGAGATTGATACAAAAACTGAGCATTCACTAATGTAAACATTCAGAAAACTGCAGAATGGGATTTAAAGTAAGACAGTCTTTTTAGATTTATTATGACAAAACAATTATTACTGGCCACTCTAATTTATGCATGAATTCAAGAAAGTTTACAAAAAATGTTTGACTGGTTTTAAAATTAATATGCAGAATCCCCCCCATCCAGGATGTTAACCTGAACCGAAAAGTTTCAAAGCTGGTCCACTCTAAAAACATACTTTGTTTACCCTGAGCTTTTGACTCCTCTTGGGTCATGCTGTGTAGAAAATTGCAGAAAAGTGGTCATTTCAGATCTGACTGACTGACTAAAATGATAGGTGGCGGCTGCTGGAAAGAAATCAGTCCATCATAGTCACTTTTACATGCAAATGCAACAAATTCCGCAACAAACTCTTAACAGGGACAAATCTGCAACAACTATAAAAGCAGAAAATTAGCTATGCTAATCACTCACTTCCTCACTGACATGAAGCTAACTTGAAAGATCATTTACATGGATCATAAACATATACCTCCTATTTTGAATTTTCATTCAATGTATTCCATCATCAGCAGAAGCAGCCTGTGCAGTAGATTCTTTATGTGACTGTGTGAAAATTTAGTTTACAGTTCATAATAAATGTTATGGGCAATGGTAAGTTAAAAAGCTTGGTAGCACACCTATAGTATTTATTTCACCAATGCTAGATGCGCTTACTGTAGTAGAAAGTTGCAAATGTTTATTCTGAGTCTTTTACCTTGAATTTCTGAATGCTGGCCTCAACCAGAGTGGGAGTGGAGCCGTGTTAATCTATGCTTCACAGCACATGAGAGAGACCTTCACTTTCAATCTTTGACAAGGAGTTAAACAACAGCTTCTACTGCATCTGCTGAAATTTTGTACGGTTTTGAAACGGTGGCTTAATTAAACCGCGGTATACCGGTATAGCGGTAACAGGCGCAAGTCGACTTCTAACTATTCTGAAAAAACCTACAATAAAGTTACCTTAAATCTGACAATGTGATTCAGTTAGATCAATCGAAAACTTTGGTTTATCATAAACACAAAACACACGCTATACTTACATACACACAGTCTGTCAAACATCCAACTTTCTTAAGAATCTGTCAAAAGGTCAAATGCTATTACGGGCTAATATTTGCAGTGAATGTCAGGCTGAATTTGGTAAACTAAAGACTCTTTAGTATTTCTGAACACCAATTCCTTTCGACTCCCTCTACTGCATCACTACTGGTTTCCAACGGATCCTACAAGACTGCTCTTTGACTAGTGAAGAAAAAGAGGACACAAATAGAACTACGGCCGTCAAATTTTGACAAAAGAATGGCATGCAATGGCACACGAAGTTCATTTCAAATCCAGCTGCTTTGTCAAACTACACAGAAACTGCCCCTAGAGAATACCGCAGGCAAGTTTGTGGATGGTAACAAATCTTAAAGACCTTATTAAAAATAACACTCACTGTTCACTTTGATTGTGCTCTCTGAATTCTTCTGAGGATTGTAGTGTGCTTTAGCAGGCATTTATCTCTCGGGATGTCCACTTTTTTTAGCACAGCTTTGTTTTGTAGCATAAAAATGCAAAAATTGGAAAACAACTGCAAACACACCATAGGCAATCACACGCTCATGCAAACACCAAAAAAAGAAAGAGAAAAGAATTCACTAACCATTGCACTACACATTTAAAGCTTCAATTAACATTTTCAGGCATTATTATAGTGTACAAACAGAATGATTTTCATATATTATACAATAGCAGCATCATTTCAACCTTTTCACAAAACACGGGAAGGAGATTCTGGGCATCAGTTGGGGAGATAAGAGCGAATATAAAACCTCAATTACAGCTGGGCATATGCAGTAATTACACAACAACATGTGCCAACAAATTATAAAACATCTGTAATTTGTTGACTAAGTCCAGTTCCATAAATAGTAATATGAAGACGCTGTAACATCTGTAATAAATAACCTTTCTGGAGGGGAAAAAAACTTTTTGGCATATACTGTATATTTATGCAGCAAAGCTAATTTTATACCTATAGCTGATTTACTAATATCAAGTCATAACTGCACTTACTTATACAAGCCATAAAGAAGATATTTTCCAACCAATATTTTCCACTATCTAGGTTTTGCCAAATTGTGGTAACTTCGTAAAAAGGTCAATATAATAATGAGAAAATCACAAATGATTTGAAGTGAATGATTTAGGGCAGTGTGCCACTCTACAAATTTTTATGGCTAGGTCAGCAAACAAAGGCCTGTTTCTTAAACAACACTAATAATGATTTACATAACTGAAAATTTGCAAGTTTGAAAAAAAAGACATTGTACTGTGGAAGACAGTAAATTAATACATTCAACACTAGTACCATTCTTGCATACTTAAGGGTCGACCGATTATCGTTGGCCAATATTAAGAATTTCGATATAAAATAATTACAAGGTGCGCTACTGTGGCTCCACTGCCGTCTCTTCTCTCTGTGCTGTTTGCTCTCCACTCGCTACTTCATTTAATGTCCCGCCCACAACAGTCTCTGATTGACTATACCTCACAGGAGTAGTAGCCAGTCAACAGAGAAGCCTTGTTGTCACTCACACCACACTTTCCAGAAGAGTTAAAAGGAGAATTTCAGCTGAGCATGGTGTTTGCAATATACAAAATTGTAAAAAAAAAAATTATTTTAATTTGCATATTGGTTCTCAGCCCCATTAACTAGCAATAATCGGTATCGATGTCACCCCTGAAAAATCAATATCGGTTGACCTCTAATACTGTATTGTATTTGTTTACTTACTCAAGTTCATGTATTTGCAAAATATGATGAAACTGAGCTATTCCCAAACTGTGATGTGCAGTCCTAGGTCTTCATAACTCCTTACCTTACTTCACCTGAAGTGAACATATTATTATACAGATCTCTGCAAGGTTAAGCCCATGGCCCAACTATGCAATACAGAAAGCCCTAAAAGACAACAGAAAAGAGAGGAAGTTGGAAGCAGTATTCAATCATTTCTCAGTAGCCAAGGAGTCAAAGCAAAATAACACTCAGATACACAAGACCCACACCCTGAAAGGAGGCCGAAAGCCGGTGGGGAAGACGGACAAATGTTGAATTCACGAGCCATGTTAAGTGGACTAAATCGATTTCTACCGTGGGGAGAAGGGAGCCGAGACTTACTCCCACATTAAAAGATTTGTCTGTCTTTGTGAGTGTGTCATCTTCGGTATAAAGCTTATGCATGTGCATCAAAAGCAGCCACATAAGCTTTGAGCGACATTTCAAGACAAGTGTTCACAGTGATTATACATCATCAAAAAACCCAAAATAATCCAAAGTGCTGTTCAAACCCGCATCTAGCGCCTTGCCAAAGATACATCCAGGGCAACATCTGAAAGCCTGCGCCTTTTCATATTTGGCTTAGCTGGAAAATAAGACAGACAATGGCTAGAAAATGAGCTGCAATTATGACTAATCACTACTGACAATATCTCTCCAATCACCGTGTTGTACGACAGCAAGAAAAGGAATCGCGGATGCCTAGAAATGCCGGTGTTGTCCGCAGTGACCATGTGAGCAATCCATCACGCAGCATCAACTCTCCAATGAGTTTGAAACTTTAAGATCTTAAAGGTCAGAAACTAGAGTGTATGTAATTAACACAGCAGCCCAATTAGGAAAGACTGACTAATATAAAGCAACGGGTATGAAATATTCATAGGAAATAAAAAAGGAAATGGAACACTCACATAAGCACATAAACATATACATACAGCAGTGTCTCGCACACACAGTACATTGCCCTCCCAAAGACACAAATATCCTGTGTTCTTATCATAAAGACGATGAAATGGTCCTCACAAGTCACTTAAGAAGCTGCCCACACAAATGCATTCACAAACATACACCTCTTGCACAATCTTTGTCCGATTTATTTATTTGCCAGATGCATATAATACTGCATCTACATTTAACCCTTACTTCAGGAAACATAAGCAAATCTTTTAATTTTTAACAATAAAACCCTGATTTTTTTTCTATAAAAACCTTTTACCCTTATAAGAAGCAGCCCTCACTCACAAATGATGTCTCACAAAAATCTGAAAAATCTCTTCCATTGCTAGCTTTAAGAGGAAAATCAGGTTCTCTCACCCACCTGCACATTATCAACAGTAAGAGACATTTAAATATAACAAGACAGTGATGTCTAGTCCCAGAGCAGGCTGCATGACAGCATGAGAGAACCAGGCCAGTCGGTGAACTAAATTGCTCCACTAATTCCACAAAAGCAATACATTAGAAATGTCGCTCCTGATTCTGGGCTGCTTGTTCCTGGACACAGATCTATGAGGTCAGAATGAGAGCTTGTCTTTCCTTTCTTCTGGGTGGAACTTCGAGAAATTCTATCCCGGTGCACTGTTGCGTCTCCCCGGCCCGTTTAATTAAGTTCATTTCAGTTCCAGTTAAAGGTCACCGCACACAGAGTACAAACAGTCTGACAAAAAGTTGATTCAGCTAAAGGTTGGACGGCGGTCTACACTGGTCGTACACTACAAAAGGTATTTAATATATGAGCATGAAAAATTGCTGGATAGGCTGAAGATACGCTTCTAATAAAGTAGACACACACACAGAGACTAAATGGACCTTTGCTGTGGTCAAAATAAACAGGGAAAGCAGACACAACAGGGAGTGAAAAAACATTTAAAAGATAAGGCCATTAGTTCCTGGATTAGTTAAGGAGGCAGAGAATGACCTCGCCACGACACTCATTTATGTACAGGGCAATTACGGCAAGGGCAGAGAAATGGCCAGATGAAATCTAACAGGTTAGAGAGAGGGGGAAAGAAGGGTGGGAGAAGAAAGAGGGAGAGTGAGGGAGAGAAAGTGGGAGAATGATAGGGAGGAGAGAGTGTAAGGAGAGAAATATAGTAAAGGAAGGAGAAAGGGACAGAGAAAAAGTGAGAGAGGGGGAAAGGCATGAGGTTAAAAAAAAAAAAAAAAAAAAGAGAGAGAGAGAGAGAGTAGCTGTAGCTCTCCTTTTCTCTCTCTCCACATTTCCCCCCTTTTCACCTACAGGCTTTTCAGCGAGGGGCAGCAATTTCATGGCCAATGCCCAGCATGGGGAGTCTGATTTTATACAGTTATTCAACAGATGTCCTAACAGCTTGGAATGTAAGAGCATTAAAGAGATGCCAGCATGAGCCTGTAATGCAAGTTATTCTGGCAGTAAATTTTAACCAGTAATTTCTGCTGAATATTTTCACATTAATTTCACATCATATGAAAAACGTATATATAATATGTGGAGAAGTAAGAGCAAAAAAATAACACATTTCAGAACACAACCATCATTTTTCAGACTATAGGCCCTTCACAAATTAATCCCAGCATATTCCACGATGTGTGAACACATGCAATCTTAATGCCACGAACAGCAGGTCTAACATTGTTAAGATCAACTATGATTGTGTGTATCTTGTTGATACATTTGCAAAAAGAAAGTTTCATTGCAAGCAATAAATGATGCTGTTGGACAGAGCAACAAGAAGGGATTAGCAAGAAGTGATTTCTTTCGCCTGCAGGTTGAAATATCCAGCTTTCGTAAAATGTTACTGCATCTTGACCAAGTAAAATCAATTGTGCCTTCAAATTATGTATTCAAATCAATGATAAAAGTGGAGCTGAACATGCAAACAATGAGTATTTATATCTAATAGCTCCGTATTTATATCTGTTGCAAGCACATCCAACACCCATCTCAAGCCAAACTAATTATTATAATGGTAGTAGTAATAACCACGGGCTGTTAACTTCTTTATTTTAGTTTAGTTCTTTATTTCATGAACATTATAGAACTCTATACATTTTGATCCTCTCTTTATACATTAAACTGACACTTTTCCAATTCGCAATGATTTTTTACTGTTCAATACATCCTGTAAAGTATCTAAAGATCCATACAGAAGTGTACTGCTAAACACTGACTTACAGGATCCATGCAAACTGAATGAGGACAAGAATAGAATAAGGGTTGGCGAGGCAATGAAGGCAGTACAACCCGAGAACAAACAAGACTTACTCCAGGTTCATGCTTCAGCAGTCAGGAACAAGATGGAGCTTCCTTGCAGTTTGTTTGGAGGGTTCCAGAAAGAGTATGGAGAGAGAGCCAAGCTGCTGAGGGAACTGCATGGCTGGAGATGCCAATTTAAACGGGCCAGCACTGCATAAACAGAAGAATTACCACATCGCTTCGCTGGGGAGATTCCCCGACTCAACCTACTGTGTCTGCTCACAAAACTGGACCCGTGCAGGCTTTTTAAGCAGCTTCGTCTGACAAAATGTGCCTGACTAGAAGCAGCTATATATAAGAACATTAAGGATTTAAATGGTGGGAAAGGTCTTAATGGAGGTTTTTATGGCATTACTGCATTTGCATTATGTCTAGTGTTTTTGCACAGACATACTGAGCTTAAATTCGGTTGAGTAAAAGTGGAGCTGAAAGTGCAGCAAAGGCATGTTTAACGTTAATGTTCTTCTACATGTTGCCATGTAAACGTCAGCCAAATACCACGCTATTCAGCAATTATCCGTTTCTGACCACAGGATCCAAGTAATCTTGTGTTATTTAGCTGGTGGGTCATTTTTAACACTGCAGTGACACTGCATTTATCAGACACTTATATCCATTTCCTTTTCGTAATTACAGGAAGAGTCTCCCTAGAGCAGCTTGGAGTTAGGGGCATTGCTCAGACACTCAATGGTGGCTTTAGGCTCTAGGAACACAGAGTTTCACTCACTCAGACCATCTCAGTCGGAATGAAGAGCCTCAATTTTATGATAAGAAGCTATGACGTTGGTGGCAACTAACTGAAAAGTATAAGATAGAACACTCATAATACAACGCACGTAATATACTTTCTGAAAATCCGAGAGAACTGCGTAGTAATGTTGGCACCATTTCATGAGACAGTGTGAACATATCTGTCCCTGCCTACTCCATCTAGATCAGAAGGAGTCCTCAGCATTCATTACTTTGGTGTTTATATAGTTTTGCTAAAACTATATAAACAAAAAGTTGTTTGTTTTCACCCGGGCTAGCTTTTATTCATCAGCAACATGGATTAAAACTGCTGTATTTACATTTTGTGAGGATGCAGTTGTTTCACTACTCTTTTGGCAGCTAGTGAAATTATTTATCATTTCTACTTCTACATGTGTTCTAATCTTAAAGACACATTAAACAAATTCCCCGTCCAAAAGGTTAATGCATTACAGATAGTGGGGCAAGTAGTTCTGTAAAGTTGCATGCTAAGTTATGCTACTGCACTAATAAATGTCATTTACTGAAAGTCACATTCGTGATGTAAACTTTTAAACAACTAGCAGTAAGCAGAAAGATTCCAATCTGAAAGTCTGCTCATCTGTTACCGTCACTGCTATCGTTATTCCAGACAGAAAAAAAGCAGACAGGCATGCTGGGAAACGTGCTCAGCCTCAGCATATTAAGTTAGTGCCAACATTCGGCGTGCCTGCAAGTCCCTGTGGGAGTTCTTCTTATGAATCCGGTAAAGGTCAAGGGTGAATGAGCTTCCTGCATTTTGGATCACAACGGTTTTCCCTGCCGCAAAAGTGACTCTCTAGCACTGGGGGTTAGCACAGCGGGAGCTCTGTATAGGCATGCTAAGACAAATTCCCACACAGCCCCAACGATGCCAAGTCTCTTTCATCAGAAGTCCAATATCACTAGTGAGCCCTACAAGCGAGGCAAAAGTTTTAGCAGAGAGGCTTCATATCAGTCATCAGCTGAAAATCCCTCTGAGACTGCAGAGAATATTGGACACAGACACTTCTAATCCACTGTGGGCTTTTTTTCTTTTATTGCTTTTAGTCGAATTATTGTTCTTCTGCACCCTACGGGCCAGGGGCCTCGCCCGTCTCCTACTAACCGCCTTCACGCTCAGACAGCAATCTCGCCGGGACTGAATGCTGTTACTGAACTCCTCCTCCAAAGCAAACGAACACCAAAGCGACAGTCGAATGCCTAATTAGCAATGATACCGACTTGGCTGCAGGGGACAGTGGGAAATCCGACAGTAAATGTCAGAATGGTCAGTCTGGCTTTGAGGGAAGCCAGTGCAGGAAGACGTCTACTTTCCTAACCCCAGGTACAGATGAGTAATGCATTCAGAGAATGATGAAACAGCCACTCCATACCCGCTCAGTACTTCAACCACAGAGACCAGTGGGGAAAATATCACACATAAATGGTCTTAGTTTTATAACAGACACTAAAGCCATGTAAAAACATCATTTAGTGAAAGTAGAGTCTGGATAACAGATTTGGCCAGGATATTGAGAGAGACACCAGAGCGGGTGTACATACTCCTAGGTGGATATTGAAGAGGGCTGTAGTGATTCAGGAAACTAATAATCACAAATTCTGCCTACTGCCAGTACAGCATATTATTAGTTGTACTACACCGCCAAAAAGCCAGAAAACAGGGCCAAAACACATAACACATTAAAAGCCACTCTTTTTAATGTGTGCGTTAGTGCCGGATATTGGCAACAAATTCACAATACAAGCATCAAACTGCGAATAAGTGTCATGATATAACACTGAAAGAGAGCACTTGGAGCTACTTACGTAATCATGCAATTGTTGATGCATTTAACTGTTGCATTCCCTTCCTTCCAAAATTAAGTTATTTAAATGAACGACCAAGAGCTTATTCAATTGTCTACATCTCTTTACAGTGATGCCACCAGTCAGCTGCTGATGAATGTATGTATTATGCACTTAATAAGCTTTAAACCTTAAAGTAGATCAATGGGGAATGTGTAATTTGTGTGTACATTATGTGTATAGTACACATAAATTTGAGTACAGTCATAACAGCATCAGAAAATGCAATATATATCTACACCGATGAATATCAGGTGCATCAAAGGATGTTCCAAAAGACCGAAATGGCAAGGACAGAGATCTCTAGTCACTTTATGTCTCTATAGTAATGATTGACCTCTAGCTGTCTGCACACGCAAGAAGGTCAGAAAACTGCTGAAACAGCTTTTTCATCCCCCCACGTGCGTTTTATGCCTCCTGGCACTGGACGAACTCAACCACCCGTAAGATGCGACCTGTAAAGACGCAGGAAATCGCCAGAGCCTGAGGCAACCTGGCGACAGCTGCAAAAATCTTCAGGTAACATGGTGGAATGAACAGGCTTGAGCAGGTGACATCAGGCTTAAAAGATAAGCAGTGTGCCATCTCTTGCAATCAGAGAGCACAACAGGCCATAAGCTGGAATCCTATCTGCAGCTAAGCTTACTGAATGCCTCCGGGACGGTGGGTGTTCACAATAAGGGTCACTTAGACAGGATGGCTAGTACTTCACTACGTCACTTGCACTCCTGGATCGCTTACAGTCCACAAGTACCACTCTGCCTGTAACTTGAGCGTGGACTGACCTAGTGTGACTGCCGAGAATAGGATCGGAATAGGTGTGTGTGAATAAAACATTGGCAGCATAACCATCCTTCGTGATCTTTCCATCACCATGGGTGTTTACCTTCGTGATGGATGAATAGATGGATGGACAAACGACTGATGGAATTCCATGATTGCCCTGCAGCACCTTTTCCATGAATGTAAAAAAGAGCTGGAGAAGGGAAAAGTAATGCATGGCAATCATGTAACCAATCGGTCCATCCATCCATCTGTCCGTGCGTCTATCTTGCAATCCATCCACCCTTCAACCTTCAATTCATCAGCCTGTTTGTCCATCCATCTATCCATCCCTCAATTCTTCCACCTTTCTATTCACCCATTCTTACGCTAATCTAGGTATTCATCTATCTATCAACATATTTAACCAGCCATGCAAGATGACACAATATTACTTTTCTGCCATTAACAAAACCAGTAATATGTGTCTTATAGTAATATTTCTTTATCATCTACTAAGCATTACATCAGATATTTGCATCCACACATTAAATGCATGACAAATGACATGAAATGTCCTAACAGTGTTGCAGAGTTGGTGAACATGTACAATTATATTGTTATGCCGGAATACTTAGTCTCAATTACTGGGAGAGCAAACTTGAACCCACAAGCTCATGGTACACAACCAAATATCTCACCATTGGAACATCACCACACATTGGCCCAAACATTCATTGAGCTGCTCCTACATGACCAAACTTTTGCTTTACTTTCTGTTTTTGCTTGTATGTAAATAGAGCAACTACCTTTGGAGGTGCAAATTCACCACATACTATTTCAAATTCACTCTCAGGGTCCTGTATAAAATAGAAACAAATCATTGGAACAAATATAAAGTTAATGTTTATTTGCAAGGTAGGACAATGTGGGTCTGTGAAAGAGCTATCATGCTTTGTAGCATGTATGAAGATATTCTTAATAAAGGTCCAAAATATGATTGCAAAGATATTCATTTTAGTTCTGACCAGCACCAGAAAGCAGCAACAATGCAAACCATTTATTCTGCTTGCTGTTTTGATAAACATGGAACCAGTCAGGATAGCTTTACCATGAATAATTGGTCAAATCCATGAGCAACACAGAATTAACTAGACTGATTTCTTCCTGAAATCAGTCAAGACTGATTTCTTTCTCATAATTATGTGTAGATAAAAATTATATATACACTTAATTATGAGAAATACAAGGAATTACACAAAACAAATATACCAGTCCTAAAATGCTTTAAAGGGTCACGATTGTGTGATAATCTTGTTGATTTATGTAAGTCTGATGTACACTTATTTCTAAAGTCGTAACTTGTACTGTGTCATGACTATCACATTATCCATCGTATCATGATATCCACTGAAATGTGTTGATATCGAGCACGGAATGGAAGGATTCCAAAGTCTAGGGAAGGGAAACAGAGTAAGACAGTGAACAGGAGACAGGAAGAGACAGTGTGCCATACTGTATGACTCAATGAATGTCCTGCCATGTGCTGGCAGATTTCTGAGGTGGCAGCGCGAGATGGCACTTCCAACCAACACTACCACCCCCAAGGCTCTTAATATACAACCAGACAGAGCCGACACCTGAAAGTCATCTTAAGTGACTAATAGTGGCTGAGATATTGGGCTTTTGTGAGGCTACAATCATTTAAAGGGAAGCTCTGCCTTAAGGGGCGTGATAGTTTCAATACAAGGCTTTCAACTACTTTTCCACTGCTCTTATACAAAAATGCACATATAAATAATAAATATGACAAAAAGGCCATCAGGCACCATTGTTTGCTTTGGCAGTTAGACTTTGACAAAGGGAATAGGTAAAAGCTAAGTGGGCATTTAGAGTTATTCTCCTACTGTGTTGGGGGAACAAATTGCGATTAAACCATTTTAAATGGTATTGTTACACAGTGAAGAGAAGCTAATGGAAAAAGCGGCATGGCTCACATGGAAACAAACGTCCTTTTATTAGTCCATTGTCCAAAACGAATTAACTAACAAAACATGAAGGAATAAAACGTTTTTAAAAAATGAAGATGGCCTAAGGATATAAGGCTGTCTATGTGCTTTGACATGCCTGCAGCAGTGAGCTACAGCGGTCTGCCGTGCTGAGGCAGAGAGAGTTAAGCTCTCACCAGCAGCTGGTGTGTGTGCGCACGTATGTGTGTAAGTCTGTGTCTGTGCTTGTGGAAAAAGATGTGTGTTGAGGATTACTGTTCCTGTTTCATCTAGCATCAACATTAACAATGTACAGGTATCTGTATTTACAAAAAAAGCATGAAGAAAAGAAATTTTTGACTAAAAAAAACAACCACCACCACCACCATACAGTGTACAAAAGCAGACTAAATAAATAGATTCAGGATTTCTATTGAGGGAAGCTATGAGGAGTTCCTGTTTATTCGCGAATCTGGAACGCAGGCTTGGCACAAATCTGCCCTTTCATAGATTAAAGCGCTAATACTCATGCTAATGCTAGCTAAGCACACAGTGAATCAATATCATGAGTCACTCAGCATTAACAGCGCACCTTGATTTCATGCTCTTCTCATGCAGGTACTCAGCATGCTTTGAATGTTACATTTCATTTGACGGACATGTTTTAGTTGAAAACCCTGAGGATGTAGTAAGCTTCATGTAATCAGCATTGATTTCCTTTACTTTATAAAGGTTACCTCTCAGAAAGAGAGACAATAAAAGCAGTCAGGATGGTATAATACAAGTACACATTTTAAATCTGAATACACATTTAAATAAAGCAATAACAATTTTTTTACCAATACTTACTATGTAGCCCCGAAACATCAACAATTTTGGGCAAAAAACATTTTTAAAAACCAAATTCACCTATAAGTTTCAAACCTACCCGCATTAAATTTAAAACTGAATAAAAATGTAATTCAGTTTCTGGTGTGTACTATGGTACTGTTAGGTTTGCTTTTTGCCATTTATGCAATGTAAGGTTTTAGGCCAATTCATATATTTTTGTGAATTTCTGTGGTAAAAGTATTGTTTATTTTTGTTATTGCTAGCTGGCTAGCTAACAAGTTTCTGAATTTCAGCACTGCAGAGATTTGCAACTTCTAGTGAATTTTCCATGAGTTGGCCACTCTACTATAATCTGCACAGTAATTAGAAATGGCTAAAAATTCCTGTTTGCATTAACAGGGCACTCCATCTTTGGCTCTATTTACTAAGGCACACCATGGAGCTTAAGATAAAACCTGATAACGATAAACTCTACGACCTTATAAAGTAATCAAAATCTCAAGGTCTAAACTTGAGTTCTTTCATTATACAGTCCTCAAGATAAATAAATATGTCCACCTTATGATAAACAAGGCGATGAAACAACGCAACCTGAGCTGAAAAGACCCAAAACATTGAGAGACTAGTGGCCACGCAACAGCTACATTGCAGGTCACAGATAATTGGATTCAAGCAGCAAACAGATAAAACAGGGCTCTGACAGGCTGACAAAGAGCGCAGACAGTAGAAGGGCAAATTTGCACAAGAATTGAATGGCGGTTACTGAAGAGAAATACTCCAAAACCGGGAAATGCCGAGAAGAGGAGGAATGCTTCCATGCAGAAAAACTTTGACAATTTTATCTGTATTATCTTTTTTGAGTTATATTAGGGCAGTCAGAATAGACAAATGGAGTATTAAAGGGTGTGGTGTAAAACGGTCTTCAACTCATGACTGACTTTTGGACGAGCTGTAGCGGAACATTGCTAGTATAAACTAGCCGTCATGTAGACTGATCTCCCAAATCGGGAACCAAAATTGACAACGACTAGTAAGAACTCCCCAAATGGTTCAGACTTTGCTTGATGTTTTAAGAGCTATGTAGGGTAAACTGGCATCAGGTAGGCTGTAAAAATGAGTTAGTGGTGTTCTAGCAGGTGGATACCTGCCTGCAGTCCAAGAGGTTGTGGGTTTAAGTTTGGCTGGAATCCAGTAATTAGGAAGTACTTGGATAAGAGCAGAAAATAAATGAATAAATGAATGTGGTTCCAGCAATAAAAAATTATTATTCAATTACTATTTTGCCATTAATTAAAATGTCACTCATTTTTGATTAAATATGAACATAAATAGGGACAAATCACTTGGAAGAAATCAAATTTTGAAGGGCGCAAGTTTTAAGGTTCTTCAATTTCATGCTATTTCAGTTTGAAATGATCAGTGACACATGGCTCAGAAATATCCACGCCGCAATGCCACATTTCACACCAAACCATCCTGGGTAATGTTGACTTTCAAGCCTATTTGTCAGTCATTTGATTTTTAAAACACAACTAAAGCAGTTGCTTCCTCAAAAACACAGATAATTCTTTCCCCTAAAACGAGAGATGGTGTGTCAAAGTGCACCAGCCCAAGGACATCTCTCTCATCTCATTAGCACCAAACTTTAGCACAGATTTCACTTCCACGGTTTGCAGGCTCCAATTATTGGGGGGGATCACCAAATGTGCATTGCTCTCTGAACAGAACTGGCCAACGCACACAGACAGCTCGAAGTCCTTGGGAAAGGGAAGAGGGTGTTAATGGCTGATTAAATTCACTTATCAGTTTGCACCACAATCACAGATCATGGAAACGGAAAGGCAAACGCACTGTACATACAACAATTATCCTCAGTCACCATCTCCTGACCTTGCATCCCAAACACCTCACATGCTTGTTTAAATTGAATTACAAGCAATGCCACTTGACAGAATAATCTTACACCAAATCACTCCATAAACACATTCTGTGTCGTAATTGATAAACCATCACGAGAGGCTGCATTATCCCAGCAGTGTGCCTCACACACAAATCCCTTCTGCTATCCACACAAACAGGAGAAATATACGACTCCCGACATTGGTTCCCTTTAAAGTTTTGAAGCTAACTATCAACTCAGAGCACTTATATAAATGAACGACTCTTTTGTAAAGACAAATGTAGTCAGTTAGTTCACATTTTTGGTGTTATACACTTTTTTGTTGTTTGGACAGGGTGGAGACACCTGATTGATCGAGGCACAGTACTGTATTTAAAGAGGAGTAACCTGTCCAATAAATATAAATAAGAATAAAACAAAGAAATGATAATCACAATTGAGATAAAGGCTTAAAATAATCAGGAAACTAACCTAAAGCCATATTGACTAGTGAGAGGAAATAAATATCAGTTTGTGCCAACTTCTTAATCTCAGTTTCTAACATTGTGGCCAGTAAAGTTCTACACAGAAAATGCCCAGCAACAATACCGTGTCAGATAAACATATAAAGTGTTCAGTGCAAATGCAGCAGCAACACCAGCACTTCAGCAACAGCTTCATTCATTGTTCATTAACATACATTCGGTAATTAGATCTAAAAACATTTTATTAATGACACAGGGAGTGTGGGACCACAAGAGTTAAGAACGAGAATTACTCAGTAAAGCACTTTAGCACTAAAGCATGTTAAGTCCCTTTAGTGCAGCACTACACAAAGCAGACAGAGACTTCATCACAAAAGCTGGGGGTTGGTTTACTCTGACATGACAGAAAAGTAACTGGAGATTTGGAAATAGGCTTTGGAATGGGATCGTGTGAACTGTGTGGATTTGCTAAAGCTCAACCATTTAGAATTAAAGCGCCATGCGTCATAAGTCCAAAAAAGAATACTGTATTTTTACTACATTATTTGGAAATAATGGTTCTTGGAACATCCATAAAAGCCAATTACCATGACACTTTCGTTTGTCAACTATTTATACACTGTCCTTGAGCTACCTATACAGAGTCCTTTAAATGATAATCTGTCATCTCTAGTTACTGCTTAGCAACTTAATTTACCATGCTCAAGATTTTCAAGACTTCATGTAAAATACAATTGACACCAGCAATAATATAACTATTAATTTAATTTAGTTTTCTGATCTCGGAATATTATGTACAGATATGCCAATCTTAAGCTAGAGGATAAGTTCACTATATTAGATATAAACTAAATATCACAAAAGACATACAATCCCTAAACAACTTCAAGTATTTCAGCTTTCGTATTACCGTGAACAAAAAAGAACGTGTAAATGTGGAGATCTCAAAAAAAAAAAAAAGAAAAGAATCCATAATCAGATGTACTGACTGTTAATAAAGAACATTCGGACAAGAGTATGCGCCGGTTCAGTTTTGAGCTTTATTGTAATGTAAGCACTCGTGCTGAAGAAGAAAAGCGCTTGTGCACAGGAGTAAACGGGGAGCATCGTGAGACGTTAAATGCACGCTTTCATCGCCCCAAGGCTACAAGACGGACTCCACTAAGACTGAACCGGCAACACAAATCAAATCAGCGTTCACGTCGCTAGCGATTTACCACAACACTGATTACGCCCAACAGTGCGATCCTTATCTGAAGAACCCGCATGTGATAATAATCATGGGGAATGTATATTGTGAAGCTTTAAAACCTGCATTGCAACGCTTTACGGTACATGCAATCGTTAGTGACCATCATTAGTGTGGGTGTTTGTTACTTCTCCATTTGTCTGACCGGGCCACCGGCACGAATTTGAAAATGCATTTCAGATTCATACTCATTTGGATTTAAAGACCAGCGATCCGCCCATAAGCAAATGCATTCGTGTAATTCTTACCTCCCGTGTATCCAATAAAGGGTTGTAGTTCACTCGCCTTCAACAAGATCCTCGAATAAACCGTTCGGCTCTTACTCCAGACCGTGGCAATAAACTTTGCGCGCTGTTTTCCTCCAGCAGTTCCGCTGCTTGCTAACACTCGCTAGCGTCGGGAGTCGAAACTGTTCAGGTAGGGAGCAGGTCGGCTAAACAGAGGCGGGGGGTAAACGCGGCGATCGATCGCATCAATCAACACGTCAAGCGCCCCGTTCGCGTCTTAAACGCCTTCGACAAAACGCCAAAAGGCTGATACGGATCTTCGATCGAGACTGCGCCTTTTAAGAAGCCAGATAAACTTTATCTTCTTCTCTCCTGTTCCAGCGCCATCTTTCCCGCGGGGCACGCCGGGTAATCCTTAGGAATCCCCCACGCGCGCGTCCTGACGTTGTGGAATCCGGTGAAGCGGATTCGGGATCAACTTCGCAATTTATACTCGACCAGAAAAAGTTTTAAGTTTGGGACCAATATTTGGAAAAGTGGAGGCAGAGGGAGGAGCTGAGCTGAGGAGTGATCTTGCTATTATGGACTTGCAACAGATAAAGGCTGACACTTGGAAGGGAGGCAGTGTTTTAAGTGTGTCCATTTAGATGTCAAACCCTTTTTGTTTCCCCAAAGAGTTTTAAAATAGCTTAATATACCATTCAAAGCATTACCTAAAGCTTTTAAGACCATGCAGAGTCAGATCTTGCCATCTTTAAGGGGTATTTATTCTGATTGCCATATTAAAACAAGGTTTAACATTACTACACCTACATGTAACTTTAGTAATCAAAAGTATTTTAAAACGTAGTTCAAATAAACCTTTTGCACGAAACATTTCTCACAAGAGGACTGGTATTCACATACAAAAATGTCCACAAAAAACAACTAAATGTTGAACCTGTCAGGTCCACGCACCCAGTTTAAAAATCTGTGTGCACAAGCATGTACACAAACACACAGAGACAGATAGATCTTGCCTTGTGTGGTAATTCAACTTACACTATATTACTAGACCTAAATGATAATACACCTACCGCTAATCACAGACCTAACACCAGTTATTACTCTAGCCTGAACTAATTAACCAAAAAGTAATCAAAGCTAGTTAAGATTAGATAATCTGAATTTTTGGTTTTCACCTTATGAACAGATCATCAACCATCAGTGTTCCTAAAAAGGATTTCCTGTTATTGTCGGGACAATGTTGATCTAAGACATAACGGAAAAACACACACACCCTTTCCCAAATTACATTTATTCACTATTTTAGGTAAAATCCTAACCCTCCAATCCTGAATCAGCACCTTATTTGGGAATTTGAATCACTGTGCCAACATTTTCAAGCTCAGTAGATGAGACAGCAACACCTCAGGATGAGAAAAACCAGCACCAGATGGCAGTCAAGCATTCTGGTCAATTTCCATGCCAAGAGAGGCTCTGCAGAATGCAAAGTTTGCAGTGCTATTGTGTCATCATTGTGTTTTCTTCTCCTGAAGACCCTTGGCCAAACATGGTGGAGTGACACTGCTTCTTTGTGGTCACCTACATTTCCCACAACACCAGTCTGACTCTGAAAAAGTAAATAGCTTTGAGACAGGGAAGCACGCCAGAATGAAAAAAGATTGAAAGCAAAACATATTTCATTTCACATTTCATTTGGATAAGTCCTTGATTTGGGCTCACAAAGATTTCAATCCTCTTACTTTAGCACTTAAGGTCTGAGCCATGTTTTCAAAATTATGCTATCTGCTATTTATTGCTCTGTAATAAATAACATATAGCTTTTTGTAAGCAAATCATTAATAGCATTGGTACACAGGGGCAAGGTGGATTTTTCGGGTGTCTGTTTTGCTTGAGTAAAACTTTCTGATAACTTTCTACTGTTATTATTTTCAAACCGACTTAATAATTAAGGACCGGAAGGTTGACAATGCCATTAAAAGGTGCTCCTTATGAAAGTCAAGAGTGAGTTCATTTTTACACCAAATGTATGTTGCAAAAAACATAAGCATAGATAAATGTCTACAGTATATCTCTAGTTTAAGAGTTTAAATACTTAAATGCTTTCCCTTTCACGTACGGTAAAAATAACAATGGATAACAAGGATTCTTTCCCACGCTGGTTAACAGAGGCTGTGCATTTAAAAGAAAAATCAATTTCCTGAGTTTGGTTTGCAATCAGCAGGTTAGAGGTCCCTCACCTGACAGGCCATGTCAGAATTTGGAATAGCAATGCTGCACTGACCTTCCACGAAGGAAGAGAGCTGACTGGAGAACAGCCGGAGTTGAACACATACCACTTGAAAGGTCATACTCTGCTGACCTCACACCTCCTGCTGGTCGGTAGTATGATGTGGAGCTTCAAACATTTGCATTTATTTTTTAAAAAGTGAAACCACTTAAGGAATACCAAGTCAGCATGAACTGACCGCAGAGTGTTAAGAAAGTCTCTGTGTCAAATCAAAATGTAATTCAGCTCAATTCGCTTGTATTTGCATAGTGTTGTATACAGTAAACACTATCACAAAGCAGCTTTACATATTGCCATATCCGACAAAGTTTAAAGAGGTCACTTCAAAATTTAGTTAACAAGGCCTCTGTAGAAGCCAATGTCTCTGTAACCATTCAGTCCAACTCATCGGTAACGTTATATAATATTAAAATGTAACGTTATATAATGTTAAAATGTAGACGTATTTTAACATTTGTATAATTTATACAGGAATGTGCCATTATTAGTGCAAAGCAAATTATATTGTGTGAACCATGTTGTGTGAATTTTAACTTTGAATGCCTGAAACATCACACCACAAAAATATAATGAGGTTATCCTGGCAAAAGGACCAAGTGATATTAAAAATGAGAGCATCTGTAACCCCCTGCTTACAATCACTACAGCAGCTAAATACATGTTGCCTCTAAACAGCAGTCAAGAGTACGATGAGAGCCTGCTTTGTTTGGTGTGAATAGAGAAAGCAGGTTTGCAAAGAGCTTATTCAAACAGATAAGGGTTCCACACAAGGGCCACATTGCTGTTTTCAGAGTAAACGTATAATTTCACATGAAGTGCTGTGACAAAAACATCCTTCCACGAAAGAGGATTACAGACTGGATGGTTAAAAAATGTGCATAAGAGGTGTGTTCATGTGTGTGTGTAAAATGGCATGCCTTTAGCAGCGGGCAATGCTCTCTTCTCCACACTTTACCAGCAGCTTTGGCCCATGGCTGTGTTTGATTTTCACGGTTGGAGCAGGTTCTGGGCTGTTGGAAATCCCATTCGAAGCACAGCAGGAAAAGCTGCTGCTCTCTCACTCAGGCATGCAAGCGTATGGGAGGGCTTCTGTCTCACTAATATGAATTGCGGGATAATGCAGTGCAACTCTCTGCCTCAGGGTTCAGATAGGTTGTTGTTTGACAAAAACAACATATGACATTTTTTAAAGGCATCTTCTTTTGGATGACTTAGCAGAAAATGCATTTGAGGTGTGTCTGTCCTTGAAAAACTAAAACTAACAATTCAACTTAAGGTAAAAAGATGTATCATCGTTCAGTAAGTTAACCTAAGTTTTTAGGTTAAAAACTTGAAGCGCTGATCAGTATAAAAAGCCCTTTGAATCTCAGGCACTGTCAATACCAGGAGAAGCCACAAGGGGAGGATAACTACCAGTGATTGTAAAGTGGAGAGCGTCTGACTAAAAGATCAAGTCCCTTATCTATGGTCTAATTAGTTGTGGATTTTCTCTACTAACACTGATTAGAATGACTCTTCAGAGAGACCTATGGTCCACTGAACTTTCACACATGTTGACATTTAAAAACCAAGATAAATTGACAAGACAAACATTTCTTCATGTCCAAAGAAATGCCTCCAGTTAAAAATGAAATGTAAAACCTGATAGGTATGCAAAGCAGCATGGCCTACCAGCCCAAATCATCTCATTATGCTCACTCGCTTTGAATGTCAACAGGCTTTTTTTCTGTTCTGCCATATGCAAGCACTAATTAAAATGCACCCATGTGTCTCAATAAGCCTGCTCTGATTTAACTGCCCTGACAATGGCCTGAGATATTTCAAATGTCAGCATTAAAAAGAAAAAATCTATACAAGAACTGCATATAACTAGCAGATCAATATCTAAAAATTGTTAAAGAACATGACATCAGAATCTGCTACATGTCGGTTTATCTCATTTACAGCTTCATTGGACTTCCTGCTTGATCATATTCATTATTTTTTTAAACCCATAACAAGGTTTGAGTTACTTTCAGAGAGAAACACAAACAGATCTTGATGTGAATAATGTGGTTTGACTCACTGAATTCAAGTGAATTAAGCGAGTGATTATTTGTCTTTGTAAACACACCACATCACAGCACACAGTGCACTACAACGAAATGTGACCCCTGCATTTGGTCCATCCAAGGAGCAGTGGGGAGCTTTTAGCAGCCCCCAGGTGGCAGTGCGTAGGGAGAGTACCTTTCTCATGAGTACCTCAATGGTACCTTTACCATTTTGCGACTTGAAACAGTGACTTTCCGATTACAGGACCAACTTCCTAACCATTACGCTACCAATTGCCTCTGCATTACAGAAGCTTGACTGTGCTCAATTTATCTGAACATTTGTACAATCAATTTGGTCTACCTCCAGCATTACCACCACTTAGGACATGAGCAAGACACATAACCCCAAGTTGCTTCAGGGAGACCGTTCCTGTAACTAGCAAATGAAAGTCGCTCTGCAGAAGGGTGTTGGCCAAATGCAGTTAATGTTAAAGTAGTAGCTTGCTCTGATTGATACTGTTCTTAGCTCAACCACTTGATCCTTTATCTCAGCGTTTCTCAATCCTCGCGGCCCACCGCGCTGCACATATTCTGTATTTCCTGCACTGTCACACGCTGGTCCTACGTTGCTAATTCGCTAATCAGTAGCATCAGCTGTGCTGTGGGTCGGGAATGTTAAATCTGTGCAGAGCGGTGGTCCGTGAGGACTGGGATTGAGAAACGCTGCCTTATCTAACTGGCTCCAGACATTTCTCAGAAATCAGATCACCAACTCTTAATCATGCTTGTGCAGGTGCTTTTAATTAGGGAGTTATTCATTAGCACTCATTACATAATGCTTCCCTCCTTATCAATAACAGAGCAATTTGCTCTGATTTGGCCCTCCCTCTGGTTAATTCCGGCAATGAAGCAGTAGAGCCAGCTGGTCATAAGTAATAATGACAGAGGGTTCAACTTGAACAGTCGCTCATCAGAAACATTGTTAAAACCCAGCCTTAATCTGCAACAGATGACAGACTACATTCCTGTTTTTCAGCAAACAATATTTGATGAATAAAGTGAGGAACATCTCCAATTTTGTGTGAGCAGCTGAAGCATGGAAAACATGCCATATTCACACCCTGTTCTGTGGTGCACCTCTCGGCACTGGCAACTGGTGGTCTCTTTCTGACCTGTATGTCTCCACTTCAGCTCTTAGCTTTATTTTAGACCACCTCCAGTGCTGCACTTCATTTCAGAGCCCTCGACTCTCATGGAGTAGTGAGGTAGCCGGCACGGGCCAATGGGTTTGAGAGAAACACTGCTGATGTTTAGGTATAACTTGTCAGCAGATGACAGCATCGGCATAAAAGTAATCCTATGGTAGCCCGGACTTCAAAGGCTCAGTGCACCGTGTCTGACTTGAAATAGCGCCACATTTCACCACCTCTGCCACTTGGTCCCTGCAATTGCCTCCAAGTGACTGCAAACACCCCAAGGCCAGTCATGTAAGTAGCTCACCCTAGATAGATGAACATGCTACTGGGTGCCACCAAATAAAACACACTCAAACACACTAATGACAGACTCTGTAGTTAAAATTTCACATTGCCATCACATGATCATGTCTCATCATGAGCTCATTCTTTCAAGCATCTTTTATCAAAGCACATAGTTTAAGTAATAATTTGAGAAAAACAAACAAAACGGGTAAATGATTTTTAAAAAAGATTCTGTATTCAAGATTCTTACAGCACAACATATAGCGAGATGTAAACCTGGTAAACTCCTCACACTACACAAATTTTAAAAATAAAATTAGGATAACAGATAAAATAAAGAAATGTCACATAATACTAACACACTGTCTTAAATATATATAGAAAATATATATTTTTTAAATATTAGTATTTTTTGGGACTAATTGCCTCATATTGAAAATGCTAAACTTCTAAAATATTCCTAAATGTAGAGTGTAAATGTAAATGTGTAAATGTAAATGTTTTAAAGGAAGATAATTTGGATTAATGTGCACTGGTCATTACAGTTACCTACCCTATTTATTTTAAGGCTGCACCTTAAAAATGAGTGTCTTCTGCCTCCTGAAAACATCCCCCAGTGATTTTTTAGTACCCTGACGATCGGCACCTTTTGTTGTCATACTATTTCAGAGGCATCTGTCTTCACATGGAGATCCCCCTTTCCTCGGCCTCTGCCCTTTGCCCGATTCTTTCCCGCCTGCATGATTGATACACCATGTCTTATGAGGTATCTTTGCCCCCACCTTCAGGAGCCACGGATCAGGTATCCAGCTATTATGGGGCCTCATCGTCTGATGATGACACCGGGTTCTCAGGGTGTCAAGGTGGAGGGAGGAGACTCATACGATGGGCATCCACTTGAAAGGCGGGACACCTCTCGGCCGAGTTCACCTTGAAATCTTGCTCTTTTCCAAAATAGCTCTGGGGTATTTATACGGTGAGACATCAGAGGTTGGCCATGTGAACCGGCTGACAAGTGCACCTCGGTGAGAAAGCCGCTTTGGTCTGAGGTGTGAGGTAATAGTTTGAGTTGGAGAGTGTCATTAAGTTCAGTACCTCATGGAGTTTTACAGGGCTGGTGAGGGATGGAAATCAGGCAGCACACAATTTGATTTAAACCAGATGGCATGCAAACACATTGTCAGTGCAGCCACAGTTTCAGTTTCAACCTTTAAATCAATCTTGTTTCTGCTGTTCATTGCCAGACATAGATAACTAACAAAGAAACTCTATCTCACCGTTTTACACCCTTACACATAGATATGGAAATGGATACACAGTAACATGGGCACACACACACCCACACAGGGAGAGAGAGACCCAGATGCAAGCACACACAAGGAGAGAGACATGCACACACATAATATGTAGAAATCAATTACTGTAGTGAAACACACTCCTTTATTACATTGAGTTATACTTGCGGATCTCTTGACTCGACCTAGTTTATGAAATTAGAGACTTCCTGTTTCTTAACTTGCACTTTACACTATTTAACTGTGACTATAAAACTCACCCGAAATATAATCCTCAAAAGCTACATAACTTGGTACTAGTTCAGTAGTGCAGCACATTTTCTAGATTAGTTTTTTCAACAGATATGAATAAAGCGTTCAGTTATGACTTTACGTCCCACGCATTGGCAATCTCACATCTGCATTATCCGTTAATATCGTTGTGACGCTTGGAAGAGGATCACTCAACAGACAGGTGGTTTAGAGAGTACAGTTGCACTCGAGGGCTGTGTGAATGAGCACACATATTGCTGTAAGGAACAAATTGCCAATGGGACTTCTAACTGAACGGAGAGAGCGTTTCAGCGAACTGGAAGAAGTTAAGCTTCTTTTTTAACTATTGGGACAGGCGCTCTGGGTTCAGACACTGGTAAGTTGAAGACGATAAGCTTGGTCAGTAAAATGGAAGAACCAATTTTCATAGAAGCATGAGGATGTGGATGTGGTAGAGAGCTGAAGAAAGGTTTGATGTGAGAGGTAAATGTCTGCTGTTGTCGTGTACATGGGCAATCTAATATTTAATATATATATAAAAATACATTAAGATTTGAATGTTATTGCATGCATTGCATTAAAGTATGTAAAAATCACTGTTTAAAATGATTGTCTGTTTTAAATAGCAACATATGCATCCCATATATTACGAAACGTTAATTTTGGTATGAAATTTATATGCTAGATATATACATGACATAAGGGTGTAGGATTCTTTCCATATGGCTTCGTAAGTCATCAAAAGTTCTTGACAAATATAGTGCAAATAAAAAAATACAAAATAAAACATCAAATTTGGCAGCTTTCAGAAAGTGTAAAGGGCAAGCGGTTTGAGACTCACACGTATCGTTCAGAGGTGACGACGGAGCATCACAATCATTTCATGTGGCCCCGAATGAAGCCAGATTAATGTGAGGATTATCACAGGGAGAAAGGTCTGCCGTTAAGCGCCGAGATTAGCCGTCACACTTCAATGAAGTCAGACGGCTCCTTAAAGTTCCCATGACACCACAGATAAAGAGTTGCAGTGCACCTCTTGGGAATCTTTCCATCCTCTTCAAGAGCATGTAGCATTCACAACGTGAACTCTGTGTTGAAAGGGAGAAAAGACAGGGCAGGCAGCTTTGATCATGCTCATGAAAGTGCTGCCGTGGCCGCTTCCATAGCGGTGGATGGACGTGAAGGGGGATTTTGTTCAGGTGTGAGGATTTTCCTGTTTTAAAGCTGTCTGGCGTCTCTTCATGTGTGTAAAAGAACAATCCAGATCATTTTATTAAAGAAACCAAAACCCTGAAAATACAGTTTATTTTACAATTCCTAGCTAAACTGGTAATTGTCCTTAATTTTTTCATTTTCACAATGCCATTGCTATTATCCTGAAACAATGTGGATTCAGTATTTATAGTATTTCACTAAATTGTGCAACTGAGTTTCCCTGTGATAAAAAGGATTAAACATATACAGATCTATTTTGGTTATGGTGAATGTCAAAAAACGAATATATTTAAAAAGATATATTAGCAATTCAAATAATATGTGCAACAAATATTACCCCTGAAAATATATCTGTTGCCAAACCAACAATAAAATACAGTTGGTACAGCTACCACTGATGCTGTGAGCCTGCTCTGCAGCCACAAGTCCTGGGGCTCTTGAAAAGATCAACAGCATCATGAATTTTCACACGCATAGGATATACTGACCAAAACCTAGTTTCCTCTGCCAAGAGGCTGCATCCTGGCCAAAGTTTTTTCAACATGACAATGAACACACACACAATGCCTGCCAAGAAATATTGCCAAAATAATCATGCCCATTTCAGCAACTTGACCTGAAGTCCTGAGAAGCAAAGTTTTTTTTCCAGCGGGCTTGAAATTACCAATTAATTAACAGTTATAAATTTTTTAATAAACCCCAGCATGTGCCGTGATGTTTTTTTTTAAGCTACTGTTCCTGATGCATTTTGTTCAAATTTGATAACATATTTCTACATTAAGTCTTTCTAAAAAGTGGTAATAAAATACTTCTGTCTTACACTTTTTTAGAACTCACTGTATGAATACATAAAGTATCTAAAAAAATAATCCCTGCTGTGGGGCGAGGATCAAGTGTGAAACTTTATGAGCTGTGGGATACACTACCCATTGTACACCTTATCTCCTCCACATATTACCTGTCTTCAAGACACATGGCAGCCAGTCATCCATATTTGATTGTGGCTGAAGACAAGTGAAGGGCCTCTTACTCACTCTTTAGTATCACATGACCCAGGTCTAATTGGGAAACAGAGATCTAGGTTTAAAGACAGTGCATATAAGTGGTATATTTGATCAGCCTGTGCACCAAGAAACTCAACACCTTTAAATGATTTAAATAACTGTGAATTCCTTGAGTTTTTATTGAAGAATACTCATCACTGATTAAGTTACAGGTAGAGAAAAACATTTAAAATAGAGAATTTGTCATCCTGAATGTTAACAGAAATGAGCAGATCCGTCATGTGGTGTTAGAATTCAAGTTATAATTAAACCCCTTTTAATTTACTTTTAAAGTCTTGGTTCATGGATTAAGGCAAGCAGGAGTATAATTTTAGGCTTTCAAGTTTCACAGAGATTACTTTTACTATTATATACGTGGGTTTTCCTTTGCTTTCGAGAAAGACTTGATTGAAGCCACAGTGGAGACAAAAGAGATCCATCATTAAAACTGACAGGTGGCTATTGGCTTTACATATCAACTGAAATTAAGCAATCACCCACATGTGGCAAGTGTAGACAATTACTTGGCCGTAAGCGGGCACAGCTGAATTTGCAGTGCTATGCCATACCGACAGTATAATAGCCATACTTTCATAGCATGAGGTTGTTAGCTCAACTGTCGCGTTCCATGCACTGCATCACGCCACTGTTTGTGTTCTGGGAAGCTCAGAGCTTCACGGTCCGAGGGGGCGAGTGCACCATGGCAATAAATCAAAACCATTGTGCTGCTTCTGGGGGGAGAGAAGGTTCAGGTTACAATGCGGGCTGCCCCACCTGTCACTCAGCCTTAGAATTCCGACATGCATTTAATGCAAAAAAATGTATGCATAATTGTAAATTAATACCTTCAATTTTAATGTATGTATACACTTATATGGTGTTGAGCATTGTGCACTGTTTTTACAATATTACACAATAACAGAAAATGCATCATTGATGGACAAAATAATGATCTCTTCAAAGCCTGTTGCATGCTCTGCATGACTATGAATCTATGCATATTCATCTTCATACCTATGCATATTCATAATCATACATGGATTTCATTCTTTAGTTGTCCTTTTTGCATATAAAAGAGAATAATAAATTCAGTCCTTGATTCTATGCCTTCACACTTCAAGGCCGTTTGAATTCTGGGCAAACCGCATTCATGAAAAGGCTTTTATAGAGCGTCTGTGCCAATAAGGCTGCGAGAAAGGAGTGGACGTATATTTCCATCATTTTCAGCTCTCGAATGTTCAATGAACCTTGTGTTCCTCCCAACCCTCAGCTGCTCAGGGGTCAAGGCTGCCCGCTAGTGTGGAATGTTTGTTGTTCCCTTGCCGTGGCCATTCAGTGCCATTTTCATCCTAACATAAACAGACAAGAGTTTTGGACCAGGTGGCTGGGGAAGCATCGACATGCCACATTTCTGGGGGTCACTCTATCTACCGCAGCCATCAAGGTCTCCGTCTGTTGACAGGTCTCCCCTCCACACCACGCATTGTGTGCAGATTACCAGCAGTTAGAGGAGAAGGCATTTCACAGCTGCACCATACATCTAAATGCGCCACCTCTTAGCCCTCAACTCGCACGGCTATTTCAAAGCTACCGCTGGGCTCGGTCAAATTTAGTGCGCAACGCCAGAGAAGCAACCCTCCCCTCTCCTATGCTTCCCCTTACCATCCATCCGCCAGTCACGTAACAATGAGCTGTGGGATTCTGTTACAACAACCAGACCATGTCCCGTGGGCCAAAGCACCACCGGTACAGGCAGAAGGGAATCCGTAGTGCATTCGCCTTGACGCAACGGGACGACCTGCATCGTCATCTCCCTTCCTCTATGTGCCAGGAGCGGAGCATCTGAGCTATGGAACGCTAATTCTCGCTGCCAACTCGTAGCAAACAAGGGAAGAAGGGTGTTAATGACCTGAGTCATATCTTCTTACCAAACAGAGATCTCTGAACTGCAAAGAAATATCGAACGTGTGCAGGACTCATTCTTGCCAGTCAAGATAGGTAGGTAACAGCATCCTCACACCAAGATGGTCTGTTTTGGTCTTTAGCGAGTACAGAGTACATGCGGCTTCATTTGGTTATGCTTTTGTGTTTTGTTTATTCATTTCTGCCGATCTGATTGCCTGGGCATGATGTCAGAGCTGTGTGTGACTTCAGCTGCTCTGTCTCTCTCTCTCTCTAGGTTACGGTTAAAAGAGCTGTTACGTTCCACCTATCCGGGATGGCTTACTGAGGGATTTCAGCTCAGCAGAAAGTCAGATGTCGAGTGGATTAAGAGGGCTTGGGCCCCGTGGATATTTTTCTTTTCGATCAGATCTTACAGGCATCTGGAACATAAAGAAAGGATCCAGTTCCATGCCTCTGCGGATGTGACTTTGCCTTATTCTCTCTTGGAATAAGGTTAGCAGGGAATACTTAAGGACCCCAAAATGATTTGGAAACTCAGCGACATTTCTTAATCATTTATTTACAGACTATGCTGGAAGTACCCATAACGCCTGGAGAGGTAACTAAATTGACTCCAACGGAATTGCTGCCAGCTGATTCCAGAGAAGCACATATCAGGAACACTGCAGCAACATTACATGTAAAAACAAGTAACGTTACTTCTGTGCCTAAAAAAATCAAAGAAGCAACTCCAAAGAAACTATGACAATTCTTAAAAAGATGTAAACAAGTCACGTTCTGCGAAAAATATAAATTCCCAGAAGTACAGTACATACTTTGTCTCACACACATTTATATCGGAACGCTGCAAGAAAAAAACAGGCCATATGTTCAGTGTGTGAGCACTATGTCTCATCTTGAATTATCTTAAATTAACACACTGGCAAACAAGTTGTCTGACAAAGTGCTTGGCGACAGGAAACTTGTCGAGAGGGTGTGACGGGACACGTGGGTCCGGGGACGGAGAAGCACTACAAGGCCAAGTGAGAGGGTGTGAAGTGGGGCGGTCGCGTGCGCCTCCTTGACCCCCATCTACATGTGACGGGAGGGTGGCAGGGGTGTAGGAGAAGGGGTCAGACGTTTCTTCATCTGGCTGCTTGCTGCTTAACACACACCAGAGTAACAACGGAGCAACACTGCACAACTCTTTTATTCTGTGAGGAGTCGGAGTACCTTCAAAGGCAGAGAGGACCACCAAAGTGCTGTGATAAGGACTGGACAGCAATTGGAAGGCTCAGGAAAAAACGAAGGGTAAGTGGATTTAATTACCAACATAAAAATATCACTTGTATATGAATCAGTACTGTCTGGTACCTTTGCAAGCTGAGAGACAAATTTTTATTCAGTTTGTATCTGTGTGTAGAAAGGCATATTTTCATGTACTGATCACTGAAAATAACGTTCTATAACCAACAAATCCTTTCACATTCGTCCAAGACTAAAGATACTGGTGTAATCTGGCATTTCTTCACTCAAATGACGACTGGATCTCAGCCTCTGCTTTCCCTACTGTTCTAGTATACTCTGTCTGTGTGGCATTGGGGCAGCTGACCAGGCAGTAAACTCGAGTTCATAAATACCACCCCTCCCTAATAAAACCACTGCAGACACCGTAATCTACTTTCCCTGGCATCCGCGGTCAGTGGTCCTTGGCACAAGACAGGAGGCTGATGGAATCTTTCAGACAGCAGTGCATAGGTATGCTTGTGAGAGTGACAGGCAGAGACAGGCGTAGAGAGAGAGAGAAAATGGAAAAGGGGTCCACAATTGGTTTGAGCAAATACTGTGGTTGTGCTAGTAGAGAACATTGTTGTGGTAAGAGGCCGGCTCTTTGTGGACACTTCAAGAACAACTAATAGAGATTCTTGGACTTTTTTAAGGGAGCAAAATGCAGTGCATGCATGTTCTCAGACTTTTTGCTGATGGCATTAAATATAAAACAGTTATATGACAAAAACGCATAGTGTACACTTAGACATTTTTACAATTGTTACACCGTTGTTACAGTGTACCTAAACTAGGACTGGAAACGTTGAAGCGTTAATACATGTAATTCATCTGGAATGAGATTTTTTAAAAGAGATTTTTAACGAAAATAAATGTTATGATTAAGTTTGGGGAAAACTTTGTATGCATATGTTTATCTGATGGATGCATGACTTACACTAAACATGCTTATGCTCAACACATGCCTGTAAACATTTACTAAGGAGTTTTGATGTATAAGTGCGCTTCATGTGAAGTCACTATGAACTCGAGTAACTCAAAGGTGCAAATATGGTGAAGGGTAAGAAAATGCCACAGTGTACTGAACGGCAAATTTCATTTGAAAAAGAGTCCAAGTTGTGTGCCCATCCTGTGGTCATGAACTTTTCACTGATGCACAATCAGCTTGTAGAGCAGACGTTATTTTGTAACTCTTCATTATGAAAGTGAGTGATTATTTGTCATTGTGAACACACCACAGTACACAGTGCACCACAACCAAATGTAACCCCTGCATTTGACCCATCTGTGAAGGAGCAGTGGGCAGCTGACAAGGGCAGCGCCTGGAGAGCAGTGCTTGGAGAGTAGTAACTTTACCGTTCTGGGATTCGAATCTGTGACCTTCTGATCACAGGGCGAACACCCTACCGTTAGGCCACCAACTACACCATTTTGTGGTTGTCTGCTAATTAAGTATGCAGTTTATTATGGATATGACACCATTCCTAATAGCACTCCGTAACATTCATATCTTTTCTTCCAGTTCCACATGTTTATTTGCTTTATCTAGATGGGGCAGTTGGTAGCGTAGTGGTTAGGGTGTTCACCCCGTGATCAGAAGGTCGCCAGGTCGAATCCCATGACCGGTAAAGTTACCACTGAGGTACTCATGAGCAAGGCACTGTCCTCAAGCACTGCTCCACGGGCTCTGCCATTGTTAGCTGCCCACTGCTCCTTCAAGAGTGGGTCAAATGCAGAGGTTACATTTCGTTGTGGTGCACTGTGTACTGTGCTGTGGTGTGTTCACAATGACAAATAATTACTTAAACTTGCAATTAATCAGTATTATTTACTAAGATTAGCATGATTATTTTTAAACAACTTTCAGCACAAGTCTCTAAAATATTTGCAATGTAAAAAATTATGACATATGTCTGAATAGATATATACCTGAAGTAAATTTCCATATACTATACTATAGATATAAATACTGTAGTATATTTTCTAAAACGTAATTTGCAAAAAGCACCATCTGTTCATATATTCATAGCATCTGATAAGTCAGCACTTTGACATGTTTGAGTTTTGCAAGTATACCATTCTCTACAAAGCAGTTTCAGTGTCAGTCAGTCAGTTGTTTCCTGTTATTACACAACGCATTATATGAAGTTTTGTGTAGAGCTTATGAAATGTAAAGCATTTCTCCTACAAGGGTTGAGACTTGTTCGTTGGTAGAGATTAGGAAAAACTCAATTTGATGTGAATAAGGACTGAAACTGTCACATGACTCATCATGTGCCATATGTCCAACGCTGAAGCAATATGTTGAGAGATCAGAAGAAGGAAGCACAAATGGCCAACGGAACCAGACAGAAACAGCATCCTTTCTCTGTTGCTATAGTAACAGTTACTGCTATGGACACACAAACCCCTCATCCAGAGAGCTTGTCATAAAAAGATTACTGTGTAATCCACCTCTGTGCTCGAGGTCTGAGCATACAATTGCTGTAGCACAAAAGGGATGAGACGTATTTACAAACCGCACCAATTTCCTTGAAGGAGCTTTTTATCCTTTTAAGAAGCAAGCATTTGCATTCGACTAGAATTTGCATATAAAAAGCAAAAATATCAAAGGTAGCGGGGTGAGTGAAACTGCTAGAGAGATTTGACGGGTCCGACCCATCTCTTCTGGGCCATTCTCCTTTGACTGCAATACACCCACATAGCTTCTTCATGGCTCATTCCTCATGTGAGTCAGAATAAACTGGTAATAAAGACTGTAATAACTGATAATTTGTAGCAACGGGCTAATGTTGTCTTTCTGATGCTGCTACTGTCATTACTCAGGGGCAGGTGTAGACAAATGCTGAATCTTTGGTGGACTTATCTAATGACGATATCACATTGAGCAACTGTGTATATGTAAACATGTTTAAATTTTCCTCTACAAAGTATAACTTGACAAAGTAGCTTAGTGAGTCACTTCTCAGGGGTTATTTAATAAAGTGGACTTCAGAACCGCAACCAGCATGTGAAAGAGCTACAGGAGATTTCCCACTATTCTGATAACAGCGGACATCAGGATGAAACGGGTAACTCAGTGCTGGGAACGCACATTGTTCTCTTTCAGTGGGCGAATCTAGACAGCATCCCGGAAAAAAAGCCCCGCATGAAAGCAAGACTGGTAGTGAATGCTATCACGATGTTCATATCTGCCCTTATCCCCCCTGTATCCACTAACATTCATTGTTCAAGAAAATGCGAAGCCACCAGACCAAAGAGATGGAGACAGACAGATAGCAGTTGTTCCGTGTGAGTGAATTCCAAGTCAACAAGCAGGAAGACACTAGAGGATCCAGTCGCTATTCGTGATTTCCTAAAACTGCTATTGTCACTATTTGGAATAAATGTGTTGTTTTTAGTCAAAACAGTTTCGGTTGTAATAGCTTGAAAAAAGTAAAGCATGACCCACTGCAAGAGAGGGCAGCAGATGGAGCACCTCAATTATCACATCGGCAGTTTTTCAGTCCAAACAAGATAATCGGCTGCTAGAAGCGAGACATAAATGTGCTCTTAAAACGTCCAAGCTGAATGGTTAGAGTAATAGACCTGCTATTATCTCAATATAAACTTGAGCCGAGCAATCAAAACAAATGAGCTTCGAGTGCTTTTCCATTCATCTGGACTCAGACGGTTTTAATATCCACAGAGCAGAAGCCACGCACAATCCAGGAAACACACTCATACTATATGGACACAATCAGAATCAAGTGAGTCAAGTGAACAAAAGGCCTTGAACCATCACAGTAACTGATGGTACAGAGATTGAGGTCCATTTTGGAACAGATGCATGGAGCTGACAGGTGCTTAATGAGGCCACACAATACAGGGTGTGTAAAGAAACACTGTGAAAACATATTCTTTGAGACTGATGGAAATTGCTCTAAATTTAGAAATGAGAAACAGCCATCGAGACCTGAGCTTGATATGCGGACAGCAAAAAATGCATTATACACCATGTCTGCTCCATACCTCTCCGTACGCACACACTTACGGGCTTGTTAATGCGCACACACGTGTCATCTTGCGGCAGGCGGCGAACGTGTAGATGCCTGTTTTAAAACATTGCACAGGCATGATATTGTGGAGATAATCCGCTGAAAAACGATCCTCTCCACACTATCGCTGGCAGCAGAACGTGTGGGCACACAAGCCTGCAAAAGTCAGGAGCTTCGTCTGTCGCTACAGCAACAGCGAAAGACTCTCATTAAGCACAATAATTGCAAGCATTTCTGCTAAATTATTATTATCATGCAGTTATTGCTCTTCAGCACACCCTTTCCAGGTAGAAGACAACTTTTTCACATAATGTCTGCAGAAGCTGAAAATGTGGAAAGCAACACCGTACACTCACAGGAGTGGAAAAAAATGTGCCCCGGGGGAAGAAGCAGGCACGCGAGCTGCTCGCGTCCCTGTGTGTTGTGTTGGTGGTGGTTGGGTGGGTGGTTGGATGGTGGGTGGAGAGGTGTAGGAACGGAGCCTGTCTCTTTAAGAACTGGTCCTTGGGCAGGTTGTGGTGTTGAGTGGGGAGGTGGATCCCTGCCTGTCTTTATTTCTGCCTGATTTTTCCAACAAGCATTTCTATCAACAAACCCCGTCTCACTAGCAGCCTGTTTCTGTGCAAGTGTGTATGTGTGTGAGGGTTACAGTAGTTTTCTCTGAGTTACGCACAGTGTGTGTTTGTGTGAACATGTGTGTGTGTGTACGCATGTCACTTCACCATCACCTGAGGACTCCTGCACTGTTCTGAGCCAGCCATCCCAGTCCAGGTGTGTAACATCCACGGTATCAGTGAGTGTTGTTTTTTACTAAAGCTTTAATTTCTTGTGAACAACAACTTAACTCATAGTGTTGTTAATATTTTACGATGTGGTAAGTGGGATATGTGAGAAATTTAACAGTTATAAATACTGGACTGATCCAACTCAGTAAGTGCTGTGGTCTTTATCAGCATCTGGATTTTTTATGCTAAATCTTAGATTTTTTTGCCTACTGACTTTGTCAGATATTCACATTCCATTTAAATAACGTTCCATGATTTAGGAGTGTATTTTTACTGAGTTAACACTAAGAATGATCATGTTACTAACCTATGCTGGCTGTGAATAATTACTGTAATAATTATGCTGTAAAATGGATTTTGGGTTGGAGCAAATATGATGAAGAATCTGTCACTCTAAAGTAGTCCCTTGTCTCTGTAAAGGCCTGACCCAAATTGGTCATTAGGTCCAAAACTGGGAAAGTAGCAAGACTTTCAACTAGAAGAGAACAAGGCAATATAGCTATGCTCTTCCATATAAAGCTTTCTGTTTCCTGAAAGAATGGCTTGTTGATGGTTGTCTGTGGAGGAAAAAAAGCCTGATTATTGTCAGACAGACTTGCGAAAGAAGGGGGGGAAAAAGCAACTCGCCAAGAATATCACATCGGCACCTTCTCCTCACACTTCGTCTGTTTCTTGGTGACATTTTGACTCTGTCTGTCTTGAACTTGGAGAGTGTGACATAAGGTGTGGATGACTGCATCACAGCTACTATGAGGACAGGCTGCAGATCTAATCACCCTTTCAGAATATAATATTATAAGTCTTTAAAATTCAGTGACATTATGCGGCGCTGCAGGTACTGAATTGTAGCAGGAGAAAAAAATGTATTGTATTCAAATACATTACAGGAACAGAAATATGGGCTTTTCTCTTTGCCAAGATAGAAAAAGTTATAATAATTTCACTTATTCCACTTAGGCACAGTCAAATTTGCTTGCTTCCAGCATAAACATTCTCATGGCGCAAATGAATGCACCCCAAATTGGCACGGCATTTTTGCAGTGTGAAATCTAAACTCATAAGAAATGTGTTGCAAAGTCACAAGTACAGCATCTTGCAGTCATTAAAGTTGCCAAAGTGAGTTTGTTTGTGTGTGTGTGTGTGTGTGTGTGTATGCTTGCGTGGAACACAATTTAGTCCTTGTTTGCTGGTTTCAGCTGGAAAGTCAATAATATGATTCCAGAACACAGTAGAGGTGTAATCCCCAGTTGGAGCTCTGCACAGCTTTAATAATGAAAAACACAACAGTCAAAATAGATGCTCTCACCTCATTTTCGGCGTCTTATTAACCCACATGAGCCGATTACACACACCTCAAAATAGCACCTGGTGCAGTCAATGGCTTTCTGATTGAGTTGTGAGGAAGGAAGGAACGGATAAATATAGCTTGTTTATATTTGCTAACAGGCGTGTGAGTTTGAGTAAGTGTGAGAGAGATGGAGAGAGGAAGAGCTCTGAAAATCTCTGATAATTGACATGGCATTCATCAAATCAAGGACAACAGATACTATCTTATATGATATGGCAGAAAGCCCTCCTTTATGGAACTAAACCTCCTCTTGGGTTTCACGTTCAAAGCATTTCGTTAGTTCGCGCTCATTAGTGGCTCTGAAAGAGCTCCACTGAGCTACCAGGGGAACAACCAAAACGGAAGACAGGAGCTCAGTGGACAAAGCCTCCACGCCAGGCCCAGAATCAGTGAACGACAGTTGAGAGATTACTGAGAACAGGAAGGTCCGAGCCAGGAGTATCCTGAAAAAAAAATACACCCTCTCATTCTCTCCACAGATCCAAGAGCTGAAAAGGTCAACTTGCCACTTCACTCAGGAGTGAGAGTGGTGGGTATCATCTGGATAAGTAATTAGAGATTGACCCCTGAGAGGTCATCTTCAAATCCCAAATCAGGAAATTGGGCAGGCCAGTAGGAAATTAATGGTACAATGCAAGTGACAAGCAACAAATAGAGAAAAAGCTATTCCCAATATCTGTTTAATTCATGTGTAATACTTTACTGATCACAATATTTACACAGTAACTCTAGAACTACGAGCAAAAGTACTATGTATTTATGACATATGCACTAAGCAAGTACTACATATGTAATTAATACACATTACCTTCTTACTACAGATGTACTTAGCAGGCAATATTAATAAATATGTGTTATTAGCTGTAATAACACAACGTTAAGCTAACTCCCCTTTTTTCTGGACAATAAAGCTCTACGATAAAGAACTACAAGCTCGTGATCTTACACAACACTGCAATTCCTATTTATCAGTCTTCTGCTGAGTTGTATACAGTGCAGTGGTGCAGATCACTACAGAGGTGATCAGAGCCCATAAGCTGCTTCCAGGGTCTGTAGCTTTGTTAATAGGCAAACAAGGTGGGGAAGGATTGGTATGTTCTTGTTGTAAATGTCTAACATAAAAGATTCAGACAGTTGTTTAAATTATTGAGCGAGTGTCTGTTCCCTGGTTCAGGTTTCTGTGTGATCATCAGAACGCTGATGAGTTTAGTCATTGGAAAACTGACCAATAAAGCACGCTTTTTTCAGTAAAGACGATGTCAAAAAGAAACGGCACTTCAATATTGGAATAAAGTTTAGATTTTATTTTTTATTTTTAGTTGATGGAAACTTAGACCAATAAAGAAATTTTTGCCTTATTTTATAAAAGGACATCTTTTTCAAATTAATTCAAAGCCAAAGAAGGAGATCCTTAATCTTTAGACAAAATTATGTGTAAATTCTTTGAAAAGCAGATATCACTCTACAAGCACCTTCTGAGGTCTCAATGCTGCCTGAGGTCAGGTTAATTTAAGCAACACCTTTAAACTGTGAAAAGTTATTTGTGCATGATGTATTTTTCTTAAAAAACTAACACGGATCTCACATTTTGTTTCAGATCACCCTGCTACACCATGATACACAGACTTACTCTGACTTTACTTCTGTGGGGCTACTATGCCCTTCTCATACCCTGCTGTGAAAGCCAAGGTAAATATCTGTGTCTAAGGAAACATCAGTTTACTTTGTGTGTACCAATTGCCTGTATAATATGTGTAGTATTGGATGGATTCAATGATTTAGGTGAATATGACAAGCCTAAAGCATCACAGACTCACACCATTCCCAGATCACAACCAAGCAGATTCCAAACGAGTATCCATATCTTTGTCACGAACATCTCGAATAAGATCCAAGGATGTGCCCGCTACGAGCATTAATTGTGCAGATCTGTTAATGACAACCTGTCTGTGACATCCTTGTAATATATGACTTTCATGAAGAGTAGAATATAATACAGTAAACTGAGGCCGCGGGAAAGGGGGAGGAGGGGGTTCCCTGGAGTCTGCGACCCATCTCTTGAGAATTCAGCTGTGAAATTCCTGTCTGGTTAGGGAATGTTATTAATCTGTGCCTTGGTCATTAGGGTGATGGGATAAGACATGATACGTTCTGACTGGAGTTGTGTGACACGTGTGTCAGGGATGAAAGGTCACGCTACACTGACCCTAGCACTCTGCCGCTGAAAAGCCCTGACAGATTTGGAATAATTGCAATATCTTACACACTTCCTGGGTTAAACCTTCTAAGCACTCTGGAGCCAGGGGGTAAGATGGTAGATCCGCACTTGGCCGTTGGGGCTAAATGTTTTTCTAGGGACACAAACAGCTGAGTAGAGACAGGCACTGAATGTCCTTAATTTCGTAGGGATCTGGTTGCAACTCCCTCAGCCCCTTTAGAAGATAAACATCCAGCTCATGCATCCTTGTACCCGGTCTTGTCCCAAAGCTTAGGCGCACGTGCTAGCATACGGCCAGGCCTGTGGGAAGGTGGCAGGCGCACGACCAGACTGGGGCTCAAAATGGAGGAAACCAAACCTGCGTGTTTTACTGGCACCAGGGTGCTGGCCACGGCCACAGGGGTGCAGGAGATCTCGGATAGGATTTCATGGCCAGAGTAAATTTAGCTCCCTGTAGCTTGAACATGAAGCCTAGTGACGAGGTCTGCTGAGTGAGGTCCCCCTGAGGAGAGCGTGTGAGACTGCATCCCTCAGCTCACAGAAAAGGAGTGAGGGATGGATGGGAGTAAGGGGGAGGAACAAAGAGACAACCAGACACTGAACGAAAGCTGCAGACACACAGCACCTGTTCTTCTGTTATTATAAGCACTCTCAAAGCACTCAGTTCCAACAAGGGGGAACTGCGATTCACCTGATCCCTCTGGACCTATGTTAACAATTGAAATAATTGCTACGGATTTGGGGAGCCCACTCAGTTTAGTAAAGGCCAATTTGGAATCGCCATAAATCATCATTTAAAGTGTAAAACATTTCTAAGACGGAGCTTCTGAAGATAGACCCAGGACCTCAGACTTAGATAAAGACCCAGGGTCAGCTGGCTGCATGTTGTTCCAGTTGGCCATAGTGGATGTGGCTGTAAACGGGCACTTGTAGGGACTGGGCCAGGATGGTCTCCTCTGGCTTGATTCATCTTCATCTGGCCTGTGAGGAGTTTTGCAGGAATGAAAGGAAGGCAGGCTAGTACCCAGGACTGGGTCATTGAGAAAGAGAGTCACCGTCAGTCAAAGTCTTTCAACATTCTTTTACCCGATTGCATCCCACTTCTGTAATCTCGTGCAACCCCTCATACTAGATGCTGCAATTCAGTATATGAGTGACATTAGGGGTTTAAATCCAGGAGGGACTAAAACCACCGTGGACCCCTGAACAAGGTCTTTAAATGTCCCATATTATACATTTTTTAACAAGTTAAAACAGGTCTATGAGCTGCACTAAACATGAAGTAGTTCGCTGTAAATACCTCTCAGATTAGGCATTTTCACCTCCTTTTTACCACTCTATTTCAGTCCCTTTCACAACAAGCTGTTTCTCATTAGTATTCTTAAATACAAATGAGTCGCTGCTGCCCACACACGTCCCACTCCGGAACTGGGGTGTAGACAGCACGGCGAGAGTTTACCTCACGTGAAAATAATCAACATGGCTGCTGCTAACAGACCATCCACACAGCCATACATGTTCAACACAACACTCCGCCGGTAGACTTCTTCATTGTGATTCCTACTCTAACGCTTGCAAGAAAACATGGCGGATCAGGAAGCGCTAGAAGTTCTACCTGGTGGGCGGAGCTTCTCAGATAGGAGGGTGGAGTTATTCAAATGTCCTGTACTATGATGTAGAAGTAGGGGAGAGATCTAAACGCTTGTTTAAGCACGATTTCTGACATTCGTAAATTAATACTACCACAATTGATCATTTTTGATCAAACTTGCAGTGTGTGTAGAGGCAGTACAGACCCAAATGGACGTCCAAAGAACAGAACAGAAAAGGTGAATTTTTTCAAAATATTTGCTCCAAGCAGTTCCTGTAATTAGGTAAAAGGTGGAAACAATGGAAGGCTATTTTCATTGCATACAGCATTTTGTCCAGCACTTATGTATCAACAACCCCATGCCCATTAAGTTGCAGAAAAGCACTCATCATAAGGGGCAGGTTGTTTAATTCCTAAATGTTGCCATATCTCCATTTAGAACTAATCCAAGGCTTTCCCAGCTGTCTGTGTTTAAGAGATTACTCTTCCTATTGTTGTTCTGGATTGCTCCAACACTCTCAGATAACAGTTAGTACTTTTCAGCTGTTGCAGGGGAGGTGTAGGAAAGCCAGCCATGCCATTGTTCAGGGGTCGCCCCGCTCCCACGAATACAGGTTTTACCAAGAGCCAGTTTAAATGGAAAATGCCTCCCATACCAGCCCCTGTGAATGAGTGTGAGCTTACACACCACCGGTATGGCATTGTGTCTCATACCAATTCTCATATTAGTACAAAAATAGCCACCACATCCAAGAACTCAGTTGGAAATGAGGTGAGGCTTCATCCAAGGAAGTGCTAATGCCGTTGTGACAGAACAAATGCTTTTGTCTTACTATTGCAAGCCTAATTAGGGCTGGGAGTCCATTCCAAAAAGAGTCTTAAGTTCAAGGTAACACAGAATCAAGAATCAACTTCACAGAGCTTTTCACAGAGTTATTTCATGTTTAAATTACGACAAATGTTACGACAAATGTTCTTACTAGGCTGAAGACGAAGATATATATTAAAAACGAATACATGCTGGAACTTTGAATTGTTGAAAACTGCCAAGATCTCGTCAGTCACATTATGGGATTTTTCCTACTTTTTTGGAATGGCGAATTGAGAAAAAAATCACATTAGCAACTCTCTGGAATCAGAATCAAAATCAGTGTTGATTCCACAATATTTGGAATAAAAAAGAACAATGGCATTAGCACATGTGTAGAATATTCTTATGAACTTCTATTCTGACTTCCAGGATGTAGTCATACAGTGGGCAGGGTAAAAAAGTATGACACTTGTGTGACATGTTATGTAAGTAACTCAGGGCATTGGATGCTTGGGAGAGTGTGAGGAGCAGCTTTGGGGGGGTTGGGTCGTGTGCGATATGAAATTCCAGTGGTGTTGAGACAAAGCTTGTGCAGGTGGTGGCATGAACACATTCCTGTCCTCCCACAGCACACGCTCCCCTCGTGCCTGTCGCCACAGACACGCACACAGCACACTCCAATGGGCGGAAATACACACCCAACACCCACAGACAGATCAGCTTGCGCACAAAGGGCAGAGTACCTCATACACTGAGAGTTAATAATACAAATTAAGGCACAGATCATGAATGGAGGTTCATAAAAGACAATTAGGACATTAGTGTCTAGGAAACCAGTCTAAACAGTTCAGATGTGGGACAATATGAAGTTCTCATTCAATACAAAATCTGATTTCATTAACCATTGTTGTCAGAGAGTGAAAATCTTCTTGAACAGAATTCACTCTCTAATGAAGCACTGTGTTAATGTATTTTATGCTGTTTTTCACCATTGTTTTCTTCTGGTGTTGAAAACAAACAGCACATAATCATCAGATATGAGATGTCAGATAGATGTCCGATGCTGGGTCACTACTTCATTTCCTTCATCACCCTGTCTATGTGATGAGAGCTGAACTTTACATGCCTCTTGATAAGTGCAAAACATTAATGCTACAAACAGAAGGGGTGACTGGGAATTCCAGCTGAGGAAACATATACAAGTGCCACTCTTGAGTTTTTAATTACTGCTGGGCATACTCGAAACTGTGAGAGACTTTCTGTTGCCAAACCTCATTAAGGGAGCATTTTGGTTCACTCCTAATTTACTCTTTCCCTTCCGATGGGGATACAGTGCAAAGCCACTTTCTATTTTTGAACAGCGTTTCACTACATATTTTTTTAAAAGTCGACATTAGCTACAGGCCTAGTTTTACCCTTTTTTAGAAATTGCCAATGTGAAAATGTCATCCAGTAAAATTGTTTTATTAGTGGTTTTTAATATCATTAGCCTATTTGCCAATGTTATGCTACTCAAAGAAAGTGATGATAGAAGAAACAGAATTTGAGGGGAAGCCAGCATATGCCGAAGGTACCCTAATATTTGTCGAGTACGAACTCAACACACAGTAGCTGCTGTAGCGAGGAGGCCTTACATAATTGAGAAATGTTGTACCTTTACTCACACCCATAAAGAAACCCTAAAACACAGAAGGGGTGAAAGTTAATTATTTTGTTTGTGTCCTCTATGAGCACTTTCCTGGAAGCTTGTCAAAACAAATTAACTACCTGGCAGATCACAGCTGTCAGTGGGTGCTGCCTCATAGCTGGCCAGCTGCTGGCTCACTGCAGTCACTATGCAAGTGCCACATAAGCTGGTGTAAAGGAAGTCTGCACATGCATGCTGCTACTGTATGCACAAACACCAAGGGTTCAGAGATCATCATATTGGCGCTGGTGGTCCACAGCACAAGGTGTAGCTGGTTTTGCTCCATGTTCTTGGTCATGGCAATGTGCTGTTGGTGAATTATGCGTAAGAACAGATGTGGGTATCTAGAGGAAGTAGACAAAGACACGGCAGTAATAAAATCTTACTCCTCAATCCGGATTCTCACTGTTATGCCACAACTTGTAGCCATGCAACAGACTTTCCATGTGCACAACTGAAGTTTAAGTGGCATATTTTAGTCTAGTTCCAGGTTTATCAAGGGTGAAACAGTGTAAGCGGGCCATAATCAACTTGTTTTACAATCAGAAGGATTTCTAACATTGTCAGTCTTACCATGTGAGCTGTCAGTTCTACAAAGACGTCATCTGCTCAGTGTTAATTTTGGCAGCCATGTTAGTCATTAGCTCCTTCATAGTTTTAGTTTGACAAAAAGTAGTTACACATTAGTTATGTCCTTTAAAAAATATTTGTTGGTCCCACAAGAAGAAAACCCTTGACCTCAAGTTGCTCCAGGGAGACTGTCCCTGTAATTAAGTAAGTAGTTATGACCTTCAACTAAGTGCCATAAAATGTAAATACAAATACATGTTGTACAACTCGAACAGCACAAGCCATCAGCTGTATAGTATGAGACAAAAGTACAGCGTGAACCCATCTTAACATACTCAAGCATCAAATGAAGCATAACTAATTTTTTTAAATAGTGTGTATATTCTGAATGTTACCTACAACATGTGAAACAAACCCTTAAAATATTTAACACAACAATGAACAGTGTCTTTTTACTCATACACAAAAATTGAACATCTCTAGACTGAAAAAGGTCTGTTGTTTTCTCATTAACAGATTCATTTCCAACTCCTCCTGCTGTGAACTGCACGTGTGAAATTGGCCACGGAAAGTGTGGTGAAGATGGTGAATGCAGGTAAAGAAGAAAGTCAAGTTTGTACTGGGAATCGCTACTGTTTTACAGTCACATAAATTGCTGAAAGACTATAAGAGGGAGGTGGTGGTCTAGTGATAAGAACTTCACCTACAGATCAGGAAGTCGTAGTTTCAAATCTAGTTTTGTAGACTGTCCCTTTAATTAGGAATTGATAGTTACTCTGGATAAGAGGATCTGCTAAAAAGCCATAAATGTATAACAAATGAAAGCAGCAGTAAGACATGTTAGAATGTTAACCTGTGACATAGAGATCAAATGCCTACAGCATTTTGACCAAAAAAAACCCTGTTGCAGATGTGATCCAGGCTGGGGTGGACCTTACTGTGACGACTGCGTTCGAATGCCAGGCTGCGTCCATGGCTCCTGCCACCAGCCATGGCAGTGCATCTGTGAGGATGACTGGGCAGGACGTTTCTGTGACAAAGGTAACACGTCAACTTGTACTTTACCATGTACCTCTACAATAACCTTCAACACAAATTTTTTTAAACAAATGAAGGATTTTGTTTCTGTTCACCTCCAGATGTTCACGTATGTGAGAAAGAACAGCCGTGTCAGAACGGGGCCACCTGCTTTTTAAACGAGGCAGGAGAGTACAACTGCTTGTGTCCTGAAGGCTTTCATGGGAAACATTGTGAGTTAAAGACCGGGCCGTGCCATAAAATCAAGTGAGTGTTACTCCTGGGAACAGTATTTGTTCAACATCTTATTAAAACTGCCAGTTCAGCATTTAGCTGCTAATGTCTCATTTGACATTAAAGGGTGGGACACTGAGTTGGTGAGCATGAGATTGGATGTTTGAATACTAGGAGACCCCAGAAAACACAGTGGTCCCCTAAGCTAGTCATTTAACCCCAGGTTTCTCCAGGGAAACTGACCAGACTCTGGATAAGAGTGTCTGCTAAATGCCAAAAAGAAAAATCCAAAATATACATGTGATAATGTAAATTTAGCAAAGAATCACATGTCAATCTCACCTGAATGCCTGGAATTCACGATCTAGCTTGAATTTATATCTAAGCCTTTAATTTCATGTTATTCTTGCAATTCAAGATTTAGGAATATTGGTATTTTGCTCTAAGTTACAGTCCATCATTTTTGACAAATAACTAAAATATGACAAATGAATAGCCAACACAGATGAATCATGCACTTTCAGTGTCTTTTTTCCTGCTGTGTTGTTGCATAAACGCAACAGTGGCTCTGTCCATGCGTGCTGGCACAAGCAAATGTAACAGCCTGGTCAATTCGCAGCCTCTGGAGAGCAATCATGTAATTCAATGGGCTCATTACTGGCCCTGTAAGAGCGCATTAATACTAACAGACTGCGGTCTGGCCCCTACTGTTCTCCCCAAGTGGACAAAAACTGACAGACTGAGTGGTTTCCAGGGAAACCACACAGTTAGTGGAAGTACGAGGCGTTGTGTTGTTTTTGAAGCACCCATTTCAAATTAAAATGACATGCAATTCATGAGCATTTAACACATCCAAATGAATAACAATTTCAGTTCGACCAGTCGGATTAAATGCTTATTTGTAGTCTTCGCTGTTTTTTAAACTCTGCCGACACATGCTGTGGCGTGTATGAAGGTCTGTAGTTGAACGTGCTGCGTGTCCGTGCTGTGTCTCAGATCCCCCTGTAAGAATGGCGGGCTGTGCGAGGACCTTGGCGGCTTTGCGTCGGAGCTGTCCTGCCGGTGCCTGGTTGGCTTCACTGGCCCTCGCTGCGAGACCAACATGGACGACTGCCTGATGCGTCCCTGTGCCAACGGTGCCACCTGTGTGGACGGAGTGAACCGCTTTTCCTGCCTGTGTCCTGCCGGTTTCACGGGCCGCTTCTGCAGCGTCAACCTGGACGACTGCGTCAATCAACCCTGCCTGAACGGAGGCCGTTGTATCGACCGAGTCAACGACTTCCACTGCCTGTGCCCGTCTGGTTACACTGGGCGAACTTGTGAAGTCCCACTGTGGGGTAAGGAGGCCCAAACTCAAGGCCCACAACGGGGTTCTTTTGGCTGGGGCGGGGGAGGAGGAGGTGGAGGAGGCGGAGGTGGCACGGACAGGGTTACCCAGAACAAACCTGACGTCTCCACCTCAGGAAATCACTCCCAAGGGGTGACAGCCAGTGGTGGCGATGGTCATTTGTTGAAAATCTCCGTAAAGGAGGTGGTGACTGAAAATGGGGCAGTGGGACTCTCGGATGAACATCTCATTACCCTGTTGGTGCTGGGGGGCATGACTCTGGCAGTGGTGGCGCTGACGGCCGGGATGGTGCTACGAGGACACTGGCAGGACTTTTGTGGCTGCCGTCACTGCAGAGCACCGGCATCCCAGCAGGACCCGTTCCAGCAATGCAGTGCGCAACAGCGACACCCAGCTTCTGCTCAGCAGGACTGCAGGATAAGTTTCCTCCACGCTCCCTCTCCACCTGAGCTGGAGAAGAAGAGACTAAACACTGAGGTCATATGAAGCTTCTGCTGTTGCTGCTTTGATGTGACTGAAGGATATAGGGCAAAAAAAACTGCCGGACGGCTCTTACTGAAGATGCAGAGTCATGTTGCTGTTTGTGAGCAGAAACGACCTGCCACACGGGCTGTCACTTACACGGTGAAGGATCAGACAGGGCATACAGGTAAACAAGAAGGATTGGGAACACAAGTGAAGCAAGAAGGACTGAGAAATAAAAGCACAACACTTGAGTGGCCTCCTTTGACTTGGTTATGCCAGGAATGGAGCGTGCAGCACTGAAGAAGTCAAAAATGCGGTAAAACGGGCAACTTTTTGGTGGTAAAGGCGTGTTCTCAGATGGATCTAAGACTGCAATAAGGCAACTTAATCATTCATTTTTAAAAATAAAGTAACTTGATCTTCCTTGTCATCCTCTAAAATGTTATTTTTAAATCCATATGACTGAAATGGCTCTTGTATGCCATATTTGCCACATGTGGAGAGTTAAGAGGTATAGATTTAGTCAAGAATATTGCCATGTAAATGAGATATATCATATTTGTGATGTTCTATATGTGCACATGTGACTTTTGTACAAATGTTGAAAGAAATATGTTATTGTCATTGCTAATGTGTTCTATTAGATGTCATTTGGATTAGAAAAATAGGTTGAATTTTCAATGTTCAAAATGAAATGTGGAGCAACAACATTAACATACAGCTTATGTTGAAATGTAAATCTAACTTATTGATGTAATTTATTGGTTTCACATGTACTTGAACACTGCAATGTGTATTTTTGATACCAAGTCGAGCGTAGTAAGAGTGTAAACCGAGCACCCTCAGCAAAATATCGCAAATATGACATGCTGCATTATGTTACGACACAAAGATACAGCATTAGAAAGAACATTTTGTTTAACTGTAAATGTAAATAGGATAACGTTTCACAAACACAAACTCTCCTCCACTTCTCTTCACTACCACACCACTTGTTAATGGCAAATTGACAAAACAATAATTAATTTAAGGTGCTATGGTGGTTTTCAGAAAATGTCAATGATGAGAACCTTCTCAAATCCAACTGCTTGTATCACTTTATATAAAATATGTTCATATTTTCTCATAAGACTCTGCTCGTCTTATTTGACCAAGAGAAAAGTACGATTTCTCAGTGTTACGTGCATTTCATACAAAACCAATGGCACCACATGAATCACATATGCAACTGCTGTTAACTCCCTAAGTAAATACCAATACATGATCAAACCCTTTAAAATAATAATTACTCCATGTTCACCAGCACTGCAAAATATCAAATTAAAGGTAGCACACCTACCATCCTTCTATGAAGTCCTTCTCTCTCAACATTAATGTTGTCTTGGCTCCAGAAGCCTCAGGATTTTTTCTGATCACATCCTGCAGAGACTGAACTCTGGCCTGCTCCCACCCTGACACTATATATCCACCACAGGAAGTGAGATGCAAGCCCAGGAATAAACTGAAACTGGATCACACGCTCTCCGGCCGATAGAATTGGCAGTATCACTCACTCTGGGGGCGTGACAGGGCCGAATGTTGAAGCACAACCATCCTGCATGGAGATATAGGAGATGCAGTGCAATTACAAGGAGATTGACAATATACATAGCAAACTTATCTTTTAAGAGAATTGCTTCTTGCAGTGTGAACTGATGCTACAGTACCAATGTGGGGTTGATACACACTGTACAAGTTATTTCAGCAAGTTCGCACAGAGCAATGGGCAATGGAAGTTATTTGTTGCACTGAAGACATTTCTGTAGAAATATTAGCCGTGTGAAAACACTGCAAGCATTAGGGAATAGGGCTAAAGCAAGAGGAATTCTGCAATTTCTGTGAAGCAAAACAGATTTCAGATGTATTTTTGTTACTATCATTGTTATTAATTGTATTATTAGTAGTAACCTCATCATCCTTGCCAAAGGCTAGTACTGCATTCTCTGCTATTTGTGAAATTATGCAAAATTAATTTTACAAGTTACGTCTGCACAAAACAGTGGATAATTTACCCAACACATTTTATAGTACTATTAATTTCACATTGTCACTCACTTAATACCTGACAAAGACTCACATTAATTTAAAAACATCTTACCTTAGGTATAGCTTGAAAATTAAAACATACAGTATCATTTCCTGGCAACAATCAGCCATGGATGTTTACACATACTAAGGATAAAACAGGAAAAAAACAAAAACAAATATCACCTTTTATAGTTTCTGATAGGCATGCTCTTCTTTAGCTCCATGTGAATTAGATTAGCTGCAAACTGCTTTATCATTGGTATTCGGAAGTGAAAATTATTTAAAAAAAAAAAAACAATCAATTTTTAGACAATGCTGTCACTCACATAATCAAGCCTCCATATGAGTGCTGGCATTAACTAAAAATGTTGAATTGCAGTCTCTGTATGGATAGAGAATGTATCAAGACCAAATCAAGTATGTAGAGTGGACTGGACACAAATCAAATGCATGCTAAACCGGTAACTGGAGCCTAATATCAAGAGGGCAAAGTAATTTACCTGTTGAATTTTCCTTTATGCTAAACAAATCAATGTCAAATTACACAACTTACAGCTTTGTATCAACCAATTTTCCCATCAAACCAAACACAGACAAACAGCATTTTTTATTTTGAAATAATGTAAAAAATACATTTATATTCTGACACAAGCATCTGATCCTTTTTTACCATTGTCAATAGAAATTTAACAGAAAAATGGAATCTTCTTGACTTCTGTCATGTGTAGAGGCTCTGTCCTTACAAAAACCAATCAGGAGCTGAACAGTGTACAACAGTTTACAGTGTGCATTCATTCTTGGTAAGGCCTGCAAAAAATCTCTCTAGAATACCATCAACTTCCTCCTCCACATAATCCTGGACTCGAAAGAGACAGTCAGCAGACCCATCATCGGCTCCTCGTATCATGGCAGACAGCGCTAGATGAAACCAAGAATGAAACAAACAACAGACGTTAGAAGCTCATGATTGCATACTTTGGGGTTAAGTATTAATCAAATTAACTGACATGAAAGGTTAAAGTAAATGTAAATCAATAATTAAATGCAAATTAGTGAGAGATTCTAAATGTCACTTTTGATACTTTTTTGGTGAGCTGCCCAGCCCTAATATATAAATAAGGGGATATTTGCGAAATTGGACTTTGCCATACAAAATAGTATCAAAATCACATTGCACTAGTTGCAGTATTGTTTGGAATATCCACCTTTCCCAGATGAGGGTCTGAAAAGGCAGAGAACCTTCTTGTTCATTGCCACGGCCCGACCGAGCTCATAACCCACTCCAAGGGAAGGCTGGGTCACTTCAGCCACTATCACTGGAAAACAGAATGATAAGACAAATCATTTAGTCAACTTACTCAAAAATGGTCAAGAGAATATAGGATTTGCTTCTTTCCATGTGAACACATGGACGTGATGTATTGTTGATTATATTTACGCTGATATGAATAAAATACCAGAATAAGGTTCAGAGAATGACTGACTGAATAAGAGCATCAAAGCCCCATACATGTCCATTTTTTAATGAATATTAAAGTAACGTGCATAGCACAAATTAGATTTATCTCACACACATATGCAACTTAGCAAATTATTCACAGGAAAATGATATACTGTAGAAACAAGGATTTTTACAGTCAAATACAGTTATTAACCTGCCTAAGTGAGGAAAACACTGGCAGAATTGCTGGTATTTAAAAATCATATGCAGATATTTACACAGTATTTCTGAAAATTGTATTGTGTATTATTAATGAATTGTGCTGCATTTATTTCTTCATTGGCATTAATCGTACGTATATATGACGGGGATGAAATTTAAATCTGATTACCATCAGACAAGGTGAGCCACTCCATGTCCCGGTCATGAATGGCTTTGTCCCCTTCCAGCACAGCATCCTCACCTGGATCAGACACATTTTACTGAGGTCATTACTGACAGAGCTCATAATCAGTGTGTTGCCCCGTTATCCGGTAAAAATGATAAATATCGTTAATGAATACTAGACAAACTTTACTAAGCAAACTTGATCTCAACCATTCTCGAGTGCATCACGTTAGACATGGGCAGATAGATTATACAACATAAGGATGCAACTTAGTGCAAACACATTAAAGCAGAAGTAGCTACAATAATCTGCGAAAGTAAACTGTGGTGTTCAGTTACCTTTCTCAGAGAGATCAGCGTGACTCACGTGTTCTGTCAAAACCTTCCCATAAGTCTGGAGTTTCTTTACAATCCTCTGATAAATCTGCACGTCCTGCCTTCCACCGCGGATACTGCCGCAAAAATATATATGCATTGTCTTAAGAAGACAGATGACGAATTGATATTGTTTGTATTTCTCTGTTTCGCTGCAACTTGGCCGTACTTTGAACCGCAGTCGACTGAGCGGTTAGCTTCTGCGCGCGCCCGCCACCTAGTGGCCAACTGCAGCAAACTACAACTTTTTAATATTTACAAAATCGACGGCTGTAAGTTGCTATCAAATAGTTCGACGACCGAACGATCACTTTCTTCGGTATGGTTTCTGGCAAATGACAATTAAACATCCCTTGACTTCAGTGTCGAAAGTTTTCATCTGATTTTTCACAAAACCTTTCCCGTTGGCGCGTAAAAGTCAGCGTGACAAATGACGTCATTTCCGTCTCCGCGAGGAAGTAAATAGTGCCGTACACTTACAGTTACATATACGCCTTTTCTGCGGATTATTTGCGAAATAAAACATCTGTCAAAGACAAAAAGGTAACGTAATTTGCGCATCGGGCATCTTTTACATTAGCATCGACGTCGGTGTAAAAATCAGGGTAAATAAATATTCGATTTTGCCGTCATTCAATTTAACCGTCCGTCGGCCAACTGACTGTAATTGTCGGTGTTCCTACTTTTATTTGTCTGCTTCTGTAATAAAGTACAGATTTGCGGTTTTGTTTACAGGCAGTCCGTGGATGGAAGTTGGCAGGGCCCGAGAAATGGGTCCCGAAAGAATTTTACCGAGCTCGGATGAGGATCTGGTGCAGGACCGAGCCACCGATCCCGCGGTGGCGGAGGAGTGGAGCGGAGAGGACGCGGAGGAGGAGGAAGAGGAGGATGGCGGCGGTGGCGTTGGAGGAGATGAGGAGGATGAAGAAAGCTCGGGGTACTATTACCAACCCCTTAACCAAGACCCTGACGGACTGAACAACTCCCACATGGAGCAAAACGAAGAGGGGTCACACGCCGAGCAGCTGCAGGAGGTCCAAGAGAGAATAGAGGTACAGCTGTATAGGCTTTGCAAAACTTTGACAGTGCGATATTTGGTTTTCCTAAGTGAGAGAAAGAAGTTTAAGGGCTTAGTAGTTTTAATAGTAATGGTTTTATGATTGTATTTTTGTAATGTGTATGTCATGAATTTAGACTTTGCTGATTAGCTAGTTTGTGTGAAGTTTTGGGTTGTTTTTTATTGTTTTGTTTTGTTTTTTAACTTTTGTGGCTGTTGTGCAGGCCATGGGTTTGTTCCTGCCCCAGCCTCCACCTCCAGACAGTGACGAAGAGGAGGATGCTGAAGGAGCCGCTGCTAGAAGGAGTCATGCTTCTATTCCGATGGATCCAGGTAAGCATCAGTATTTTAGAACTTAATTTATAATGAAAGGGTACAGTCTACATGGAAACTCTGGGGGGAAAAGGCTCCGCCCCTGCCCCATATTCCCAGGCACCAGAACCGTGTCGATGCAGCCAGACTGACCACAGCACCATCACCATTCTCTAAAATGTCAGTCTTTTGTTTTGAAAACATGTTAAACTTAGACACTGGTACAAAAAGTTGAAATTGAGTGTGCCTTTGCTCTGCAGATTTTTGCATGACTTAAGATCTAAATACACAATATAATATATTTTAGAAAAGGAGTAGGAGAATATTCAGAGTACAGTGCAAGAATACTTCAGGAAGAGCAAAACAGCTTTAGTGTTTATAGTTTATAGGAAAAACTTGTGTTTATAGGAAAAGTGAATGTTCTCGATACCTTGAGACTGAGAGTAGAAAACCCTGATTTAATAAATTACTCTTCTGTCCTTATTATCATGCCATCTTTTCCAGACCATGTTGAGCTTGTAAAGAGGACCATGGCAGCAGTCAACTTGCCAACGCTGGGCATCCCCACCTGGGCACAAGAGATCTCAGACGACCAGTGGAAGGACATGGTCCAGAAAACACTTGAGTCCCGGCAGAGCTCCGCTGGCTTCTTACTGGAACGCAAATGAAACTACCCAAGGCCTTCATCTCGTCCAGTTCAGTTCGTATTTGCATCCCTCCTGAAGCTGCACGATGACGTGACCAAGGTTGCAAGCATCAAGTGTTTTGGTGTATAATATATGTTGATTTTTTTTTTAAATTTAAAGTATAATGTCACAAAACAAGCACTAATTAAGCTGATGACTTGAAGCATGAACATTTCTCCTAAATTTCTTGAGAATTACTAATAAGAATGATCACTCAAGTCTGAAAATGTCTCAACATTGCTTTGTGTTTAAGGTTTGTAATCATTCATTAAGTTCATCTTTAACATTTTCCTTCTCCAACTCTGTTCTCAACTGTGTATTTTTCATAACTGATTTTGTTCATGCTGCAAAATCCTCTCTAAAGACAGTTCATCACATTCGAGTAACGTTCTATGTGAAGATCTTTTTGCCTCACCCCACCCATTGAAAACTCACCATCATGTCTTTTATTTTTGACTTTATTTTTTTGTTCTGTACATACATGAACATCTGTACAAAATATGACTTTCATACTATGTAATGCTCTACCTAAGTAAAGTACAACATATGTACATATGACCTGGAAAGCAGCTTAAGATTAGTGTCGGACTTGGGAAAAATAGCTGGGAAGGAGGGGGAGAGGGAGGGTGAGTGTGGAGAGGCCCATCAGTTCATCAATTCCCTCTACACTGCGTATAGCTGCCAGACAACAAAACACACTGCCCGGTCCAGACAGCACAACAACAATTTGGACCCAGCAACTTTACTGTTTTAATCCTAGTGCTCCTTCTGACATGACCACTAAAATGCCATTTTGCACTTGAGTGCACTAAACTGTTGTGAGACTTCAGTAAGTTATTACTGGGTTATTTTTGACAAAAATGGCTTTACTTGCTGTTGTATACCAGCCAAACATGGAAAAGGCAAGTGCTGCATTGTCCATAATTCAGAAGTGACTGTTGTCTTGGAATGATCAGATAAAGTGATAGTTCACCCTGCAATAGAGAAGGGAGAAAGTATTGCAGATGGAAAATTAAAAAATATATCAAATAAAAAGATGAGCGAAAAAGTGAATGGGAAAAGGGGAGAACTGTCAAGGGAGTGACAAGCAAAGGTGCAGCCCTAAGCAATATACATTACAGTATACAACACACAAATATTTGCAACAGTAACAGCAGGCTGTCAGTTTATCTTATCAGCCTGGGACATTAGGCAAGCATCTCTTCTTTTATAGTCCAAATAAGAGGATTGTATAGCGCTCCAACATACACATTTAGAGTGTAGGTTTTTTTTGTCTTCTTTCTAAGAATATTGCTTAGGCTTAGGAATAATGCTGAAGTCATGTAAAGCAATGTCTGCAGGAGAGGGTAGAGGTGAGCGAAGAGATTCCCTACAGTTGCACTTATATTGAGAGACTTGGAATAGAGGAGCTTCGGTCTTTTAATGACAAACACAAACATGAGACAAAAGACGTGCCTTAAAGTGTCTTGGTAATTATGTTAAAAAATATGCATACGCACACTATGGGCCCATGGAGATTTTAAAGGGACAACAAAGAAACAGCATTTCTCCTTATGCAGAATGATAGTAAGACATGGAATGGTTTGCTGGTGTTGGTTTAGGAGGTTCTCGCTGTGCAGAAAGCACCTTACAGTGTTGTGTTCCCAGTTCGTAAACAGATCACCTAGTAAGGCAGGAAACGGACCGAACCTCACATCCTGCGATGGGGGTTACAAACTTGACCCTGGGTCTCAAAAACATCACAACGGTCTCTCTCTTTTCTCAGGCAGACGTTCTGTAACTAGAAAGCACAGCGTGTAACATACATGGATCTGCCCTAATTCATACCCAACTAATTCTCTGCTACATGTGCCTGGTGTGGAGCGTTGCCACGCCCTCCATTACTCAGAACATAGAAGCAAGGTCCTCGTCCTGAACTTTTAATCCAGTTTGCAGCAGCCACTTTCTGAGAGAGGCAGCCCATGATGATACAAAGTATGAGGAAATTAGTTTTCTATAAGAGAAGTGTTGAATCCAATTACACCTTTACGGATCACAGAAATTTTAAAGCGATGCTTGTGGCATGTGGTGAAAGATGATTTCATAAAGCTTCTTGCCTGCACACTGCAAGGTCAATGCCACGTTTGACTTTCACCTTATTTTCAAGATAAAAAATAACTACAAATACTCGTCTTAAAGATGGACCCTTCGGACATGACCTGTTGGTGAACAAGAATCTACAGAGCCAATGCAGGGAATCCTGAAACTAAAGCATGTCCTGAAATGAGAGAATGTAGGGACAAACAACCAATTTCAGAAAGGAGTGAAAAGATTAAAAAAAAAACCCCACATGAGCATGAAATAGTAACATGCCATAATCAGGTGGAAACCTAATTACTTTTGTGCACTCAATGCCATTGGAACGAGTGCTTCAATGACCGTGTCTGTGCATAAGTTTGTGTGTGTGTGTGTGTGTGTGTGTGAGAGAGAGAGAGTGTAATGGAGCACATAGGAGCTCTGCTCGTCTGTGTTTGTCAGGAGTTTGCAGAAAAAGGGCTCTCCAGAGGAAGCGAGGAAGGAAAGAGGCAGAGAGAGGAAAGGAGTGGGGGTGGGTTTTACAGCAGGCGACAATTCTGGACAAAGACAAGAGGGTAAGTTTAGGCGTGGAGCAGGTGAAGGGCGGCGGCGTTCCCCAGTCAGAGAGCTTCCTGGTTAGCTGTCAGGTATTCCTCCGCCCGCTTGTGGGCCTCCAGCGCCTTTATAGTGTACACGTCCTGCGGCAGCTCCGACTTCCTCCGCATCAGCACCTTGTCCTTCTTTATATCTTTCATGCCCTGAAACATAACAGGCATTTAACAAAATTAAAGAGCAAATATTAGATTCCTTCACAGGGACGGGAGCCTATCCCGGGAAAGTATGGGCGCAAGGCAGGGACCAACCCTGGGAAGGGGACAGCACACCACAGGGCACAAATATTATATTACTCATACTTTTACAGATTAGTCATCAGAATAATTGTATTTGGAAACCACAAGGGGGCGATATCTCAATTTGCATGGTCTAGTTATGGCTCCACCTGTTGGTGCTTCCTTTAATGACACTGGATGTGAATAAGTCTTTGCTACTTTGATACATCACTAATGATCAGAATAATTAATTATTAATGCATAAAAAGGCAATGATCATAGGCCTAACAACTGAATAAGCACTTTTGGCAAAACGTCTGCCAAGGCTACTTTGATTTAAATGCAACAATTCTATGAGTGATTTTTACAATCAATTGAGGTCCCAACCAATATGATGTTGAAATAACATTGATAATGGAGAAATTGATTGAATTTTTTGACAGATTATGTACAGAGAAGTTAGAAAACTTATTTCAAGCCCAGGCAACACTGTTCACGAGTTCAAGTGAGATCATAGCTGCCTTGGAGCTTGTCAGTTTTTAAAACAGAAGGTTAACTAGAAGCACAAGTGACTTTGTTAGACAGCCAGAGGGGAGGGAGGTTATGGGTGAAATAAATATAAGAGCAACATTTATTAATCCAACCTGTGAGGCCTCAGTCTCTACAGTCTTCTTTAGGAGCTGGATGTCCTCAGCAGTGGGGGTCTCCGTCTCCATAGAGTAGTGGGGCATCCCTGGCACCTCATTATACATCATATACTGCTGGCACAACCACAAACCTTTACAAATACGTACACAGCTGCAGCACTTAGTAAATGAAAAGTGTACTGAAACACTATCATTTTCAACTGAGGTAAATTAGATTTTGCAGAAAAGATTTTACAGACAGAGAAAGAGATGTAGAGATATTGTGTGAACAGAGACAGAGATAAAGAGTGAATATGTAGATAATCAGAGAGACTAAGAGATATCAGCGAGTTAAGTTTAAGTTAATTTCCGTTTTTCGAAAGCAACTAACCTCGTCTTGAGGCAGACCTGGTCGGAGACTAGGATGGATCTTTGTAATCTGAGAAAACAAAAATGAGGTCTAATTTCAAATACACACACTACACAATAATTAAATTCCTGATTCTTTTAATACATGCCCCCAGAGTAAACCCATGTCTCTGGAGAGAAGCCCTGAGATAATTAGACTTAGTCTTGAACACCACATTTTGAGTATTAATTAAAGCTTTACAAGATGGAAAAATAAGAACAAGGCTTCCCCAGTGGACACTTTCGGATATCAGATCCGTTTTGCACAAAACATTTATTTGTCCTGACCCGAGGCAAGCCATCGTGGATATTTTTAGGCTTTATGTCACAGCAAGAGCACCAGCGCTAGGGTAAAAAAAAAAAACTATTTTGTTGGGCTCTGATTCGCGCTTTCCCTCCCTACTGAATACACAATGTGAACATGTTTGTCTGCAAGCATCTACCTGGGGGTTTTGCTTTGCAAGTTCTTCAATTTTCAGCCAGACCTCTTCCCGCTCTTTCAGTTTGTACTTCTCTCTAGGGGAGGACAGAGCATTTTAGAAATATGGCTGCATGGATGGAAGGATGAATGGGTAGAGGGATAGGGAGATAACAAGAGAGAAAGACAGAGACCGATAGGTAGAACGGTAGACAGATGGAGCGGTTGGTTTGTCAGTAGGTAAACAGAGAGAGAGGAGAGTGACAGATCAGTCAGTCCACAGAGAGAGAGAGAAAGAGTAGATGGATTAATATAGAGAAAGACAAAGACTGAATGTTAGACAGACAGGAAAATAATGCTGTAGCAAAATTTTGAGCAACACGGTATAAAACAGATGGGCGTTTTAGCACTACTAAAACATTCATGAGTAGAAAAAATCTACAATCTGGAGAAAACTGAAAAAGATCATTCTGCACTAAACCATACAGCTACAGAATCACTTTTCTACCTAACAACTTCCTCAGTTTCAGGTCACTACTTAGGGAAATACTCTAACTATAAAGCACTTTTAACATGCTACCGCACAAGAGCACATGCATTCAAATCATCCATCTTTTAAAACAACTGCCTGCGAAACTTTGTAGGACAGCTGCAACAAACGGGGAGCGGAGATCCAACGGTCCAGTTTTCTCAACATGCATGCTGGCAGACGCCCGCAATTAGCCTGTACAGCTACGGACTGATTGGAGTGAGAAACCAAGCCATATTCATCATCAGGCGAGCCGAGCCAATTCTGCTGTTGGACTCCTGGCTGCAGTCGTCGTTGGCATTGTTGGGAATCAGATGGCAGCGATATGACACAACCCTCTTAGCCAGCTGTGCCACTCTACAGTCACAGTGCACCTGTCCGATTTGCACATGTCCTATTCTCCCGCTTCCTCTCATCTCCGTCTCTATGTTTTGGACTTACTTTTGTTTTTCGGCTTTGTACTGCTGAGTGCAGTCATCAAACAGCTTCTGGTTCATCTCCATAAAGAGCTTCAGGGCGTTGTAAATAAGTCCATGGATTGTCCTTCAGCAAAGAAAGACCCAACAGTACCACGTCAGTTGCAGCAATGAACACCTATCCACTGTCATTCATTTATAGGAGATGAATGAATGGTGCACTTTTATTAATTTTACTGATATAGGGGTCATACTTGTTCCAGTGGCTCTTAGAGTTCTTATAGAGAGCTGGGAACATGATGGGGAGGATCTTGGCAGCGTTGTCACTGATCAGGCTCATGATGTACTCATTGTTCCAGTAATACAGTGCCCTCTCAGCCACCTGAAGCATAAATCATAGCTTTAATTAAATATGCAGCAAAAGATGGACACAGAACACAATCTGCATGGATTTTTGATAAGCAAAAGCATTGTGGGTACCACTTGTGGTCTAATCCGTTCATTAATTATTTGTTATTTTAGAGTCTTGGATTGGCATAGTTACACTAAGACCTACAATAAGCAGATCAGCAGTGAGCAATGGTTACAAGTCAATACTTTAGTCGGTCAGGTCTACGTGCAGCCGAGGTGTTATTTGGTCCCTGGGACAGGCATTTTCCTAGACGACAATGTCAGGGTTGATAGGAATGCGTTTTCACACAATATCAACACATCGTCAACACAATATCTAACAGAAACATGAATGTAATTCTGATCTGACAAAACATTTCATTACTGGTAACAATTAATCTTTCCTACCTGAAAGTGTGGACTCGATACACACTTGGCCAGCTGCCTAAATAGAGGTTCCATAACTTTGACAAATTCGGAAGGCTCAATGACATCCAGGATCTCCTCGAGTTCATTCAGGAACATCACTTCTTTAGGACTGTGGGTCTTGGGCCAGAACTTTAAAAGACCCATAATGACCTGGGGAAAAGATTGAGAGACAAAGGTCTATAAAGGTTTATATCGGAACAGAGGATTTAAAGAAGGTATTGGCGGGTTTTATTGATTGAGACTGTAAATATCAAATGAGCTTTTAGAAGAACACTAAATTGTTAATTTGCACAGCACTGTATAGAACGCAGCACTTACAGGCTCGGTGAGGCTGCTGTCCTTTTCCAAAAACTGCACAACACAGTACGCCAGCTGCAGGAAAGGGAAATGACATCTAAGCCCAGCTTTCAAGAGGTGCGGAATACAAAACATATACAGGGCTACAAACACATGACAAACTTGGAAAAACCCCAACATCACTAACCTTTAGTCCCATTCCTGAGAACATGATTTTTACACTATTGTGCTTGTGTTTTAATTTCTCATGTACCTCATTATCAAGAGTAAGAATGTTTTTGGCGAAAAAAATTCTGTAATGTAATACTGTGTCCCTACCTGTTGTCAATGTGGGTAAAACCTAACTGAATCGCTTACCAAACGCTTTCTAAATGTTAACGTTCCCATATGCTTTAATGCACAGCTTACCACAGTGGAATCTAAGCCAATGTTCAATTCCGCCTTAAAGCTTTGGAAAATTCTAATGGCTGAAATAAATATCTGGTCACATTTTGAACTTTTCTGAAGCTGTGTTTTCTGCTCCTGCTGAGACTTATGAAACCTGAGTGAGACATGATACACAAAGGGACGTGCACAACAGACACAAGTGAAAGTGCTTCTCAGAACTAGGATTAAGACCTTGAAGTGTCCATTCGCTCTGTAGTTGGACATAAGAGGATTTGCATAGGATTTATACCAAAATACAGGCTGATAAGAGGAGCAATTCGAATCAAGAAAAAAAGTACCTGGGGGTGATAGACGCTGAGGGACTTGACTTTGTGTAGAGGCAGCAGGACTCTGATCAGGAACATTTTATGCTCCTCTTTCAGCGGCAGGGCAAAGCCATTAATTATACTGTGGGAGGAAGAGGATACAGGGCTCTGGTCATGTGACATTCCGGGTCCATTCAACTCAAAGCAGGTCAGTCACAGGCCTTTTATTTAGTCTGGTTTGTCATGGCAACAGTCATTAGACGCACTCACCTTCCTAAGATTTCTAAGAGCTCAGCAATGCCATTGTGATGCTCCGTTTCATATATAAACCTAAGAGAGAGAAAAAGCGGAGGGTTACTCACTCTGCCACGTTCAATGCTGAAAAGTAAAATGCAATTACTTCAAAAGTTAATAGAACAAAATAAATGGCTGTTCTAGATTAAACGACCAACTTTTATTTTGCTGCCAAAAGCAAACCACAGTGTCTAGTATGTGTTTCACTGAAATATTGCATATTATTGCAGAATCACAATCAGCATCATAATCATAATAATAATCATGCCATGTTAAATGAAATCTTCAGAGCCCTCACCTATAGAAAATGTTGTTGATCTGTCGACGGATGTAGGCTCTAAGCCCCAGGAACTTGCCATAGATCCTGTGAAGGATGGTCTTTAGGAAGTCTCTCTCTCTGGGATCTTCGCTGTCAAACAGCTCCAGGAGCTTCGCAACAGAAAGCCCAGACACCGGTTACTGACACACACTTGTATCAGAACGCTCAAAATACTGATTTTTTTTTCCTGTGGAAATGATACTTACAGACAATACAAACTTTTGGTCAATGTATTTTTTGGCAATATTAGGCTGGAAGTCTGGCGACTCCAAGAACCGTAAGAAGAATTCATACACCAGCTAAAGAAGAAAAAAAAAAAAACAGAGGAAGAAAACAAAGCAGTCAGAGGTTAATAAAACACGTACACACGTACATCTTTGCTTACACAATGTCCCAAACGTAAGATGTTTGGCTTCGTCTCAAATGCAAAGTGGAAAATGAAAACCAGACTGCACAAATGGAAGTAGTATTGACGGGATTTCAAGGCTGGTTTAGCACACAGCGACACTGTCTTATCCATGTTTGACCTCTGAGAGATGAATGCTGCATATTATTGGCTAACCACTAGTCACAAGGTGGACTCCCTGCTTCGTACGACAAAACAAAGCAGCAATCAGTGTTTGTATATCCACTGCTGAAACTGTTTTCTTCCAAGTGCTCAGGCTCCCAACCGTTTTTTAAAAACCTTTTAAAAAATATGAATGTAGTTTAACATAAATCTCCACACAGCTTTGCTAATCTTCTAGAGATATGATTTTCTAATTATAGATATGACTCTCACCTGCAGATGCGGCCAAGCTGCCTCCAGCGTGGGCTCATCTTCTTCTGGGTCAAACTCGGCCCCGGTAGGATTAGAAGAAGGTGGCAGGGTTCGGAATAAGTTCACCGAAAACTACAGCATGAGAAAGAGACATTTGTTTGTAAACAAAACACAATCAAGACATATCATTTACGAGACAACATGGCTGGGAGTTTCGTCCAACATCACACTTTATTCCTCTGTAACCCTGTCAGTGGTTATCATCTTGAATTATGTGACAGCCAGACACCAAGATCATTCGATATATCAATTAGCACAGTCATGCTGGAGAAGGGAAATGACTGGGTTGGAGGACGGGTGGTAATCATTACTGCAGCTCTGATGCTCTGATGTCCGTACTCAGATGTACTCAGAGAGGAAAAGAACAAGACAAAACCAGCAGCCATGTGTCAGATCAATAGTAAAAACTAAGACACAAACACCTAATAGCTGCTCATAACGGAATGTTTCTGCTTAAAGAGATGAGATCAAGTGGAGAAACAAGAGAGATATATGGAAATATTAGTATTTCTATTAGTGCCAGAAGATTTGTTCTAAACCTGCTGTTTTATTTTTTATTGTGGACTTCTGGTTTCTAACCAAGGGATAATCTACCAAACTCAGCATTAATGTTTTGACTATTCTTTTTGAAAACCTACAAATTTGTTCCAAATATAGATATCACTGCTATACACATTTTAAATTGGAGAACTTAAATCTTTATCGTGAGCATATTTTGCATTTTATCATGTTCAGTCACCCGTTTAAAAATCTGACCATTTAGGTTCAAATATATTTCATTTAGTCCAGATCTAAAATAATAATACTTATATATATATATACACACATACACACTGTATATATATCTTTTTAGCTGTAGTTCTCCATTGCTGTTACAATATCCGCACTTAATTGAATGTTAGGTCAGACTACTAGCCCTAACCCTAGCCCTAATCTCCACCGGAAGGCACCACCTCGACTAACCATTTTTCTGCAGGAAACACTGCAGACCTTTTGTTGTATCAAATGAAATCGTCCCAGGGACAAGGTGTCACACCTGAAGGGGCTGTTTGCAGCTGCCAATATGAGATTTAAAAAAACAAAAAAAAACAAACAATCCCCAAAAACATGAACATGATTTGCCTTATGGTGGTTACACAAGACACTCAAAGAGTTACCAAAAGAGCCAGCTTGGATAATGGTGCATACGAGTTAGAACCCAGCAGGTCTGTGCTCGGAATTACAAATGGCTGAATGGAGGCGCAGGTGTCTGGGCCTTGATTTGTGATGGCTAATTACCCCGAACTCCCCAGTGATCCTGTACGCACGAGCAGAGAGATGCGCTTCCACGTGTCAGCGGAGCGCCGAGTCGGAAGGGGTGCTCCCAGGAGTGGCAATACGCCTGGCTTTAAGCTTTCTGCCGAGATGGGTTTTGCCACTAGCAATATACTCCAAGATCCAGAAAAGTCTCTTAGTTTGGACAGAAGCCCCCCTCTTCCTTCTGCCCCTCCAGAAGCAGTCAGGCAAACGTTATTAGTGTCAACAGGTAGGATATGCCACGCTGGGGTAAGAAAGAATGCAAAGCTTCTTAGACGTTTTATGAGGGGAAAAAATAGCCACAATTCTTTTCAGTAGATCCCTGCTGCCATGAAAGCGCTCATGACGAACGGGATTTAAAAATATAAAAGCTGATCGATAAAGGCTTGTTGGCCATTCAGTGTTCGGCGTAAGTGATCTTTTGTCTTTGATGAGTCTTTCACTGAGAGCATCAAAGTACGAGATGAGTCATACGAAATATCCCCTGTCAAAGAGGCAATACCTCAGTGTATTAAAGCACTTCTGAAAGACCAGGGAACGGTTAAAAAAGATGAATGTTGCTATGGAGATGGAATTTCATGGGAAATCTTCTATGTAATCTGGTTTGCCTGCAAAAGGGTCATTTCATGTCAAATCGGAAAACTAATCACTACTGACGTATTGACGTATAAGGTGCAATAGCAAGAGTTATTTGATTGCAAAATGATGCATGACGTAGACAGTGGCGTTCTGCTAAAATAGAAAATTAGGGAATGGAAAAACGCAGAAAAAAAGCGGGAGGAAAATATACTCCATCTAATGCACATAACCTAAGTAACCCTTTTGTTGTGCTGGGCGATAAAACGATCTCGATATAAATGTGATGACGATAACGATGATAAACTAAGCTATAAAATTCGATCATACTTGTTTGTCCACTATGCGACAGCGCGTTGAGATAGACAGTATCTTTGGCCAATCACGTAGCTTGGCATAACGCCAGCACAACAGCCAATCGCGCCCAATGATGCAAATTTGCCCATAACACACGAAAAAGCTGCGTGGTAAACATTAGTGGTCGCGTGCCAAGATATACTTAACGTTCAGAGCGCTTATGCATGCGCATCATGGCTGGCACGCGTTCTCAGCGTTCTCTTGACGCATCCGCTGAGCATGTCGTCATAAATTTATGAGAGTTGCAGAACCTCTTGAAAAATTGGGGCGGCTGTATGTTAATGTTTTGCCACGTGACGTCAGCGTCGTTGTTTACTATCAACACGGCTGAACGGTTTCGTCATTTTTTTGCACCTTTGTAACATCCGAATGCAAATAATTTTTTATCCTTCTCATTTCACAGCGAAATGTTTTCTCTCACTGCCGCTTTCTACTTCTTCCTCTTCTTCCGTCAATTAACGGCAGACTGGACGCTTTTATGGCGTACACTGCCACCTGTTGGAGTCCTCAAGATTAAACGCAAGCGCACCCGTCACGTAGCGTTGAGTATGTCGCGGCCCTTAGAAAAGATGCCGCGGTGAGTGAAAAAAGGCGATGAAAATGCAGCGCTTTACAGTTACGGCGGACGCTTTGACAACAAATGCCACCTGGGAAAAAACTAATAAAATACGAACGTGAAAGTACCAGATGACGCTTTTCGTAACTTAGCAACAACAAGCACCGAGAAAGCGCTCTGGAAGTGAGGTGTTGACAGCTCTCTTTAGCTGTTCTTTGGCAGCGGCAATTTTTTTTCCCCCAGTTCTCAGGGCTCTTCAAGTAGAAATTTGTTGAAAATTATTAGTTTAATATTGTTTGATTATTTTAACTTGTTCATTCAGTCTGTATAAGAATAATAAAAAAAAAACATTAAAAAAAACACAATATGACAATATATCGTGATAATTATCGAAATCGATCAATATGACAAAAAATATCGTGATAATGTTTTTGGTCATATCGCCCAGCTCTACCCTCTTGCCTATTTTCCGGCCAGATGTTCATACGCACAATCACCTGATTCAACTTTCCTGCAAGAATGAAGAGCATTTCATACCCATTTCATAGATTGGACATGCAACATGGAAAGGTTTATGGAGCATGTCCTACAGCGTGTGAGAACGCCCAACGTGGGTTCATGTGTCTCCTCACCATGATAACAGCCTCGGGGTAGATGGACTCGGTAACTACATCGCGGTTGTGTGTGATGTACTCCACCATCTCATTCAGGCCGGCCCGCTTCACCTCCTTGTACTTGAGATCGCTGAGCGGATCCGTGACGAAATCAAAGAGTACGCAGCACTGGCGCAGCTTCTGGACAAACAGCTCCTCTCTGTCGATGGGTGGGGCATCTGAAAGGCACAAACAAAAGATTACAAAGATGAAAAGAGCAAAGTGAAGGCATTCAGTCTTTCACGCCAGAAACACAAAGCTTCATTTAAACTTCAAGATTTAAATAAAAAGAATCTGCCGTGCAATATAAAGTGCCGTTTTGAATCGAGGCTATGAGCTCGCTGATAACCGAATCAATGTATCGTTACACTCCTGTTGTTTACCACAGTACCATTTCGGTGACACACCATTAGAGTCCCACTGCCCCCTCTTCTCACCCCGAACATAATGACGGCGGTGACCCTGTAGGTCGATGGCTCGTATGTCTCAGTGCCTGCGAGGGCATGTGGAAAATAACACTGCTCTGTCAAGCCAGCACGCCACACATTATGTCTCCAGCCTCCCTTGATACTGCTCTGTTATTTTTCTGTTCCCGTCATCTGATCTGACTTTAGTGAGCTCCCTGTGTTTCGAAAAATCATGTTTCTCACTGTTAAAAGTTGAAATGAACACAAAAACATGAATAAATAAATCCCGGAAAAGTATGAATGCAACGTCTATTTAAAGATCTTTCAAAACAGACCATAACTTTCTGATTCTCTCCCATACACATAAACACACACAAGTAGAAAGGCTTGTAAGACCCGTTTGTTGAGGGACTCTACAACACATTCTTACAAATGTAATTTGCAATCAAGTTTTAACAACCTAATGAAGGGGATTTCGCCCAGGAGACATTTTTGACAGTGAAATCCTCTGCGGTAATGAGAAGGTAATCGGGAAAGGACTGAGGGATTGATCCACTTTTAAGCAAAGCTGAGAACAGAACGATGGACTGAAATCTGGGGCACAGACGACAGCTCCAATGAATCTATATTAAACTGGATCCGCAGAGCGTCACTCTGCAACATCTCTAACCGAAACCACAATCGCTGTTTCAGGCCCTGCAAACTAGACAGAACCCACCGCTATTTTAAGCAAACTGACTTCCCTCAGTATATCTTTTTAAATATTTTGGCAGTTGAATAATCTCCAACAGCAAAATAAAAATGCATAAGAAAAATCTAAACACAACTGCAGTATTTCATCAGATTTCACTGATATTACCACCTTCTGGGACACCTACCTTTGTGAAATATAATGGCTAAAAGACAAAAAATGTAATTCCAAGAATGGCACCTTGCCAAGTACCTATATACAATTTTAACACTCCTGGGGTTTGAGATATTCGTGTGAGAAAGGAGCCCTTACGCAATAGCTGCAGAATGACTCTGAGAATATTCTGTGGAGGAGGACAGGAGAAGCAAAAAAGGGAAATAATGATCTTAACTATATACACTGTGTGGACGAGTCTTGGGACACAGAGCCATTACACCTTCAGGAACTTTCAGGACGTCACAACTCTAAATCCATCCCCATACCATCGTTCCTCCTTCAAATTTAGCATATTCCGTCCACTACTTCTGTCCATTATCTAACAAACCTTTTTAACATTCTACCCACACCGTTATCTCTGCTGGCTTTAAAAATTGATTTTAGCACCATCATGACATAGTGTAGATTTTACAACATCTAATAAAATGTCTGAAGTTGGGTGTGATTATCTCCAAGTTGTCGTACCTCCTACAAATCAAACAGGTAAGTGAGAGAAGCCCTTGAGTTTCACAACTGGTGTTATGTTCTTTCAAACTCATAGCAAAATGCACAGGCCTGTGCCACCTTAAGCGGCCTTTTACTGGTGGCGACGGATGGAAAAGGCCGAGGAAAAGTCAATACATTGTAGTACTGTGATACTGCATCAGTAGGGTGGCACTAAAAATCGATGTTCACATTAGATTTTTGAAACACCACTGTTCATTGTAAGATGCATGAGAGGAAAAAATAAAAAAGGGTCCAACAGTCACAAGTGCAACGCTGAAACAATCAAAAACCTTAAAGTTATTTTAACACCATAGGCTACATCCTCCTCTCCCAGTTGACTGCACATTGTTACTGGAGTTTCCACATCAGAAGTGCTCTCAGTAATCACAGGTCCTCTGCTGAAGCCTGATTGGGGGATGATTACATGCTTAATTGTCAGTGGTGCTGGCTCATCGAGAATGGGATTTGACTACTAAAGAGTGGCTCTGTTCCAACAAATCCCACTGTTTATTTCCAATCACACTGATCATAATCATTAATTAGGATCATCATGATCGGTTTCAGATTTGTGACTTTTTTTTGAACATAAAAGCAATCGTAATTAAAAGAATCACAAATATTCTTCAAATAAAATACTTTCAGTGATTTAACTTACTTTTTATTGTAATAATCCTCAGATCTATTTAACAAGAGGCACTATTTTAACAGCATGTTTGATAGATATCATCTCAGTTATGTAACTTCTACCATTATAGGTAACTGGCACAAAACAGTACGGGAACGGGAACAAAATATGACAAGACCAAATTTAGCCCCACAGACCCAAGAGGATCTTTGAAGATCCCAACTGAAATGAATAAAACTGTGTGGCAGACTTGTAACTGAATACAACAGGCTACTATTTATGGTATATTATTAATATCCTTGAAGTTTTAAGAGAATAAACAGTGCTGGGATATTATCCAAACAGTTTATCACCATAAAAGGAACTCAACCTTCTTTTCTCTTTCTTAAATCGGTCTCTCTCCATCTTACATCCTTCGTCATTTTGAGATACAGAAATCTGACTCCGAAAAATCTGGTTGTAGTTTTTAGATTAATTAAACCCTCTCCGTACAACATTAAAAGTCCTTTAGGGCTAGAACATTTACAGCATTTATCAGCCACTCTTAACCTGCGAGACTTTCATTTCCAAGTTACAAGGACAGTCTTCCTGAAGTACCTGTAGTTACAGGTCTTGCTCAGGTGCCCAATGGTGGTTTCAAACTCGACTGGGATTCGAACCATCCAGTCTTATGGTCACCAAGACATGGTTTCACTCCCTCGGATTACTGAGCCACCACTGCCCCACAAATTTTGTTGTGCATAAAATGTAGCTCAACAAGCTTCAGCAAACTTTATCAGGATGTAGCTTTAGCACTGCAACATGTTTCCATACATTTTATGAACAGAATGTAGGATATTTAACACTGCACAAATGATAATCAAACATACCAAGGTGGCTACATCAAGCAAACATCAACCTCAACTTGGTCCGAGGGACTTGGTCTAAGTCTGCAAATTCAATCTAAACAGATTTCAGAATGTGAAGTGCCCCCAGACACACTTCATGCATTATGAGGACTGGAAAATTTCTCCGTGAGGCACTGCTTGGTTAAGAGTAGAACAAAGATCAGTGTCGCTAAATAGAGAAGAAACGAGTACTAAAGAGTGCAACCTTTGTTTCATTAACGTATTAAAGCAAAAACAGCAATACTTGTACTCAGCCCAGCCGCACCCTTCATACTATGAGGACACTTTGCCATCACATTACAATGTATGAAACAAACAAAGGGGGGTCTTGATTAAACAATTAGCCCATATTATGGATAATATTGTCTAATAATGCAATTTATTGTCTAATTTATTCTGTGTTCCTAAAGCTTCTGTTGATTATAAGCACCTCCTTGGATCAAAACACGGGCCATCTCATGACGAGATAGGAGCCCATACGCAGCCCAAGGTCACTGCTAAACAGCAGTCAGGCAGTCATGAGACACAAACTTCACCTTAGGGGCCAAAGTGCTCCCCCACTGTCCCGAAAACAGGCAACCAGCACTCAGACCCACACTGTTAACTTTCAGAAGAAACGCAAGCAATGAGCAGGGGATATAAAGGACAGATTTATAACATTTATCAGAATTTGTCTGCCCACAATCATACCTCGTAGAGGACGGCCAAAATGTTACTGCAACACCAGACTCTTGGCAAAAAAAAAAAAAAGTGTGCTTAGAAACCTCACAAAAGTAAATCCCACAATGAGATTCTCTGGATCCCATTTTGCACAAAAGCAGGAAAGAGACCTCAAGGCTTCCTCTGTTTGTTTGCCATGTGGATTTCCAGAACTGGTGCCAGACTGCTAATAGCATGCGCCGGTTGGACCTAAGTGTTGACAGTCTCATAAACAAACGAAGAGACAGACGTCACACACAAAGTTTGCTTCAGCAGTTTGATGGTGTGTCTGCATGCACGGACCAAACACGTTTAGCGAAACCCGAGATATTATAACACCTTCTATTAGTACCCAAAACTGACTTTGGCCATAACACAGCTCTACTGCTTTAATATACAAGAAATACAAAAAGAAAACTTTCCAGCATTGTAGCTCCTCTCCATAACGATCCCTGCCTGAAGGTAGAGTTAATGATTGAAATGAAATGAAGAGCCAACTCCATTAGTTTAGCACTGCAGTGGCCGGATTCAATTTTGAACGTCCATACATGTGGTCAGTAGCAAAATGCAGATTTACATTTACAGCATTCTGTAGATTCTCTAACCACTGCAAGTTCAATTTCCTAATTACAGAGACAATCTTACCACAACAACTCGAGGTTAAGGTGTCTTGCTAAAGGGCTCAAAGAGGGGAGCGCTGGAGTTAAGACAAAGATGGATTTGAACCTACAACCTCCTGGTCCATGGATGAATAGTATGCCACTAGACCCCCACTACCCCCCTCCATCCCAAAACATTTGGCGACTTAAATAATCTAACAAATTTACACTGCAGTGAAAATGTTAGTGTTTGTCATTTCCCATCTAAATAAACCTGGAAAAAGGTAAACTGGTTTCAAACGGCGGTGGTGATCGCAGTTTGACAAGGTCATCTTATGCAACACAGTTGTACAGAACAAAAGAGAGACACAAACGGGAAAGATTCCAAACCACCAAAGCAAAGATTATGGGAGGGGGAAAACAAAGAAACTTTGGGAAAAACTTTAGCTGAGCTCATATGACAATGCCAAGGAGAGGGATGCTGCTGAAAAAGAAAGCTAAACTGGCTGGTTTACTTTACCCATTTTGAAAATGCTGTAGCAAGAGTTACTAATGTATTAGCTTTGATCAAAAGAAGCTACATTTCCATATCAAAGCGTTCATCTCCATTCACAACAGTTGAACTGGACAGGACCATGTTTCCCATTTTTGGGGATTAAAACAGCATGAATTTATTACACTCGGATCCTAAAACAAAACTGTAAGTTATGTGTCAGTGCTTGAAACACGTTTTTACTGAGCTATTCTGAAAACAGTTAAGACTTAAATGCATAATGTCAAAACTCCAGTTACTTGAAAAAGCCAATGTCTAAAGTGCACAGTTTCCATTCACAGGGATATTCCAACTTTCACAATGAAAAAATATGGACATGTGAACAAAACACTTTCTACTTTATAACTGAAGCACACTTTTATGCATTTTAGGTGTACTACAAATATGATTATTGGCTGTAATCATGATTAGCTCACACCATGAGACATAAACAATACAATTTTTAACAAATATTGAACCGTTATGAAGGTTTGGAAAATGGCAACATTCTGAAGGAGCAAAAGAAACTACAGTTGATGTAGTATAGATTGTTGTACATTAAACTGATTAGAATACATGTCTATTTATTAATTGTGATGATTTCTACTGTTCACTTCACTGGCTGTATTGAAGTCAGTTTAGTTAATGGGTGGAAGCAACTAACCCCACACAGAGAGCAAACACATGGCAGAGAGCCCAATTCATGATTAATAACCATGAGTTAGCATCAGATGATGTGCAATGGACATAAATTAATCATACACGCTTCTCTATGACCCAGTCAGGACAAAGGCACCAGACTATAAAGCCATCTAGAATTAGGGGGTAGGCTGCATTTTCACATCAGCAAAACGGAGCAAGTTACATCTGTGTCCCTTTCTGTATGTCACACAGCGGGGAGCCTAAATGATCTGCATGGAGTGTTGTGACGAGCTTTCACTGTCCTACTTATTGCAGACACTTGCACTGCTGATCCAATTACTGCCAGTGAGTCGTCATGCGCTCCGTCTCACTTTATGTCTCTCTGCATGGCTACGCTTTCAACGGACAAGCACCCGAGCACAACATGAAGGCAGAAGGAGAATGACAGAGAGAAACGCTTAGGTTTGTGATGGTTAGAAAGGTTAAAGAACGGATAAACCTTGAGTATATGATCACTGGTATCACCATTTGTTCCAAATCGACAAATCTCATGTCATAAAAAAAATACATTGATAGGATAGTCAGAGGCATGACTGTGTTTAAGTATTAAGCAAAAGTTGTTGGCTCCGCCAGTAAAAGTGAAGTGACTTGAATCAGTAATAGCCAAGAGCTTCCTAAAATTCTAACAGTTTGATGCAATCCAATGAACTTTTCTTTGAAGTCAAACAACACTTTTGTCCACAGTCTTTTGGGCTTTTGCAGTCCCACTGAAAGACTGCATCACGGCTTTCTGTCAGTGACCAATTGTCATTAAGTGACAAGAAACGGGACAGGACCCTGCGTTTACACTATTTGTAGGCTCTGATGAAATAATATGCACTACTGGTGTATGTTGTAATACAACACTAGACCAAAAACCTGATAATTGCAGTGGCCTCCATACTGCACCATTACTCGAAAAGGAAAAAAGCATCTCTGGTTTAAGTTCTCCATCATACTGCAAACGCATCAGTAAAAGTTACTCACTAAACCGAAATATCAAAACTAATACTGGCCAGTACCAATTCTACCAACATGCTTAACCACTCCATATGATGAAAAGACCAAAAAAAAGCCCCGTTGTACCTTTGAGAGCAGGAAGCTTCTGCAGCTCGCGGTTCTTGCTAAGGTTAAAGCGCGAGGAGCTCTGTCGGCGCTCCTTCTTCACAATCTGTGGGCCGCCTGAGTACTTTATTTTGTTGAGTTGAGTCGGAGGTGGGGTGCTGTTGCTGGGACGCTTGCTGGCCGTTTGCTGCTGCTGCTGCTGTGCAGGGGCAAAGAAAGAGTTCAAGTAAGGCTTAGCATGTGAATGCTTATCGACACACCTCCAAGTCACCTCGGGTTTTATTGATTTATATGTTGGTTCCAACCGTAACACGATAAAAAGAGACGCAGACTTATTTTAACAAGCACACACAAATTGTCAATTCAGGGTGAGTCCATCACTGAACAGATCTGGCATGGTCTAAATCATGAATGACACCACTGTGTGAAGCTGAGACTTATAATAAATACTGGGTCTTCCAGTTCATATTGCGAGGCACTCGGGACAATAATGAGACATATTGTTCTGGTAAGCAGCTGCTTTTCAACAAAAAAAAAAAAAAGGATAAAAGGAAAGCATTAGACATTCATAATTAATTTGCTGTTTTGTTTCCACCATTACATGAACATGCTTTGATGTACAAATTAAGTAAAGCAAATTGGTTCAATAACACAGGGACTTATATTCCTAAATTAGCCTTAATTTTAGGCTTGGGTGAAGCACGTGATCTTTAAAACCCCCCACATTTGTGATGAGAGCAGTACCATTCTGACATTACAGTATAGAAAAATGTAGTTATTTGAATAAAACAATAACTCTTATGATCTATAATCATAAACTGTGTATGGACATAAGAATTATAGTGAGCCACTACAACAAAAATACAGGTGTTTTGTCTCCAAAACTAAACCAAGAAATATTGCTCAAACATTCACCACACAAGCAACCATCAGTTCAAGCCTGAGCACATGTCAAATACATATTAAGACCTGCCCGAGTTTGCATGGCTGATTTAGACTCAAAATAGATCTGATCAATAACCTTCACCCTGTGCAACATCAACATCTCTGCTGACGAATAACAATAACATTGGCAAGATGGCAGACGCATAAAGCTTTAGTTATTTTTTTCAGTTGCTGTGGCAGATAATGAATAGTTGACCAACCAAGAAAAGTTGTCCAAACCAAATATCTCTAGACATTTAAAAGCCTGAGGTGGTTTCAGGTTAATATAATATTATTAACACACAAAAGCAAGCTCCAGTTACTGCTGTCCCCCAGCAGCTCATCTACTTCTGGTATATCACAACAGATGACAATAAAACCTATCTGCACTGTTATCACTTAGTTACTGCATATCCTAGTAACTTATCTAGCACAAATGCAATTACTCGAATCCCAGAGATGTGCCTTTTTGTAATTAAATCAAATAGAGCATGATCTATTTTTGTAGACCAAATAAATCTGATGTTAAAAGAAAATATTTCACAGTATCATGCAGTAGTTAAATTACTCCTCTATCGTGGACTGATCCCTGACTAGAACAAGGCATTCAATACGTGCAACGACAACTAAATGAAAATAAAACACTTTGTACTGTATTTAGTGAAAAATCAGTAAAACTAAGGAAATATATGCACAGCAAGAGAGAAGTTTCACAGGCACGGTCTTTCTTCATGTGCTCTCGACCGAGTCCACTCTCACTCAGGTCAGCTGCTCCAGCCGCTCCCTCTCTGGCCAAACATACTGTAATGATGATCATACTCCAGAGCGCTAATGGTCCTTCATGAGCAATACACAATTATGGATTCAGGAAACCTGGCTTTATCAGCATTAACTGATCCAGTTACGCTCCCAGAATTACAGCCTCTGGAAAATTTGTAAAACCAGCCTTTAAAAGAAGTTAAAATGTACAGTATTTGTTTTCTTTGCCATAAATAAATCAGGTTCTAATGCCTGAAATGTTTGCATTTTAACTTTAGTTTTCTTTTCTTTTTCTTAATGTATTGTTGGCACTTTTACTGTACTTGGTGCATTTGCACTTTTATTTTTTATTTTAAATTTACTTTAAAAGAAATTGCTCATTTTATTTCTGAAAAGAACCCTAATGACATAGGTGCAAGAAACTACTACGTTAATAACGTTACGTTACTACGTTAAGATCTCAAATGTACAAAGAGCAATTGCCACAGAAACAGACAAGCGCATTTTAGGATCAATCCAAAATTATCTGTAATTTGGCAAGAAGTGTAAAGGCATAACATAACGCTTATTACTTATATTCTTCCCCTCATTACCTCGTCAGAATTTTCACTTGCAGCGTCCTTTCCACCGCTGACGTTACTGTTCTTGGTGCTGCTTTTTGCAGACTTCGGGGATTCCTGCGAATCATATGCAAAACAAGGTCTAATTAAAGAAACTCCGAAAGGACACATCATCATGCAGTTACTTCACACTGCATCCTCACCTAAATAAGTGACCGCACTGGGGCCCTGAGTTGCCAGTGCACCATAAGCCAAACTGGCATCCTGCTATGGGTTTATAGTAATAATACAGCTTTACTCTGACAAGCTTTGAATAGCTTTGCGCTCTAATTGACTTCCATACACCGGTCATCTGTATTATGGCTTTCAGGCTAAATAGGTTAACTTAAGAGTGTTACTATATGCGAGGGGGAAAAAGGTACAGCTTGCACCAGGCTGTGTTACACATCACCATCACCCGGCATAAAAAAAAATCAACGCTGATAAATCTGCGATTAGACAGATTTTGCGTCTCGACTATTTGTGTGAGAATAACTGTTAACTGGCAAGTAGAGGTCTGGTTAGCTAGCGTGCTAATGTCAATAACACATATCCCTCCAAACCTCTGAATTATGTTGCCTAGTTAGTAAGTTAACGCTGGCTTAATTAATTCAATGGGCATATTGACTAAACTGGCCTAACCATGTCCATATTTCCATGTCTAACCTTGCTAGCTTAAAGGAAGACGAGAAATATTAGCACACCCGATTCGCGCTTCACTAGCGTTAGTCGTTGCGCTAACAGTTAGAAGGCTAACGATTAGCTTTAGCTCGCGACAATTGCTAACTGCTTAGGCCTCGGTGCAAAAAGACTGTCCGCTGTTTTATCAGTATACACCGTAAATTAACTTCCGTCGCGTTATTAGCAGACACAACGGTTTTATTCCAAGCAAGGCGACAGATCATTTACCTTCTCTTTTTTCGTTTTGTTCGGCATTTTGCGCAGGTTGTTTTTCGCGGTGCCTCGGTGACAGACTCGCCAGCACTCGGGCGCTCAGACGGTTCCCCCTCCAGCCCACTGCAGCCTCAGAGGCCCACAAATTTCTCATTGGTCCTTCAGAAGCGACGCGGCCTGGAGACAAGGCGAGAGGATTTTGCCATTGGTCTCGTTTTCCCCCCTCTAATTAAATCTGGCGACCGGGGAGGAACAGCGCTCTTCGTTACAACTCAGAAAAAGCTCACTTGCGTTTGCCCTTATAGCATGCGATAAGCCTTTGTGGAACACTACACTAATATAGAATATCCTGGGAAGGCACTGTACTGTTTTTCAAATATCAACACTGTAGTCCAATTAGGATCTCAAGTGTAAATTTGGGGACACGGATTAATGATTTAGTATGCCTGCTGTCTGTATACTTTAGACAGTAAATTGTATGATATACTAATATAGTGTAAACTGTTGAAATATACTCAGCATTATGGAAATTTTGCCTTACATTAAGAAACCTAGCAACTCAATGAAAGTATACAAACACGAGGACTGTAGCGAGTCATGCACAAGTGGTTATAACTTGTTTACGGAGACACCATTGACCAGAGCAAAACTTCCAAATCTATATGGAGCACATTACTGTTGTCAATACATGTGTCAAATGTTAAATATTTAGGTCATTAGGACAGCTTGATAACATAAGATTGTGGTTTGTCCTCGGAGCTGTCAACAGAAATAACGCACGTCGGTGTTGTCCTTAGCGAAGCGAAAGATGTGTACATCGGTTCGGTAAAGTTCCTTGAAAACCCAGCAATCCGGCTTTAAGCTGGTCAGTTTATGTTGGTTGGTTTATGTTGATTTGGCATTTGCCCTTTTCTCTTTACCAAAGCATCCTTTACCAAAACGCCGTCATGAATGGACCAAATCTATGCTGGTCTTTTCATCAGGGACAGGATGGATCCTTATTGCTGCTTTTCACGTTTTAAGTTTAATGTATTTCACTGTAAATTGTACATTGTGACTATAAGACAAGCTTTAATATTTGCAACATCAGATTTTAAAAAAGCATTAAAAGCAAAAGGTTTGCCTTAACTAAAATGTTAAAGGCTGATTCATATTGCTGTGAAGCCAAAATGAACTAGCGCCATCTATTGGTGCTTATGAACATATCCATGTCATGCATTTTTGATGCAACAAGGTAAACCGAGACAAGGTGACTCAGTAAGATTTTTTTTATTTCAAAAACCACAGAAACAAGGTGCATTACCATTAACTTATGCATTAATTATGGTGGGTCGGTCCATTTATTAAAGTACAACAAAACAACGTAGGCTGGGGTGTAAAACCTAAATCAATAAATGAAAATGCACCATAAAATCTCCTCTCTCTCTCTCTCTCTCTCTCTCTCTCTCTCACACACACACACACAAAGTAACTTACCTTTTATGCACTTCATCACTCATCGTCCCGTGATAAAATACTGCCAGATAATTTCAATATTGTTCTCAACAAAACACTGATGAACACAATACAGTTCCCATGTCTTTCAGGTTTCCTTTAAGCACATCATACATTCCCATTTAAAATACTGTGTTAGGCAACCTCAGATATTTGGACTTAAAAAGACTTTTCTCTGTCCAAAGCTGTAATCACTAGTAATTAAAGCACAGCTACTGCATGCAGTGATTGTTGGATAAAATGAGCCAAACTACACAGCATGATGCCACAGAGAAAAAACTAAAATACTTCATTCATATTTTCGTGCACATATGGCTTTTCAACATTGATGACAGTGTACTAAGGCATTAACTAAAGCTCAGTGCCCACATCATTTCTCATTCCCATTTATACCATATTAGCTAAATTCAGTTTTGCCTGCTTAAAAAACAACTGCCTTAAGCTACTGAAAGATTGAAATATTCAGCATTTAATCCAAGGGATAACCCTTTAGATTGTGTTTAAAATAGAATTTAAAAAGACAAAAAAGGGAAACAACTGTTTATTTGAACTACACCTTCTACAGTAGTAACTTCGGAATAACAATTTCAAAGTAAAACTGACAGCATACAGTACTTTAAGGATCATAACAGCAGGTTCTACTTCTAAAGAGAGTGAAAAACAAAAAGCAGGGACACCCATAACATTTTAAAACTTCTGACTTCCTGTCTGATGAGTTGTCAAGAGAACACATGACAAAATATGTATGAGTAATTGGATATCATAATTTTTGTCCTTACAGCATGATCTCCATAAGACTTTTCTCTTCCGACTCTGGATCTCCCATGCTCCTGTATTAAAATATCTTTTATTTATTGGACCACAGCAACAGAATGAATGGATTTAAACTATGACAACTACACTCAAGCACATGGTATAAAATATTTTACATTACCTTTCTTAACAAAGGAACCCTTTTCAGCTGCAAATAAAGTATGGGGAAAAAGCATGTAGTTCAAGACTCTGTACATGGTGAAATTCAATTGAACATTTTACTTGTAATAATGGTTGATTACTTGAGAAAACGTTCATTATTTCATTGGAACCTCCTTTCCAGCACCCACTTGAATGAGTGCTTGACAGTCCTTCATTTCACTAGCATTACCTGCCAAAAGGTTAGGAAAAGACATGAAACACCTTGACTGAACAGAGGCAAAATAAAAAGTTAAATGTAATGTTACTGAAACATTTAGAGGTTTCATGCATATCCCTAAACCTACTGTTTGAAGGTCCATTACAATGGCTCGAAACTGAACTCAAATGTGTCCAGGTTAATTTGCTCGGTGAAAGAACCTGGTGGTGGGGAAAAGGAAACAGTAAGAACCTCCTCTGGATTTAGAGGATTCCCCTCATCCTGGTTATCACTTGTTTCCATAATCACAATGTTCTCCAAGATTTCAGAGTTGACCTCACATTCTAGAGTGTTCACCTCTGTACTGTAACCTAAACCCTCCATACTTTCACTGATCTCTTCACTTTTGGTCATTTCCAATGTCTCAGTGTCTTTACCAGCTTGAGTCCCACTGCTCGAGTAAAGTTCCTCCTCAGCTGGTTGTTCACAAGTTGTTGCTTGATTCATAGGTTGTTCTTGACACTTTGATTCTTTTAAATCATTTGAATCTTTTGGGTGAGGGTCCTGAACCTGCTGAGAAGCTTCAGCTTGAGCGCTGGCCTGAGTTCCGGAATCAGTCTCAGGTGCCGTTTTCTTGCCCACGCTGGTGCCAGCCATCATACTGCTGCCGCTGTAGAAAATATCAAACAAGTCTTTCGCCTTCGCTGCAGCCAGGGTTGGTTTAGGCTTATTTGATTTCAAAGAGTCATTGGCTTTGGCCTGTGACTTTGGTTGAGGAGGAGGACGGACCAACACAGTAAGGTTTTGTTCTTCCTCTGGTACGCCAGGAGCAGCTACATCAGACTTGAGACTCACTACACATTCCACGGAAGGCGTCGGCTGAACTGTCACAACTTCCTTTTCTATGGGTGATGGAGGTGGAACAGGAGTGGTTTTTGAGGTTGTAGTGGGAGTAGGATCGGTGGAGTCACCACTTACGGGGTTCAGCTGCAGGTCTTCGCCCCCAAATGCTTGGGAACTCAGATTAGCTGACAAAACGGGCTCTTTCATTTCAGTCTTGGTTTTTGCAGTGTCGTTCGAGTCCTCTGAGGTGATCGGGTTAAGAGGAACTGACTTGCTCTGGACCCCTATGTTGGTCTTTCTCAGAATATTGGTAGGAGGAGGAGGAGGCAAACTGGGCCGAGGTTTTGGGCTGAGATTTTGGTTAAAGGCAAGCCATTCGTTGGACGGCGGGATAGCCGTCTTACCAGACAGTTTGATGGCAATGCTCTTGGCAGCAGCCACGGATTTAGCAAATGCGTCAGCGTCCGTAGCTTCATCCTGAGCTGCCGCTGCTTCATCTTCCTTTATGAACTGTGCAGCAATTTTTTCCGCTTCCTTCTCCAGTGCTGTCTTTTCAGGCTTCTTCCAGTTGAACTTTCCAAAGGATGGCCGGACTGTGGAATCCTCACTCTTTTTGCGAAGCTTGGCGAAAATGGCTGGATTTGGCCCACACATGACTTTACGAGGCTCACTGGGTTTCTCAGGCTCAGTTTTGCCATCTTTCGCAGGAGCAGCTTCCTTCTCGTCTTTATGCCGACTTGGTGCGTCTTTCTGCCGCTGCCATTTGTCTTTTTTCTCATATGTGGTCCTCTCCTCCTCATCATCTTCCCATTTAGACTTTGGCCACTTCACCCCCTCTTCCTCCCTATATTTTATTTTCCCTTCCTCAGCTTCACGGCCATATTTAGATTTCTTTTCATCATCTCTACCATGCTTATATCTTTCGTCTTCCTTCTTGTATCTGTATCGGTCATCTTCCTTGTATTTGTACCTGTATCTGCCTTCGTCATATCTATACCTCTCCTCCTCATCTCTCCTATGCCTATACTTCTCTTCCTCGTCTTTCCTGTACTTGTTCCTCTCCTCCTCCTCCTCTCTTGCATACCTGCTACTGTCCTCCTCTTCCTTCCTATATTTGGTGCGCTCACACTCTTCCTTTAAAGATTTCGGTTTATTTTCTTCCTTTCTGATGTTTTTTGCTTTTGGTTCCTCCTCCTTGCTGTGCTTAATTCTATCCACATCATCTTTGCCTTTGAAATTTTTGACATCTTTGGCAGACTTTTTCTGATCCTCTGGGGAGTCACCACCATCACGTTTGCGTTTGAGATCAGCCTGCTTCCTTTCGCTCTCCATGCCAGCCTGCCGATCCAGGTTCCTCCTTTGTTCGTACAGAGGGTTCTCAAACATTTGTTTCTGAATGATGAAATAAGACCGCTGTTAGTCATCATCGGACACAAACGTAAAGAAAAATAAGTAGTTAAGGCAATTCACATCCAAACTAATATTGGATTTGCTAATAAAACGATTGAGTGAGTGATTTGTCATTGTGAACACACCACAGCACAGCACACTGTGCATCACAACAAAATGTGACCTTTGCATTTGACCCATCCGTGAAGGAGCAGTGGGCAGCCAACATGGTCAGTGGCCAGGGAGCAGTGCTTGGGGACAGTGCCTTGCTTATGAGTATCTCAGCAATACCTTTACCGGTCCTGAGAGTCGAACTTCCGATCACAGGGCGAATGTCCTAACTGTTATGCTATCAACTGCCCAAATTATTGCATCCAAATCTGAACCTTTTTCTTGAAGCAAACTAAAAACATGCCAGTCTCGCAGTCTTTCTAAATATGCTTGTGAAATTCTTCACTAGAAACCATGTGCAGTAGAGCTTGGCCAATAAATGGGCGCCTCTTTCCAATTTAAGGTCTGGTCTTTTAATCAGGAATAACTACACTATAATGCAAAACCTATGTTTTGTGTTTCCGGAAACAAATAATGGATTTTTATCTTGATATGTCAAATATTTTATCAGTCAGACTCTAGTGTCGTAGAATTCAAAGCTGACCATTGTCGGAGAAATACAAATTCTTTATAAAGATAATAAAAATCTCTTTTTATATACAAAATATCCCAGTGGACCTGGGTCTAACTACCACAAGCAACCAGGGTTAATTATTTATTAAATCCAAAATACTATTGATATTTTAAAAATCACCTTGTATTTCTCATTGTGTGCATAAGAGGTGACGTGGGCCTCTGCACAAATAGGGTCGCCAAAAAAGTCCTCACACAGCTGGCAATAAAACCCCCTCACAGGAATCAAAAATTCGGAACCTGAAAGAGAAAGACATCCAAGAAATTTACAGAACAAAACTCACAAAACCACAGAACTGAAAAACTCTCGGCCTTGCCACCATGTTCCTGCACTGCGATAAGGCAGCATCAACTCTGAGTATGGGAACACTGTAAGCATAAAATAATCTTGAGAAATTCTATACATACAAACAATATATTACTGTTTTAAGTCGATGTTCTGGATGTTATACATACCTTTTGCAGGTTTAGAAATGGGTTCAGCTTTAGAGTGCTTCTTTTCACTCTTTTCAGATTTTTCGGCCCAAGGTCTGTCATAAGGATCTAGAGACTTTAAGTAACAGACAAAATGCATGAGCAAATTATTAAAAAGACAATTAAAATCTGAGTAAAAGGCGAATATGATGTGAGAAGACACACATACCTTCCTGTGAGTTTTGGAGTGCAAGTGTGTGAAAAAATCAAACATGGAACCACTAGTGCTGTTGCAGTTTTTGCACCAGTGGTTTCCTGCATCGTAATACTCAAACAGTTCTGCAGACGTGTCTGGAATCTGGGCATCAGATGTTGGAACTGGTGTCTTGGTGCCCTAGTTTAGTTTGGAAGGAAAAGAAATTTCTCATGAAAAATCATAAAACCAAGTCGAAAGGGAAAAAAAGGGCTAAAATCAAATACATATGAACACCGAATGCATGGCTTAATTATGTAGAGAACAACTTTGTAAACCCTGATTCCCAATTACTGAAGTTTGTCAAAGCAATCTTACCTTTTCAATTTAGGCCATCAGTGTTCCATCTGAGAGGGAGTAACTAATTGTACTTGCTTTCGAGAGATAATCAGAAATTTGGATTTTTGAAGACCGATAATGAAAAACCAAACACATAATTAAATAAGGATGGAAAAGGTCCAGATACAACTGACCAACATTTCTAAACACTTCCAGGCGCTTTGTCTTATGACAAAATATTTTGAATTCCATGACTGCAAGGGATTTTAGGATCCCTGTGGTTTAAAAAAGAACCACTAGTGTATTTCTGAGGTTTTGGTTCAGCTCATTCCAGTGTTTCAAGGTATTACCAAGAACACACATACTGGCCTACATGCAAAAAAAATCGAAACACGATTCTTTCTTTGTCGATCCAAAATCGATTCATGCATTCCAAAAAATCTATTCATATTTTTCAACTAACGTAATGGCACTAGTTTACTTCCCCTCACCCCCACCCCGCTCCCAACACGAGTTCGACTTGCCAATGCTATAGATGGCGTGATGTGAAAATCCGTCCCGATAGACTTCCCATGCGTGAGCATGAAGGAAATGAAGTCAGTATGCATACTTTTAAGAGAGCCGGTTCTTAAAGCTCAGCTCACTAAAAAGAGCCAGTTCTTATGGCTCCCAAGCGGCTCCTCAGATTTTTTTTGCTTAACTTAATTTATTACCAAAAACAAATCAATCAATCTCTCTATCCCTCAGCGTGTATGCTGTGTCTGTAACCCTCAACCCTCCCCTCCTGCTCAGTGCGGACACACAGACGCCACAACACATCATATAGTTGACTAATCACGTAAGGGGGGAAAAAAACAAAAACAAAACGCAGGCAGGAGCTGGCTCCGATCGTTCACCTCAAAGAGCCGGGTCTAAGAGGCGATTCATTCATGACCAACACATCACTAATGCATACACATGCATTACATTTAGTAAACTACATTTGATTCAGTGTGATTTTTTTGTTGATCTGCCACAGTCAAATGGGAAAAGTAATGCAAAACAGCAATCTGGGAAAAAAACCATCTCTGTATTGAATCATGAATCCTTTTATATCGTGAACTGATTCTGAATCGAATCGAATCATGAAACATTCTGAATTGTGCACCCCTAGTGGCTCTATTACAAAAAAAGGACAGCATTTAGTAACCACAGAAGTGTTGTGAAAAGGTTTAAACAACACTCATCTCATGTGATTCTCAGTGTTCTCACTGAATAAAAAGAGATCAATCAGGAACATTGCTGTAAGAAAATGAGTCAAATCAGATTGAAATTCATTCACCTCTGGCCTGTTTTGACTACAATCAATACTCTTTAACTAATCAAAGTAATTTGTTTAATTACTATTTATACTGTACTGGATTATCCAGCTAGAGTTAGCGTACTCATTCTACACCTAAAAGATTCACCCAGCTTCTAAAGTCAGAACCGAAAGGATGGACACACTGAAGTCAAGAAAGCTGAATTCTCTTGTTTTCTGAGCTGCAAAAAGCAATGCTTTTCAAAAATGCAACACCCCACACCGAACCAAAACTATTCTATAACATATATCATTATAACCTTAGTGACTAAAGTCTCCAAATTTTATATTTATATATATATATGCACACACACTACACCGAGACCGAACTATTGTACATTGAACAAATTCTATCGTTTCTTATACTGAGAAGCGATAACCTCAATCAGTTTCTAACTCTTTCTGATGTTATTACAAATGAAGTGAATTTTAGCAAAGCTATAGTATGCATCTAAAAGCCACAACAAGTCTGATATTTAGATTACCACAGCAAGTTAGGTGTATAATGAAACATGCGATGTGATTTTAGCCAAACTATTTTCCATGTTACTTTGGTTAAACACTTAATCATAAATATAGTAATAGTAATATAGGGACAAAGTGAACAAATTATTATTATTATTATTATTATTATAAAGCTAAATATGCAGGTATAATATATTTTTTTACCAATTATTTGTCAGAGTGAGAAAAGCTACAAAAGACATAGATCAGAAGATTTACCAGGGCCTTGTGTCTCTGGGCCCTTTGTGTAGGCGCATTAGGAATTCTACCTTATTGCTGGCCGAGGGAGCGGCGGCAGCGGTGGCTTTAGGCTTCTCTGGGCTTCTGTCCGTCTCCTTACATCGGCTCTGAGGAGGCGAGTGCTCACGTTCCACAGTGATCTGGATTTTTTTGTGGTCCAGTCCCAAAATCGTTGCCACCTTGATTAGTTCGTCGTGCTTCTTCTCCGCCGCCTCATGTTCACTGCGCAGAAAGGAGATCTGCTCCATCACATCCTCCTGAAGTCGGCCGAGTTCCATCAGGATGGGGTCCTTGTGTCCGTCTTTCTCCCTTCGCTTCTTGCGCAAGAGCTCCCCTGCGCAACAAAGAAATGAAATGACACAAACACAGCACAAACGCCCGCTCATCCAGCTCAAGCCTTCTTAAACGGGGAAATACCTTGTTGCTTTCTCAAGGTCTCCAGCTCCTTTATTAGTCTGTCTTTCTTCTTTTGCCTGGTTTCTCGGTCCATCTTCAGCTTCTGGAGCTCCTGAAGAACCTGAAAGCGAGAAAATTGTCATTTAGATTTATTCTTTGAGCTAGAGAATGGCAGACAGACATGGCTGGTTTCATACTAATAGATTAAGCTTAGTCCTGGACTAAGTTGTAGTACTAATGGAGATTTACCATTCAAACTCAAAACTAGTTTAGGACTAGGCTTCAGTGCTTCCCCTACCATTAAATTAGGGTGCTTTAAGTGTTTGTGTCCTTCTAACCCTACTCCCTACCCCCGCCACCACAAAGTTGTAAACCTAGGGGAAACACTGGGCTTAATTGAGAAATTGGCCCACAATGAATAAAGGCACTCAGTAAAGTTGAGGAAACATTGTAATGAACTTGTTGCAAAAATCAACTTAAAGTATATATATTTTTTGTTTTTCTTTTTAGGAAATTCAATGTTCAGATTAATCAACTAATAGATAAAACAGTTATGGGACTTGCAGCCCCAGACTAACAGATTCATAAAGTTACTTACACATTTCTAAAATGCAAAGTGTCAGTCAAAAAAATGGAGATTTCATCAGCAATCGTACCTTTTGCTTTTGGCTAGCATTATTCTTCTCAACCACCTTTCTCTGGTTTTGACTGCTGCTCTGTAGTGTCTCCACTTTGGATCCTACGGAGATATAGAAAAATATTTTTTCTGACCAAAAAAAAAATGTACAGAAAAATCAAGTGTACAAAATTGTTTACCTTTTTTATCCATCTTTCCTCCATTATTCGCCCCAGTATCTATTACTTTAAGGTACGGCCGCTCTATAGCAGTAGATTTAAAGTCATCCAAGGGACTTTGCGGTGGAACTGGAGGTGGGTACATAGGCCACCCTTGGGGCATATATGGCATGTAGTTGCCATACGGATTGTAGGCCGGAGGATGGAAGTTGGGAGGCATGACTCTGGGCTGGTGTGGCTGTGGGTAAGGGGACGCATGGTGGCTAGGGAGGGCAGGAAATGTTGCTGCAGTCGTCCCAGGGCTGACAACGTCTGGTGTTTGAGGCTTAGCCCAAGAGCTTTCTCCAGCTTTAGAGACAGACCGAACCTCAGTCTGACTATGGCTGCCCGACTGTGAAGACCGTCTTTCGGGATGAACCGCCTCCTTCCTGCTACGGTTCGAGATGCGCTCTCGGCTGCTGCTTCGACTACGGCTATGACTACGACTGCTGCTGCGACTACGACTGCTATTACTACGACTGCTGCTGCGGCCACGACTTCGACTTCCGCTGCTGGAGCTAGTGCTGCTGTAGCTCCTGCTACGGCTCCTGTGTTTCCATTCAGACTGACGTCGTGCTGGAGGATTCTTAGCTGGCTTCATACCGTGGAGTCTCTCTTGCGTCCTGGCAGCCATCTTGCTGATCTCTGCAACGCCCAGGTCGAGGCCAATGGTCTTCAGCAGATCTTGGATCTTCTCATATTCCTCCACTTTCTCCCTGTCCTTAGCGTCATTTGGTCCCACACCTGGTGGGTAATCTGCACCTTCCTCTTTAATGTGCTTTTCCAGCTGTTCGGTGTAAATTTCCTCGTCTTCCGCTGATCCCCCGCGACCGTAGGACGATGTTCCATATTCACTCCTCTGTACATCAGCTCCGCTCTCCCCATAGACATCCAACAAGCTGCTCTGTCCTGCTTTAGTCAACCCCTTGGCTGAAAATTTGTCTTCATCCTCTTCATCTCCATAAAGGAACTTCTCCTCGTCTTCAATGTCTTCAAACCTTTTCTTTTTGTCAAGCGGTTGGGCCACTGCCTCTGCCATGACACTGAGAAGTTGGCCGAGATCTGCACTGTCCTGGCAGCCTCTTTCATGAGGCTGACTAAACTCGCATCCACTCTCTTTGGCAGGTTGGAGTTTGCTAAGGAGCTCATTGATTGCATCAGAATTTGAACTTTGAGAGAGCGTTGTTGCAAGTAACTCTGGATCCATGTTTTTGGTCATGGCACTGAGCAACTCTTTTGCCTCCTGAGAAAGGTCACTGCCGGACTGTCCTTGTGGAGAATTGCTAGTCTGCAACACAAGGTAATTTTAATAATTGAGTATTTAATGGAAGCAAAAATGCGATCAAATATGCAAAGTCTCATCTTTAGGGTAACTAAAAAGGTGTGTTGGTAAACACAAGATCGGGTTAGTTTCAATCCTGCAGGAGGCTAAAACCATTGTAAGACCCTTGAATAGAACCCTTAAATTCAAGTCTCTCATGGTCAAAACAAAAGCGACTATGGATGAGAGTGTCTTATAAACAAGATAAAGGTTAAAGCCTACCCGCACCATCATAGGAGAATCAGTCTCCGAGGAGCCCACTCTCTTCTTCAGAATCGATTTAGTGGGCATTGTTAACATGTGCTCCAGTTCCTTGCGTCTCCGAGCCATCTCCAGTTCCCGGAAATCTTCTCGTCTATTGTAACTGCTGCTGCTGCTACTGCTCCGACTCCGGCCCCGTTCATGACTTCTGGCTCTGCTCCTTCCTCGATTGCGACTTTTGCTGCGGCTCCTGCTGCGGCTCCTGCTGCATGCTCGGGACTTGCTCCTTGCCCTACTCCTTGCTCGACTCTGGCCCCTGCTGCGGCTGCGGCTGCGGCTCCGACTGCAGTGTCTGCTCTTGCTACGGCCCCTACTCAGTGCCCGGTTGCGGCTCACAGCACGCCCACGGCTGCGGCTCCTGCTGCGGCTCCGGGGCCGACTTTTGCTGCGCATCCTCTCTGTACTACGACTCCTGCTGCGGGCCCCATGACCGTCATAGCTCGACCGGGATGGATAATCTCTGTGACAGAAAAGGTGAAATATAGTCTCTTGTAGCAATTTCGCACGCATGGTTTTTAAAAGCAGCGTACAGGAATCATTCTAAAAAGATTTTTATTAAAAGAAGCATAGCCAAACAACTCCTAGTGTGACCATGTTTAAATAAAACCTTCATGCTACTGATAAAATCATTAAGTCAGTAAGACTGAATCCTTAAGTTACTGCAGAGATGAGAGTTCAGGAGCAGTGCTTGGCAATTGGTACCATGCTCATGGGTAACTCAGCAGTACCTCTTGGGTCCTGAAACTGAACCGACCACAGGAGTAATGGCCATTTTGAAATGATAAGAAGTAAACTTGGCCCCACCATATTGTACAAAAGCCAAACCAACTTCTACAAACTAAAATCATTACTGAACATAGGGATTCTTTTCTCCTCCTTACCTAGACATGTTGTTTAACTCGTTGCCTACAGTTATCACCAGACTATGATCCACAGGGAGGCCGCCACGTGGAGGGGAAGGACTATATCTCTGAAGAGAGAAAAAGAAAAACCATTTTCCAAAAATGAATGTGCATTTGTGTACCCCATCACTCAAGTTACTACGTAGGCTAATCTGGGTAATTTTTGCAAGCTAGGGCTGCACAATATTGGGAATAAGTAGTATTACCATACTTTTCTTTTCTGCAATATATTAAATTTTTAAAATCAAATTAATATTAGGTAGTTCTTTATTAAAAGAATTAACAACTGTAAGCGGGCTGGGTTAATTTTGTTGGGGACTGCCACCATACATAATAAAAAAAATAGTATTTATCTTGTACGTAATTTAATTTAAAAGTCTTACGTCTTAGTGAACTGTGCTGTATAAAACCCTTCCCTTGCAGATTAGAACTGTGAGGTTTATACTAAGTAGAAAAATACTATAGAATGGCGCATCTGAATTAACAGCTTGACACTGCGACGTTGCCATTACGCATGCGCACATCACAATAACGACGCGCCGTGCGGCTCTACTGCGAACGACAAACCACGTATCTAACAAGGCATGCAACGTTAATGAATCAGGGAACGAGTCGGTGCGCCTACATGGCCGTAGTCTCTGCTCGTAGGCCCGTCACCCCTTGAGTCTTCTCTCCCCGGAGATGCGTATCGCCTCCTCGGGGGTGAACGCCGATGCTGCTCAGGGGGTCCGTGGTAGTCGCGGGGGAAACCATTCCGACTCCGGCCGTGATCGTCCCAGTAAGGTGCGCGAGGGAAAAAGTGACCGGAGGCGGGAGGCGGTCCGCGCGGACCGTAGCCGCGAGACGCGGGAGGAAACGCGCCTCGGTGCGGCCTACTGCCCCGATACATTGCCACCGGCCGGTCTCAAACCTGCTGCAAAAACTGCTCCTGAGACGAATTCTCTTAGCTGTTAATTTTACGGTGCACGTAAAGGTCTTGCATCCAAGTTCAGTCCTCAAATACACGACATTTGTGCAGTTCTACGTGACAAAAAGCCCTCGTCACGTTTGCTTCCTGCATTGCCATTACGCTTCCAAACAGGAAGTGGCGTTTTGTTTGTCTCGACCAATCAAACCTTAGGAACGTATAAACGTTAAATATGAGCGAAGACTTTTAACTTGCTATTATTTTGATGTATTTATCTGTATTAAACGAGTCATCTTAGGGCGTATTGCGTGCACATACATGCAGAATATTATTTTTATATGCGTATCTGCACACACTACGGATTAAAGTACTGTGACACCTGGCCATTACTTTAATAACATCCCATATCAAAATTTATGAACGTCAATAAGCAGTTGATCCCCGGATAATGGAGAAGGTCCGATTCACAATAACGCTGGTACAGAAAATGGCCTCTCCTCCAAACAGTTTCAGCAAAGCACAGAATTCACAAAACATCTCGATCTATTAAATTTTCCTTCCATTTATTTGGGCAGTGTAGCCCTTACCCTGCTCCACCAAACTTTTGTCACAACTTTGTAAAATTGACATTTTTCAACAATTAAAACTGTGTGTACTGTAAGTACTCTATAATCCAAAGCAGTCATAACATTATCATCATAGTTCACAGTTGCTCTTAGTGCTATACTGTATTCAATTGTGTAAAATATTACAAAAAGCCGGTTACCGGTAAAATTCCTTCAAGACACTAATAAAAACCCTTTTTTCTGAATCAGTTTTTTTAATTAAACAAAACTATTACTGTACAAACCGCAAATGTTACTACCCATACAGATTATATTACCCATAGTCAGAATTATTTTTACCACATAAACAATGTCTCCATCATAGGCATTTTTTTAAACAGAGAAAAACATGATGTAAAAGGAGAGAAAAAAATGGATTTTCTTTTAAAAAAAAAAAAAAAAAAAAAAAACGGTGGATGGGCCGTTCCGTCTTCTTGCGGTGGTTGACTCTGGATTCCGTTTTCAAGATCATTTCCCATTGCTGTAGACAAACCTTCCAAAATAAAGTCCAAAGAAAAGGAAAGCTAAGAAGTGCCATTCTCACCTGCAGAAGAGGAAGGCAACATGTAGGCAACCAGATATCACTGTACAATTGTACTATACTGTACACTGTACTATTATATAAATCAAACCACTTGTACAGACCGGGTTATACTTAAAGCCATTTTGAGTTCAGCAACAAAGAGCTTCCAGAATTTTACATGAGAGAATGTGTTCAAAACCCCTTCTATTCCAACTCAAACCTGTCTTTTATTATAATTATACGTGGAGATTTGTGTTAATTTGTGGTTCAGACAAATAAAAAGACCCAGCAATATGGTGTTTTGGGGTGGTTTTATTTTGGCAACACATTTTTACTAAACATAACTATTAAAAGCATATCTGCATCGCCTAATGTGAAAACTAACATTTACTTAGAACAAATATTTACTTGTATAATAATATGTGAGTAATTACAATCATTTTATCAGATCACTGTCCAATCCACACAAAATAAGACAGTGAGTACAGAGTAAGTTACAAAGACATTTTCACAGGACACCACCACAGTGCAAAGTTTCAGGACATGCTACAGGCAACTTAGACTCCGGAAAGCTCTGGCGCTTCGAACTCACTTTCCCACTTTTCAAGAAAGTCTTGCATGTTCAAATTAAACGTGTCGATTCCCCTCCCAGACAGGTGAACCCCATCTGGTCTGTAGAGGCCGGAGTCCAAACCTGCCATGATGTTCTCATGAGTCAGTGAAGAGCCTCCGAGCTCGGCAAGGATGTGATGAACACCTTGGTTGATGATCTTGCACACCCGGTCCACCTCTTCGCAGTCCTCTGAGTGTCTCCACCACCTCCGTGGCAAAATGTCAGACCAAACCAGGAGGCACTGAGGGAAAATATTCTTCATGGAAATCAGGTCATTCTTCACAGCTGCAAGGAAAGCCTCTGCGGTGGTCTTGCCAAGGTCATTCCCTCCGAGGTGCATGAGAATCACGTCAGGTTTAGGCCAGTTGTCCTTCAGCTGGAGCAGTAGAGGCAGAAACTGTTCCCATGTCAGCCCCTGTACGCCCTTCCACCATATTTTTACACTTTGGGGATCCATACCAAGCTGCATCCCAATTTCAGGAGATGTGGCTCTTTTCTCTGCCCAGAACACAAGCGAGTGGCCACATACCCACACATTCTTTACCTGATTTTGAATGGCCTTCCCTGTAAAGGTGACAATATGAAAGCGAGGGGAACGTTACTACGGTAGTTGTAGAAAAAAAGTGAGGTGCGAAGCATCTCGGCGAACATCTTAGGTGAACTACTACCTCTTCACTATATCAAACACTCATGTTTTCTGAAACCTAACCTAAAAGTAATCCTTCAGACCTCTCTTTTCTTAAAGACTTTGCTTCTATCACAGTTCCAAGCCAGAATTAAACAGAGCTTTTAGGCCAAGGTAAGAAATTCTTACCTCAGTCCTTCAGACAAGTTCTTACTCTGGTTCAAAAGCTCAGTTTAACCCAAGCTTGGTGTTCATTTGTAGCCTTTCATCCTAAAGTTAAAAATCCTATACTTCTTTGAGATATCATATTTCATATTGGGTATGCAACACACAATTACATGCAGGGTTGCCACTTCATACCGTAGCCAAAATTCTGTCGCATTTGTTTTTTATAATGCTAAATTAGACTAAGCAATTACACAAGATCTCTCATAACACTTACATTTGTGATAGCTTAGCTGTCTATACCAAATCACAATTTGTCTGATTACTTAGTTATTCTACTTTCTCAAAACATTTTAGTGCATTGTCAAACTGTGGCTAAATTCTTCTGACCGGCACAGTGCCATAAAATGAGGGCCTTGTAATTGTCTCATTTTCCAAAATGAGAGGAATATACCTGTTTTTGAATTCTGGCTTTGTTGATTTCGTTGGGCTTCCATTTGCTGCTCTTTCTTCAGCTTCATCCTCTGGTTAAATTTCTCCAGCTGCTCAGAAAGCGCAAGAAACGAAAGGATTAAAGGAGTAGAACGTACAAAGGTTCTAAGGTACGAGGCGGCTGAAGAATTTGCAGAACTCAACAAGACACCACCACGACAGTCTTGTCATGTTTAACAGTAACCAAAGGGACATACCCTCTTTTTTTGCTTAGCTTTGATGTCCTCCTCCGTTATGACTGTCACTTGTTTTGGGACTACTCCTGCTCCAACTTGTTGCTTAGGATTTTTCCCTGGTTTGTTCTTACCGCGAGAACGCCGACCCTTTTTCACTGCAATTTTCTTTGAGGCGGGTAGTATTTCTTTGAGGCACCTGGTCTGGGGAATCTGTTTTTTCATACCCCATGTGGTTTCGCTTGTAGAAGCTCCAGGCTCACCGGACATGCTCAATTGAGCTGCTGGTACTGGAGTAGGAAAAGGCAGATGAGGCGAGTGAAAAGGTATTTGCGTGGAAAAAGGAAGCGGGGGGCGGGGCATATTTAGGGCTAAAGACAGGACGGAAGAAGGGCCGACTGTCGGTGCAAACGTTCCGAAACCGGCTGGTGCCTGATGACCAGCGGCAAAAAAGAGAGGACCTGGAGAAACTGCAGCATATGGCGAGACAGAGATCTGAGAGCTCCCTGTCAACCCTTTCGATAGACCAGGCCCCAAAGAATCTGGCGTGGTTGGAAAGTAAGGCGCACCCAAGGACGCCTGAGTGGATTCCTGAGCATACAGAGAACTGATAAATTGAGCCGGTGCAGACTGCGGATACAGATCTCCATCGGCTGTCGCCAATGGCTGCTTACTTTTGTATTGCTTGGGTATCGCTTGACTACCTTCTGGACTATTGCTAATAGTTCTTTTGAGATTAACTGGGTTTTCCTGTTCCGCACTCGCCGATCTCTCATCACGTCGGCCTCGGTGCCTAAGAGAGTCCGAGTAGCTCATGTAAACTTCACGATTCGACGACCTGGCTGGCGAAACGGAACGGACGCCTTCAGATTCGGAGGAATCTGCCCTACCACTACTACCCCTTCGATCATACGGACTCACTAAGCGCTCGTCAGATTTAGTCGAGCGACTCGGCGACTTGGCCTTTTTGCCGTACAGCCGCTCCCTAGTCCTGTCAGCTAACTTTGTAAATTCGGCAGAGTCTAGATTGAGACCTATTGTTTGTAGTAAATTCTGAAGTTTTTCAAAGTTCTCTGCCTTCTTGGAAGCGTCACTCGCCTCTCTCTCCCCTGCTTTCTCATTCCCCTGACTAAAGCTGGCTTGCACACTGTATTGTTCAGCATCTTTCTGTCTTTTATATCGCTCAGAGTCCTCCGCATGCGAATCCTGAACACGCGAATATGGATTCTGGTATCCATCAACAGACTGACTCGGGCGCTCAAAATACGAACCTTCACTAAAACTGTCCTGGCTCATTTTGTATCTATCACACTGTTCTGTAAATCTACTCTGACTACTGGGAGCTCCCGTCTCTCTGTACGCGAACCGGCTCTCCGCTTTAGCGTCTGAGCTGTAATTCAAACCGACAATTCTAGAAAAGCCGCTACCATCCTCAACAGCTCTTTCGTGAGGCAAGAGATCATCGTCCAACCGGTCTTCACTTCGTCCCAGACCAGGAATCCTATCCCTATAAGGAGAGTCATCACCGTGGTCGTCTGTTCCCTCAAAAGGATCGTACAGTTCATCCTCATGGCTTGCTTTTTCATCTGCTTGTGCTGGAAGTTTCTCTTCAGTTTTTCTGGATTCAGAGTCCGTTTTGGCTTCTCTCAACATTGTGGACAGCAGTTTAGAATCGGCCTTATTGAGAGCGCTGAGAAACCGTTGCATTTGAGTTGTGAGTTCTTGCTGTTGCTGTGAAGGAGGTTTTGATGTTTCCTTGCTGGCAGAAGCGCGTTCTTGAGTCGAGGAGGTGAATTCACCACCTTGAGCATGCGGAACACCTTCATATGGATAATCAGATTTAGATTCTCTTGCGTAAAATTTAGAAGTAGATGATGACCGTTGGCTTGGAAGTGGAACTGATGGAGAATTACCGGATTTCTCAAGAAAAGGAAGGGACAAATCTTCAGGGTCATTAGTAATAGAAAAGGAGGGGTGATCATAACCATACTGATGTGCGGCCATATCAAGCTGCAAAACATAAAAGAAACATTAAAAATCAATGACAAATCTGTATGACTGTTTCAGCAATTAACATGTAAAATAATCCCTGCTTCAGAGCTAAGCTCATTAATGAGAATGGTAACCAAGATTCTGATAGGGCTCGTTAGCATTCTTCTTAACAAGCCCACACAGAATTTTGGTTACATCATCTTAACTGGCTACTTAAAGCTTAAATAAATTAAATAAAACTGTCATCAAGTTGTCAAAAAAACTCAGAGAAAACATTTGTTTTCTCTATATTGTGTTTATGTAAAACACACTGTCAAAACTGGTATTGAAATAAAAAATCCAATTTCTGTCTTTGTCATTACAGAAACCAGGATAAGCGCTTACTGCAATTTTAAGAAGCTTGTAAAAGCCTTATCGGGGTCTCTGATTGACAATAAAAGCTTCACACTAGCTTTCACGGCAGAAAATGTGTTGAGTAACGTTCTGTCACCAGTCACCGAGTCAGGCTACAGTTTAGTGGAGCTAATGCATATTTTACAACTCATCTTCTACTAGAACCTTACTAGAAGACATGTACCTCTAACAGAGAGGAGGTAAGCCTTGGCTGATGAGGAATGAGCAGGTGTCTCAGGTCATGTAATAACATTTTAATAACGGAGACGATCAGTAACTTATTAAAAGGAGGAAGTACTATACATTAGGGGTGGGAAACTCTAGGCACCATACGATTCGATTCGATTCCGATTCAGAATGCTGTGATGCGCTCGACTCTGCTGTCACGCTCGTGCTCGGTTCGGCTCTGCCTTCTTGCTTACGCTCGACTTGGCGCTGCGTTAGAAATGTCAGAGCCGTGTAGAGACAGAGTCTTGCCCATTCACTCCAACAAAAGCAACATTCAATCACACAGCCCCACAACAGTTCCCAGAGGTAAGCAAATACAGATTGCTTGGGATGCAGTTTCAAAGGGCAAGCTGATTTGCTTTGCTTTCCATCAACAATGTCGAAAAATCGATGCTTGACATTTCTGAATCGATTCAGAATCGTCCGAATCCGGCATCGCGCACCTAAGAAAGATTTTTCCCCACCCCTACTAGGCTTTGTACTTCAGTTCTCCATTTGCCATCACTAAGACAGACCCTTGCTGTCGCAATTTATCAGACGCCCTTATCCAAAGCGGCTTCCACTTCCTAATTACTAGCTTTCCCTAAAGCAACTTAGGGTTAAGGGCCTTGTGCGTAGGTCCAAGAGTGTGTGCAAGAATATAGCTGAATTAGAACTTACGACCGCTCGGCCTGTAGGAATGAACCCTGCCATTTGGCCACTTACAATTCCTCTTTTTTCTATCCTTTCTTCACAATCCTCATCTACCTTTCTCTATTACTATACAGACCTTCAGCTGGTCAGAAAGACCCTCTGATCGCTTCTTCAAAATGGACTTCTTGGGCTGAAGATCAGGTTTAATGCTGAGCTGCCACTCATCCTCATTTGGCTCTGTAGTGTCTACGTCATCGGCCAAATCATACTCCTTTTTGCTTGGTGGCCCACCGAGATCCCCTTTAGCCTTCTGCTTCATGGCCATGATGGCCCGTTTCCGTGCTATCGATTCATTCAGCTCGTCTAGCTGCTTCTTCTTCCTTGCCAATTCTTGATCTTCTGTCTGAGGGGATGAACTCTGCTGATTCCAGTCAGATGTATGAGACACAGGATTTGGGTACCTTACCATGCCTTGAGAACACACTTTTGGCTTTAAAGAAAGTAAAACAGTTTTTTAACACTGCAAAATGGAAATATGAAAAATGGATGCAAAAGTGTGGAAAATACCTGAAACTGAGGATTGACAGGAGACTCAGAGGGTTTCTTCAAAATGGACTTGACGGGTTTCACGTCACCCATCCATGCGCTCTCGAGACAGGGTTTGTGCTGATAATCGAAGGTAGCAATACCTTGCTGTCCCTCCATTTCAAGGCTGCCTTTCAGTGAACCAGCGCCCTGTTCCATGGCGATAATTGCCCGTTTACGAGCGATCAGTTCGTTCAGCTCCAACAACTCTCTCTTTTTCTTCTCTATTTCATAAAGCACAGCATCAGCTTCGGTGGAGCCAGATTTTGTTGTAGTACTCTTGGAGCCATCGCTCCTTCTGTCACTCTTGCTGCTATGCTCTCTTCTGCCATGACGCTCGTCCGGGCTGTGGCTTCTCCTCCTGTTACTTCGGCTGCTCCTGTCCCCGCTTCTGCTTGGGCTACGACTGCGACTGCGGCTGCAAGTATGCTTAGATCTATGGCTCCTATCTCTGCTGCGACTCCGCCTATACCTGCTCCTTTCCCTACTGGAGCTCCGATGCCTCCTATAGCGGCTGCCGTCCCTGTCCCGGCTGCGGCTCCTCCTTCGGCTACTGTCTCGGCTGCTGCTCTCTTCTCTCTCCACTTTTATTTTCAGTATTTTGGCTTTCATCTCCTCATTTGGAGATTTTGGTGGTTGTTTGCTGGTCATTAAACCCAGACATGACATTCATGAGACATTCCATAATACCCTTCAATGTTCCTTACATTTACAGTGAGCTGTCAATTTAAACGCTAGAAATTGGGGATGCACAATAATATCGGAATCATATCAGAATCGGCCAATAATTGTTTTTTTTTAAGTCAATGGCATCTGACCGATGCTTAGATTTGCTCGATATTTTCAATTGATATTTTATGAGGCATTTATTGTACGTCGGAAAGGTAGCATTTATGTCAGGTATGCCCGAAGTCCGATGTGGGATTTTATATGGTGCGCGGCTTTTGTCTTAAAATGTATGGTGTTATTTTGAGGCAAAATTCTGATCACGCAGTGGAACGTTCACAAGCAAAATCTTTTGTGTTTTCATGCTGAGCTCGGCCTACACAAACAATTTTTTTTTAACTAACTAAATTTTTAACCAACTAACTGCCCCACTTGGCGAATGTGAGATCGCACATGGGCTGAGTCCTGATCTGCGCACTGACGCACGTAATAATACTATGGTAGGTAAGGCGGTCTTATCATACTTTTCTATGCTGTAGTATTCATCTCAGGAACTATCCAGGGTTGTAGCTTATCGGCTTTCTACACACTAGGTAGTGCACATGGGGCACGAAGTGACTTTTGTCTTAAAATGTTGTGCACTACGCTCAAAATGCTCTGCCCTCACTCGACTCTGCTTTCAAGCTCACATGACTTGGCACTGTGTTAGAAATGTCAAAACTATGGTGTTCTTTTTGTGGCAAAATTCAGAGCGCAGAGTGGAACTTTGGCAAGCAAAATATCTTGTCTTTTTATGCACTCAACTCTGCCTGTGGCACCAGCAGGTGTAAGCATAAAAATACTGGATATTGGCCAATAATTCCCATATCGTGCATCCCTACTAGAAATGTTAAAAAAAAGTGACATGCATTTTTTACCTATCTTCTTTTAAATCTCCTTTTTGGCCTTCAGTATTTCGCTCATATTTGATTTTTTCTTTCGGGTCCATCAGCAATTTGATTGTCATTTTCTTCTGCAAAAGCAAATAATATGTAACAAATGCATACAAAGACATCACTCTACTTTTTTGACTGAGCATTACTTCAAGAAGTGTTCGGCACCTTCTCTTTCTCCCCAAGACGCTCCAACTTAGGCACCGAAGTGAAGATGCTTTCTTTCAACCTTCTGATTCTAACAGCACATTTACCCTCTTCCACCTCTTTGTTCTTGCAGTAACAAAAATACAGCAAACATACATCCATACACAAGCATACAAAAACTAATATTATTTGGTGAAAAATTAAACACTAAAAATTAGGCACTGAGAGGCATTATGGTTAAAGCAATCCTTACCACCGCTAGTGTAAACTCAACCTTTTCTGACAGCGTGAGCCTGGTGTCTTCCATGACCTCCTTCACGTAAAAAAACAACTGAGGGTACTGAGGTGTCCTGATGAATCCAGAATTATCATCCAGTTTCATAACAACACCCTGGTAAAAGATGGCATTTCACAGTAGAATATTAACCAACCATGAGGTCAAAGCAGCCTGGCTCTAAGGCTGCCATACTTAGTTCATTGAAAAACATCACTCGCATGCCTACTGCAACAGATTGGCATAAAAGATATTTAACCACATTTTCACATTATAGAACAAGGTCAGATGACTCAAGATTTGTCTCATAACCAAATTACCAATTTTGTTACGTGAGTAAAAGGCTGACAATGCTGATGTTTGCTAGCATCAAACTAAAAATGACTAATTCAGACATCAGACATGTTTCAAGCGATTTGAAAATCTCCAGAAAGCTGAAAATGTAGTTAGGCTCAATGGGAAGGATTCACCAACCGTTCTTAAGATATTCACCAGCGTTTTCTTCTTTGAGATTTTGATCTACACACAATAATGAGTGCTTTTACTCTTTTGTGAATGCAGGTTTGTGTAAAACATTAGCTTATTGGGTTTCCATAAATTCTACAGTTGGATAACATTATACTACTTGAAGCTTTAACTTAAGATTATTTAAATTTCCTTTCTTAATTTATTTCTTAAAATATTGGTGAACAAGGCCCAGTATTTGTAAATTGAACTATCCCTCTAAAGTTCATCCCTGTAAATCGTCCCAAACTATAAACCTTTGACGTGTGTTTTGAGCTACGGACAGGACTCACTATCTTGCGCTGCTCTGTGGTCTCGGTATGAAAGGTATCTGGGTGGATCTCAATGCCGACAGCACGTTCCTCCTTGGTCCTCTGTTTGGTGGCGATGTTGAACTGAACCTTGTCACCAACCATCATGGTGGCCTGTGTGACCACATCACCCGATCTAAAGGGCAGGCGTTTCTTTGTGCCCTCCACTACGCAATCCACAAGACCCTGGGCTGTGTTCAACTCCTCTCTCTGCTTAAGACAAAACATGATCAGTGCACTGCTGCTACTCCCTACGCCATGAGAGCCATATACTTACAATCACATACACTATATGGAGGACAGTATTGGGACACAATATAGTATATTTACTGTAAATTCAGTGGAACTCTTCACAAGCAAAATATAATTTCTGTGCACGTTCAACTCTGAACCTTCACTGGCCTCATGATTAGATTACGATTATCATGTCAACAATTTTTTCCATCTTTGTTCCCACCCTCACCTATGGTCATGAGCTGTGGGTAGTGACCGAAAGAATGTGATTGCGCATATGAGCGGCTGAAATGGGGTTTCTCCGCAGAGTGTCTGGTCTCTCCCTTAAAAATAGGGTGAGAAGTTCGGACATCCAGGAGAGTCTCAGAGTAGAACTGCTGCTCCTCCACTGTGACAGGAGCCGGCTAAAGTGGTTTGGACACTTATTTCTCGGCTGGCCTGGGAACACCTCAGAGCTAGTGGAGGTGATTGGAGAGAGGGATGTCTGGGCATCTATCCTGAGGCTGCTAACCCCCCCCCCGAACTCCAGACAAGCAGATGATGATGACTGGATGGATGGGATGTTAACATTTCGTTTTGATACGACATCTAGATGAATGACACACTTCTAACACTTGTGGAAAGAGTGGAAACTTTTAGAGCTGTAAAGTTTAGAATTAATTTAAATTTAGAATTAGGGATGCCATAAAAATTCCTGTGTACCGGCCAGGTGTCTCAATATTTTTGTCCTTACAGAGTAACTGAAGTGCTATTAATGCTAGATTTTACCATAATAAGATGGACTTCTAACAGTCCAACACATCTTCTTCAAGCATTCCATATAAAACAAAGTGAAAACAGCAAGTCACCTGTTTCTCATCCTTACTGGGCGTCTTTGAGATGATCTCGAAAACTGTTCCCTCGTACTTCTCACTGCTAACGTCTTCTACTTCTTCCTTAGCAGCAACCTCTGAGGTCAGTGATTCCAACTAAAAGTGAAATACTCAAGGTATTTAAAAAAATATTCAAGGTTTCTCACCTAACAACGCTGCTGGACTCTTGTAAAAAATAATCAATAGGGTATTACGTATTATAACTAGACCTCAGAAGAGACTCTTGCAAACCCGAATGACAATGAAAAATACAGCTTACCTTGGATCCCAACAGGACAGTGTTTTGCTCGTTTTGGACTAAGGAGCCCTCGGGCAGCTTTTTCAGTCTGATGGCCTTTGTGGTGTCTTTTACCTTAAAAAAGTCACTTTGTTCAGAATTCAGTCTCTATCTACAAGGACTGAAATGAAGCAATCATCAATTGTTGACTCACTTTCAAAACTGTGAATTCCACCTCATCCATGATATTCAGATCAGTGTCTGAAAGATTCTCACTGAAGGAAGCGGTGAGATTTTCATGTTGCTTGGACATGATAAAAAAGGTGTTATCCTTGACGTTCATTAGTAGGCCCTGTGGAAATGACAATTCAAGCCGATACAAAGAAAGAAATCATTAGCAATATTTTAAAGCTGTTCTCAGATGAATTAAAGTGTATTCAAGCAAAAATCACACCTCACCTTCTCCCTGATTTCCTTGGTGAGCTGAAAGGTTTCTGGCATTTGTGGTGTGATGTTCGTGGCTCTGTCACGCTTCGTAATTATGTCTGTGAGAAGCTGAAACTTCACGCGGTCGAACATTAAAAGGGTGGCTCGTGCGTCTGCCTTCCCAAAAGACAATTTAACCGTTTCTGTAGAGAGGATGGTTCGGATGCAACCTGGGTATGGTTCCATTACGTAAGTCTGTGGAATAAACGGACAGATTTCAGCACTTTCAACCCCGAGACTTGTGTCACACACCCTAAAATGTTTCATCTAAGAAAATAACTAACTAGGGTTAGACTGGTATGTGAAACACTGAATATGTATTGTAACTATTTCTTAGAAACAGACATTTATGACATCATAGAAAAACACTTATGAAGCTGCACTCATAGCCTTTCATTCACAAAACACAATCAACCAGAAAACAAACAACAAACAGAGCTAAGTGCTCTGACGATGGTGTCCTAGTACTAAGAGGTCACTGGTTCAAATCCTGTTCTATTCTACAGCCAGAAATCAACCACCATTGAGCCTCTGTGTAAGCCCCTTAACCCATCTTTAATTGGGCATTGGAGGTAGCCCCAGATAAGAGTGACTGCTAAATGCCGTAAAATGTATTCCCCACTCTGATTGACCTCTATATTTGAGTGGCTAATGACCTTAAGGACATTTTCACACCTAGTTTGATTGGAGTTTGTTTTGGTTCTCTTGCCTTTCCCACTTATTTCAGAGCGTGGTCTTGTGTGAACACAGCAATGGCGCTCCAGTCTGAACCAGAACAACTGATCCAAGACCATCTATAGGATGTTGAGAGTTTCAGCTTTGTAGGGGTGTTGAGATTAATCACATTATCGATGCATCCTGATGCAGACGTGGACAATGCTGCATCTATGCAGTGGTAGAACAATCAATTATATAAGAACGACGTTAAATGGTGATTTTCTGGCTACAATCTTATCATTCTTAATTTGGGTTACAAAAAAGAATATCCTGGTAGTAAGTGTGGCTGCCTGATCTGCAACTGAATCATGGACATGATAATCGTAAGTGAATCAAATTGCAAGACCAGTGAAGGTTCACACCTTTACTGACTTGTGGTGTGAATGTGATTCAATTTATCAAACCACAGGATCAATGCAAATCGCCATGCATGATGGGTTTTAGAGTTTGTATAAAGACAGAGCAACAAGGAGCAACTTTTAGAGACGTTTCAGGGAGTATATCCTTGACCAATCAAATGTTGCCCAGATTAACAAATATTTACATTTTATGTTTGGGGCATGAGCTATAAAAGAATGCAAGAGACTAATTAAACTCAATATTTTATACATTCTTAAACAGCAGCAAGCACAAAACAATCGGTAATAAAATAAAGAACTATCACAAAAACATTTATTGAAACACAGATGCCTGTGAATTTCCTGTGTTGTTCTGAAAAATAAACGCAAAAAAATCTGAAAATGAGAGCATAGTCCACATATAGCAGGAAACTGAATGAATCTAAAAAGATTACATCTACAAAGATTACATGTAAAAACACCATACGTTTAGTTAGAAGAGAAGCAAGTCAATTTTATGTTAAACTGCAAATTGAATCTGTGCATATTTTACAAAACTAAATAAGCTCTCCACTTGCTTAAAGAAGAGATGCAACACTTAAGTGTTTCTACTCACTTCTGGAATAACTTTGATGACCACCCCTTCATAGACCGTGTCTCCAATCTTCTCTGTCCCTCTTGGAGCCACTTTTACATCTGTAGCAATTTCGTTCCCCTGTATTGACCGTAAAAAATAGTTTGAATGGTTCTTTAGTAAACATGACTTCACAATACTTTGTTGGAAATGGTCAATGCCTGCAGTTCACTCACTTGTTCTTTGACTGCTGTGAAATGCACCTTAACACCAATTATCAAGTTGGCTACGTTCCCCAAAAATGCATCAAAAGAGAAGGAGAACTTCTTCAAATCCTCTCGGTCGATAAACCCGTAATTGTTCTTAATTATGAGGAAAACAGAAATTATAAACCAGTTAGAAAATGTTACTGTTTTATATATAAATTTGTATATAAACCTCAAGTAAAACACATCAAAATCAAGAGTATGTGTTTTTTTAATAAAGCAATGATCAAATGCTTATTACATGATACTTACACCAACAAAGGAGATGACTCCTATAGAGCGTCCAGGAGGAGGTCTGAAAAAGATCGAAAAGTTGTTAAATTTCAAGCAAACTATTTTTATAAACTAAGTTTTGAGCAAACTATTTATGCGGCTCTCTGGATGGTCTCCTGGTTTGGAAACAGCTTTTGTCAGTGACAGTAAGCCCTAGAGACAGGGATCTGGAGAGCAGAACGCTGCAGTTCAACAGGAGATTCAGGACCAGAGAAACCACGTTCATCAGACTCATCTAACCAATGTAACTGTGTTGAAATCAGTCAAACACTTAAGAAGCAATATGGCCAAAACAGAGTTTCAACATGAGCTTCTATCCTGAGCATAGGACTTATCAACCTTATTTTAATATTGTAAACTCAAGCTCTTTTCATCTCTGAAAAAAAAAAAAAAGCATTTAAACTGCATTTCAATTCAAAACAGACAACTGCTGACACCTTTTGTTGGTACTCGAACTGGGACTGCTAGCGCTAACAGCTCCCACAGTTTCTGTGCTCGCTGCAACATGTTAGATGGTACCGTACGGTTGAAGTGCTTCGGTGGTATGCAAACTCCTTTTTTGCACAGTTTGCACAAAACCACGCTTTTATCAAGGCTTCCGTCAGGTAGTCTTTTGAAATGAAATTTGCCTCCGATCAGTCCTAGCAATGCGCTTTCTTCTGATTCTTCCATTTTTGCAGCTCGTGTAATCGGTGGACCAGGAAATCGTGCATTGACAAAAGTTCTCCTTTGCTTGGAATGCAAAGTGTGATTAAATGCGTTATTTTTTTTTTTAGCAGCGTTTTTCCCAAATTAATTAATGCAATTACTTGTTAAATTTCCACCCCTAATATATATATATATATATATATATATATATATATATATATATATATATATATATATATATATATATATATATATATATATATTTATTTATTTTCCTATTACGCTTTAGACTTAACATTTTCAATCTTAACTACTTCGTTATCCTCTGCTTAAATCTGAATAGTCTTAGAAACAAATCTGGCTACAGGTTGTATTGTGTTATTATTTAAGTAAAAAGAATTTTTGAATTTCTGATATTCATAAAACCTGGAATTTTACTAAACATTTAAAGCCAAAAGAAAATTGCCAGAAATCTGATGCACTACTGATTTGAGAGTTGATGCCTTAGGGGCTGCCGTCGTGCCACTTTCATTCATGGCTTGTTTGGGACCCTGCTGGCCACCCTCTCCTGGATGGTGCAGAAGGAGCCACAGGAGGAACCTAAATCAAAAGACAGCATTATTGGAGAATCTAAGAATTATTTAAACAATTTCAATTGTCACATTTTGACTTACATCAAACAAAAAAATTAAATGTGCAGAAAGCATCTTTTTGGCATCAATCAAAAAAACACTGAAAACAATCCAGTGGTATGAAAATAGATACAAATCTGATAAATTATGCCATTCATAAATATGAGCGTGGTAACACAATAAAGGGCACAATATTCTTGTAACTCCAGTTTAAAATGGTATGATTATTCTCTAAAATCCGATGAAAAGACTAACTCATTGTTACCTCTAGGCCCATTAGTGGTCTTGGTCCTGGTGGCATTAAATCTTGTGGGGCTGCATGCAAGGCTTTCCTTGCACCAAACACAGGATCAACCTTAGTCATAAAAACATAGAGTTAAAAAAATAAAAGTCAGTTTAATAATTTACCAGATTTTATTTTCAAGAAGAATTATGATTAATCAGAGTTAGGGGAAAGTCATAGAGAGCACATGCGTCAATAAGAATGTCAGACTTTCCCAAAAAAACCTCTGGCACCTTCACAATGTTCTCACAGATAAGGCAAAGTGCTCTTTAACTTTTATGATCATACACATGATTAGAAACTAGCACAAGTCTACTTTGGGTATCAACATATCTCCAAGGGAAAGCAAGCCACTTTTTAGGTTGTGATCTGATGGACTAAGTTCTTGACCTCTGACCTCCTCTCCAGGGGACAGTTTTGCACAAGAATTACCTGATATGTGCTCTCAAGAAAAAGAAATCATTGATGCAATTAATTTAAGATGGCTTTTTAATTTAAGTTTGCTTTTAACTATGTTTTAACAATTCTATTATACAAATCTAACTTCCTTGTAACTTTTGCACATACTTCGATGCACAAGGTTCATTGAGTCCAGTATGAAATCCAGTAATTTTATAATTAACAGGTTTAGGTCATACTAATCCTTACGCCCCCTCGCAGTCATTCTGAATTTTGCACTAGTCATTAAAGCTGTGCTGAACAGTGTCTGGTTAATGCACATGTGTAAAATCTGCCCATTGACCCACACAAAGAGTACATCCACATCTCACTCATGCCAAGTTAAAAAACTTGAATACTGATTTTTGATATTTAGGGGTAGTGGCTCAGTGAGTAAAGCTGTGCATTGGTGGCGATTAGATTGGGAGGTTTGAAGTCCCTGTAATTAAGAAATGCAAGTTGCTTAAGATAAATGTAAATGTACTTTGCTCTTTACTTAAAAACATTGTACCCTGTTCTGGCACAACAAAGAAGTAACACTTACACGAATGTCCAAAAGTGACTTCAATTTAATCCTCCTGGGCCCGTGCCCCCTCCATCCCAGGTCCGTCAGGTTCCATTCCAGGATAACAAGGGCCACCCTGAAACTTTGTCGGGACAAAGTCCGGTCTCCCATCATCAAATTCTCCAGGGTGAAAACCAGGTCTAGGTCCAGGTCTAACATCAAATGGTCCTGGATGAAAACCACGTCCAGGTCCAGGTCCAGCACCATCATGAAAAGGTGCAGGGTGGAAACCAAGACCATCATCAAAAGGTGGAGGGTGGAAACCAGGTCTATCATCAAAATGTGGGGGGTGGAAACGAGGTCCATCATCCAAAGGTGGGGTGGAAACGAGGTCCATCATCCAAAGGTCGAGGTGAAACAGGGGTCCATCATCAAAAAGGTGGGGGGTGAAATGGTCCATCATCCAAGGTGGATGGTGAAACAGGTCCATCATCCAAAGGTGGATGGTGGAAACGGGGTCCATCATCCAAAGGTGGGGGGTGGAAACCACGTGCGGGTCTATCATCAAATGGCGGGCGAAAACCAGGCCTTGGTACATCAAACTGGGGACGAAAATCAGGATCTGGACCTTTGCCAAAAGGTGGAGGGTGGAAACCTCGTCCGCGTCCAGTAGCTAACTGAGGATGAAACCCAGGTATAGGACCGTCATCAAATGGGGGACGAAAAAGGGGGACTGGACCTGGTCCGCATTCGAGTTCTGGTCTAGGGAGACCTGGAGGTTTGTTCTCAAAATCCGGATGGCCGAGGTGATGAGCCTCGTCATGTAATGGATGGAGACCGGGTTCGCTGCCAAATTCCGGGGGTTGAACTTATGCTTTCTGCGGCGGACAGTCTTCTTCACTCCTGGTGGTTCGTGGTTTTTCTTTTTCGGCACCGCCTGTTTCTTCTGTATAGAAGCCACAAAATGAGGAGGCGAGTCAGTCTGAAAGCTTTCTTCCGAGATTAGGGGACCCTCAAACGCCCCCTGGTGTGGGTCTATGTCACAAAATCCTTCTTGAGGAACCGGTCCATCCGAGAACAAAACAAATCTAGGTCCAAGACCTGCGGGCTGCTTGCCTTTAGCCTTCCTCCGTTTCCGAGCTTTAGCCATGTCTCAACTGCAAATCGACTCTCGCAGGTGGACACTTAAAATGCTATTAGCAAACCCAGCTAACCTGGCTATCCTGAACAAAGCAGTACCGCTTTGCTAAACTCTCTATCTTACACAGAGACGCCGTCTTGACAGCAGAAATGCCACTTGTCTCAGCGGACCGCGTTTGTTCCCATTTCGAGGATTCGCACAGTTTTTTTAAATGTCGAACAAACAACGGCAAAATAAAGCGACGTGTTTATGTGCTAACGAGAAACTGCCTGGTTGGGGACGGCGCATGCGCTAATCTCGCGAGAACAAACCACTTTACCGCAGTTTTTTAGCTTTACGATACTTCAGTAGTTGCATGTCAACATAAATTGCTCGGTGTGTGTTTGGCCGTTTGTGTTTCTCGATACGCCTTCTTGTGGTCTTCGTGTATCGCTTTACGTCATAATTACCCTCAATGTCCAAGCAGTGTTTCCGAAAGTCAAAAAGCATGCAATTTAGGGCACGCAATGTAAAGTGTGATTGTGTGCGCCCTGTGGTGTGTTGGCGCCTGGCCAGGGTGTTGGCCCGCCTTGAGCAGGTTGGGATTAATAAGCGGTTCGGATAATGATTGAATGATCGATATCTTTCATTTATTACATTGTATATCATTTGCAAAATTGGGTTTGGCATAGGTAAAATCTCGTTTTACTATGCAATAAGCTACGTATACGTACAATGTCTGCCAAATCTATGTAGAATGGTTTGTTTTTGTAGGAAATACGTTACCCCAAACCGCTAAAAGCCACGAATTTGCAACCTCTATGACTTAAGTGTAATAATCAGGTTTTTTTTTATTACAGTCAAAATGATAAATATAAGTGAAAGTACAAATTATTTATAAATCACATCACACGCACACACACATGTATGTATTTTAGGACACCCCATTAAATAATCAGCTCTTTATTTAGAAATGTTCACATATCAATGGCCAATCATGTTTTTATGTATTTCTGGAAAAGAAAGTGACTTAATTGCAATTAAACAACAAATTTACATTTTTTTACACATCAAAAAAAAAAAAAGTGTGTATTTTAATGGAGGAAAAAGTTAGAACACCCACACTAATAACCAAGTGTTGCCCCCTTTGGCTGATATAACGCTTCAGTGAGGCGCCTTTGCTGGCCTTGTACCAGTCTGACATAGATCAGAAAAGTTTGCCCCGCACTCCTCCAGCATAAATTCTTTCCAGCTGTGAGATGTTTGAGGGGTTTCTTGCATGTAGCCACGTTTAAAATCACCCCAGCATCTCAATGGGATTAAGATCAGGGCTTTGACTTGGCCATTCCAGGACTCTCCCCTTCTTAGTTTTTAGTCAGTCCTTGGTGGATTTGCTGGTATGCTTTGGGTCAGTGTCATGTTGCAGTGTCCAGTTCCACTTCAGCTTTCAGTTTTTTACAGATGGTTTCACATGTTCTTTAAGCACCCTCTGATACTGATACTAGAATTCTTGATGGATTCTATGATGGTGAGCTTCAGCCAGGTCCTGCTGCAGCAAAGCATCCCCAAACCAAGATACTGCCACTACATGGCCTTCACACAGTTGAGTGCTGAGGTTGCTTTTCTTGGAAGGCTGTACAGTTTCGCCAAACATGTCTTCTGTTCTGGTGTCCAAATAATTCAATGTTAGACTCATCTGTTCAAAGAACATTATTCCACAAGTAATGGTCTTTGTCTACGTTCGCTCTGGCAAACTTCAGTCTGGCCTTAATGTTTCTCTTAGAGAGCAAAGGTTTCCTCCTTGCACACCTCCCATGAAAGTCAAACGTGTAGTCTCTTTCTGATAGTAGAGTCATACACTTTCACATCGACAGTAGCCAGAGCCTGCTGTAGTTCCCGTGATGACATTTTAGGATTTTTGATGACTTCTTTAAGTGTCTTGCGGTCTGCTCTGGGAGTGAATTTGCTTGGACAGCCAGACCTGGGCATGATAGCAGTTGTTTTGAATGTCCTCCACTTGTAAAGCATTTCGGGTGGTGGGAGAATGACTGATGTCAATTCTTTTGAGAGATCTTTTTAAAATCCCTTACGAAACTCATAGCGTATAATCTTCTTTCTGAGGGGCATCAGACAGCTCTTTAGATCTACCATAGCACTCCTTCCAACTTGCTTAACAGTCAAGGAGCACGCAAACTGAAACCTGAGGTTTAAATAGGGCAAACCTCCCCTTAAAATGCTGGAGTAACGATGTAGTGATCATGTGCACCTGTTGTGATACACCTGTGTGTGATTTACTAACCATTTAAGTGGGATAATATGTGGGGGTGTCCTAATTTATTCTTCACCAGAAATTGCATTCTTTTTAAATTACATTTCATAGAAAGTTTTAAAAAGGTTTTTCTTATTTTTTAATTGTTGAGTTATATTATTTGGATCCCTCAGTATCATTAAAATTGATATTAAATATCATATGTCAAATACTCCCTTTAAAATATACAAGCCTAATTTCTAATTCCTAAATTCCATGTCCTAGTACTCTCATGACTGTCTATCTATCTCTCTCTCTCTCTCTCTCTCTCTCTCTCTCTCTCTATATATATATGTATAGCATGTATATATATAATAATATATATAATAATTTGATTTATAGTTTGTACTTATATATATATATATATATATATATATATATATATATATACACACACACATATATATATACACACATACATATATTTATATAACAAAAGCTGTATAAATAGATATAATTGCCACTTGCCTGTTGTTTTTCAGTGAACACGTGCATATAAGATGCATTGTAAAAATAAATAAATAACTAAATACATAAATAATAATAATAATAATAATAATGATAAATGGTATAAAGGCATGTTTTACATTTTCAGCATTGCTGTCGTCGCTGTCTCGACTGCTAATCCCAAAATTGAAGGGATTTTTTCATTTTTCATTAAACTACCAGATATAGCGTGCATAAAAATGCACATACTGTCGCTAACTTACTTTCAGCATGACAGCTTTTCTGCTATTTTGTTATTTAGGTCATTTTGCCAATTTGCCAAGATTTTCACAATATTAATTTCAAACAAAGTGTCAAAAAAAAATTAAACATAAGATATGATTTACATCTGCGTGTTCATCGGCATCCTAGTGGCTACTTTCATCCACTAGTATGGGGAGCGGATACAATTATTTGACTGACTTCAAATCAAAGACTGACTTTTTCAAACACTATCTGTACTGTTTTCTGCACAAAAAAGTTTGACTGACAACATGCAACATAATTTCCCCAAGACTTTAGACAAGCTATTTGGGTAACTCCCACATTAATTCTGTTAATTAACAGAGTTAATGTGGAAGTTACCCAAATAGCTTGCCTAGAGTAGGAATAGGCTGTTTTACAGGTAACCACAGACCATGGACTATGTTGCAGACACTTTAATAATCTTTCTGTGTGGTTTGCTTATTTTTATTGTAGTAATATTAACTTTTTAGTAACTGTTTGAAATCCATGACCTGAAAGAGCACCACAAGGTTTTCTCCATTAATCACATTTGTTTAATGTATGCTACAAAATGATAAGTATAAGTATAATAATTTCGATGTCTACCCACAATGTCTACAACATATATTTGCAAAATGAAAAGACAGAACGGCTCTGTATGCCTTCAAATAGAAAGGAGGTTAAACATAAAAGGCGTGCAATGTTGTCCATTCTTTTTTAATTCCACTTTAGTCAAAAGAAATCAAGTAACACTCCCACAAACAGATTTATCTCTAATCCCTTATAAGATTCAAAGTCCTTTAAAACTATACAATTTTCATAGTGCAAACCCACTCTCCCACTGATCCAACCACACAAGTCAGTACAAACCAGTAATAGCACTGGAAATTTTGCTCATGACACACTTAGAACATAGAGCCTTCCTTTAAAGTAGAGTAGACCCCATCACAAACACTTACATAAATGAACCTTGTGCTAGACAAGTTAAAGAAACACTCTGAGGTTGTCACGTTGAGGAAGCTTTAAAGAGAGAGGCACAGTGTAGCAAGCTAAAGTGAACTGTGTGTACAGGACAGCAGATGTAAACAGCTGGTTGTATAAAATACGTTTACATCTATTTTCTGTCTATAATGCAGATGTAAACAGCTGGTTGTGTAGCATACATATTAAGACCATTTCCTGTCTAAAATGTGTGTTAATGTTTTTAAAATGTAAGACGATGACAAATGGTACACATGGCACCTTTTATCTACAAAATCGGCATAGGTGGTGTTTCACAAGTCAGACATTCACTTTAAGATATCTTTACCCTGAGATTTGTCAACACATCTGTGAAGGATTCCCTTGTTTTACATCAATACTGTGTGAGTTGATTTAAAACCCTGCCACAAGAGGGGACTAAAGAAGAAAAGCACCAATAACTGCAGATTAAGTTTCTGCAGTTGGAAAACTTGAGATATTCCTGGATTCCTAAAACATTTTTGGGTTCTGGAGTGGAAAGCACCAAGTTCTACAAATCGTATGGACAAGTCGTCAAATATCAAATTATATATATGTTATACATATCAGATCATCCAATATTTACTATTACTGATCGGAATCTTAAAGGGGTGTTTTTTAAATTCAATGCCTCAACAATTCCTGTAAAAAATGTAAAAATGCTCTTTCCTTCTCACCATTCTTCTATTACAGCAAAAACGACAAGCTTGTTAAACAGGCAAAGGCAGGAATTCCACCAGCCCAGACTCGTCGTACTTGATTAAAATGGAATTTTTGCTGGGGGAAATTACAGAGTGTGGGACTGGAAGGAGGGTTCCTACTGCCCCTTCTCAACCAGTTGCAAGAGCATATTCAAAATTAAGGTACACATAATGTAAGGAAAACAAGAAAAAGATAATATCCTGAAAAACTGGGAACCCAAAGTTGTGTATAAAATAGGCTAAACTTGTGGGAGGACGCCTGAAATTTCTGTAGCACTGACTGAAACGTTTCATAATGGCTTTGATCATAACACATGAAAGACAAATCTTAAGCTGAAGAACATTATGGCATCTGTATAAAAGTATGTGTGCCTTTCTACAGATACACTGCTTTCTTAGGTCTGAAAAAGAGCTTCTTGGTGAGCATGGAAGCAAAGCAGGGCACTTGTTTCTTGCCGATGGCAGAGCGGTCAGCACAGTTGCGTACACTGCGCATAGCCACTATGCGGTTGACAAAGGTCAGCAGCTCTGTGAACTCAAGCTTGGAGCCATACTGACGAAGAGCATCGCACAAGTCCTGGATGTACCAGGATCCGTTCATTGTCTCTCGGTGGGAATAAAACCCTGTTCAGGGTCAAAGAAAGAAAGAAAGGCATATCAGCTGTATATCATCAACAATCATTGATTTAACTTAATTATTAGCTAAATATTAACTAAGATGAAGCAACTGAACAATAAGTAGCAACAGATAAGATTTTGTGAAACTGAGAACTGGGAAATCTGGTGGTATGGCAAGATTGTAAGGCAGGTTTTTCTAGCTACTGCTCATGCTCATGTGACTTGCTACTGTTTAAAGTCAAATTCAGAAGTGATGGTGAAACATCTGCCATGAACAGTGCATGGAAACATTGTCCTTTGACAAGACATGCCTGTTTGGGTGTGAGCAAGCCACAAAAGGTAGTAACACAACTTGAAAAACAAAACCTGAGCAGGAAGCTGGTATGCGATAGTAGAAAATGAAAGAGTCAGTAGGACAGCATAGCTACTTTGATGTATATACAATGTGGTAAATGGTTTTGCTGCACTAACAACAGTGCCTGAAGGAAGAACTGGGGAGAACTGCACTGTCATGCCCATGCAAACTATATACATTTGAACATAGGGACAAGACCCAGAGAAAACCCATGCACAAACTCCACAAAGAAATACTCAGGGATCAAACTCAGGACCTTCTTTCCTGACCTTCTTCAACTGCGCTAACTACTGCACTGTTGTGCCGCCTCTCAAAATTGCAATTATCTGTAATATGTAAAAATGTCTGGGGCTACGCTGCTTTGACAAAGATAATGCTTGCTCACCCTCAGCTACAGAGTAGCACATGAGGAAGTCGGCCCCTGCTGGAAGTGTGTACATTACTCCAGCGTCCACCTCCATCTGAATGGCCATCTCGCTGTCCACCGCATCAGTAGCAATGACTGGATCATCATGTTTATCACCACGACATGCCTGCATTAAGCAGCATTTACATTCATATTTTAAATTTATAAAATGATTATGAATTTCAATATGAATCTCAATTAATATTGTGGAAATTGGGGTGTATGTTATATATTTTTATGTGGTGGTCCTATAATCAAAAAGGGTGCACAGGATGTCAGTTGGAAGATGGCTCACCTGAAGGATGAAGATTTTGGGTTTTCCTACAAGACTTTTGCACCTGTCACCTCTGAAAAGAGAGGTGATGTCCTGAAGGTCGATCTTGTCATCATATGCATAGACATGGCCATTTTCACCGTGACTTAAGAATATGCATACAAAGCAGTCAGCGTCCGCGTGATTTGCATTGGCAGCTGGAATCAAAGGTTGATATCAGTATGAAAGTAAAACTAAAAGTAAAAAACCCTGTTGGCAATTCCTCTAAATGGTGTGCATTTCACTTAAAGTAAAGATTTGATACCTTCTGTGATTACTTTCATAATTTGCTCCCGTTTGGAATCATCATAGGACTTCACATCAAAGCCCAGCTCACTAAACCTTAAAAGTCCAAATCAGAAAAGAACTTTCAGTTCTCTTTAACAGCAGCCATCTGGATGTGTGCCATTCCTAGTTCTGATGTAAGCTTACATTTCTGGGTTTATGACATATACTGTTAATTACAAATGTATAGCACTCAGTTTAATACTTCCTCAATGTTGTTATGTGGACAGCCTCTGTGCTCCAAAAGAATCGGATACCCAGCATTGTCTAAAATAATAAAATAAAAGTTCCCTGATCTGTTTTATAAAATGTCATATGAGTTTGTACCTTTTGACAAGGTTGTGTTTGTCTGCCATGGTTCCAGAACGACTGTTCATTCTTAGCTGCCAATAGAAATTCTCCTGGTTGAAGATTAGAACCTGGCCTCGCCTCTTATGGTCCATTTTGTACTCCTCTGCAGGATCGAGAGTGAGGGAACTGAAAGCGAAAAAAGGAGTTACGCTTAAACATCATCATGAAGAAACATATTAAACCTAAGATTTCTCTAGGATTTCTCTAAGTTTCTCTAACCTTTTATGTAGAGCATCTGTCTCTGTCAAGTTTCCTTCCTGGCCTGCACAAAACAATACAAAAAAATCTCAAATTAACAAAGACAAATGAGCCATATTTGCAATATAAACTGCCTAGAAACTGTATAAATAATGTCAGTTTACACAAGAGTAACTGCAACTATACACTATCTCAGGATTATTGTTGAACAGAGATTACTTATTCAGAGCACGCATGCTGAGGTCAAGCCTCCATTGTTTTTCTGACACCTGGTTCAACTGAATCTGAATGGCCTTGCAGATGCGCAGTGGAAGACAGCAAGGTTAGAGGAAAAGTTCACCCAAAAGAGCAACTAACAATGAGTGAAAGCCACATTATCTACATGAGCAGTTTGGGTAGATTATAATTTTAAAACAGGACAGGACGTCAGATTTCAACTCAGATAACTAGGTGATAGGAGTAAAAGTAATAGGTTCTGAACTCGAATGTGGTTTAGCACTTCGAAAGGGCAAAGAAAGGGAAATTCTCTAGAAAGAAGTACTGAGCTGGAAGTCAAGATTGAGAAGTGAAGGTTTACATCAGTAAACACTATCATCAGGAGACAATCAAAGCAAAATATTATGTAGAATCTTGTAGTATTCACCATCCATTTTCAAGTGAGAATATGTATGGCAACATTTAACAACGAGGACACCAAGCGTAAACAGTCAATAGATTTTAACAGAGAATTTAACTTGTTCTTTTAATTATTGCCATTTAATTTTAACTTTACATGTGTCAGTCCACTTTTATTTGGTCATTTTATTGCTTTTAATTTCTGCTTTAGTTCATTTCTTTTTTTTCTGTGGACAGTTTATTATTTATATTATTTATTACCTGCAGGGCCGCTGTCCTTCTCAACTTGTCCTGGAGGGTAAGTAAAATAGAAAATACTTCAGGTAACTTCTAAAGCTCGTGACAGACTCAGATTTTACTTAAACTTAAGAACTTTAAAAGAACGCACGATTATTAGAAGTTTACAGGTTGACATAAAAGCTCTTGGTCACTTTTTATATTTTGGAAATCACAGAAATGATTCATGTCGAGTCTGCGACAAGGAAGCATGTATTTCCAAAAGCTAATTCATTCAATAGGTACCTGTGAGGAATCAACATTACTCACATGGTGTACTTCGAATGGTTGATAAAGAGTAAAAGCAGTTACCTGAAAACTTGTCGTTTTCCTTACTTGCCATCGCGAAATGTTTAATAATGTCAACGCTACCAAAACTTCCACGTAAAGTTCGCCTAGAGGCCCCGCCCACTGATGCGAACTGGCTGGTTGAGACCAATTAGACCAATGTGATTGAACGACGAAGATGTCAATCAAAAAACGTGGCGACTTCCGCATTGTCGAGTCCGACATACACGGGCCGTGTCCCATTCTTTTTCAATATAACTATTTAATTAAACAGCACATCACTAATCAAACTGTTGCATTTATTACAAAGTGCCAGCCGTGAGAAATAAATCAATTAATTCGTTCTGTTAAGCGAATTAAATAAAGTTATAGCATGCGCTGCTGTCTGATTTATAATAGTTTTGGTTTTATATATAATAGGCGCGCGCGCACACACTCACACACACTCTGTTCGCCCTAAGACCCCGGGGTGAAGTGGTAAAATGGGACGAAGCCGAATGTCGCGCAAACCTGCAATGTCACTCGATGAAGTCGTTCACTGACAGTAATTTTCATTTACTTTACCACTTCACCCAGGTTAAAGAACATGAAAAGAACAGAACATGAAAAAAAAGAGAGAAAAATCTCAGTCTCGGGTTTGTCTTGAACTCAACAATCTGTCAAAAAATAACTTCACAGCCCACCGTCTGGTAAAACAAACAAACAAAAAAACATTTATTGGTGATCCATTGAAAAAGCAACAATAAAGACAGTTGTTCCGTGACCAAATAACTTCGAACAGGGCTATTTAATTACAATCTTAGCAGCAGCATTTAGATATTAATTTTATATAACGATTATGTAGTATAAACTACGTATCAAGTTCTTGCAAGCAAGTGACTGCGTTCATTCTGCAATAAAATGCGAAACGGCGCTCCTTTGGTGCACGAAATCCAATGGACTCCGTACATTTTCAGCAACAGGTGTCGAAAGAGAAGAGCGACTCTAAAGCGGGGGATTATTACTACAATGCTACAATACAGCCCATTAACATTCATAGGAAAACATCTTCAAAGGTATTTGAGCATTAATCGTAATTTAGGGATTTATCTAGTGAGGTCACATGGAGAGCTGTTACATACCTTCCCAAGAAAGCAATCAATTCTTTTTGGAATCCACACAAATAGTTGAAGAGCTACTACTGTTATGTTAAAATTATTTATTTAATTTATTCGTCAAATTCCGCATGTTTCTTAATCCAGTAGGTCAGTTACCTTAACTGAAATTCACAGTATATACTAATACATATGTCAGCTAACTATAAGTAATATTAACATAATTTAATAAAATCTGATTAACAGTTTTTGTTAAAGAGACTCTGTTGACTTCTATAGTGCAAATATTTGTTACTTCATCCCTGAGAGTCATTAAAGCAGCAATCAGTATTCTTTTACCTTTTATGTTGTCTTACCCATCCAAAAAACAAAACAAAACCACCCACTAACGTGTGTGTCTGTGAACTTTCGTTTTCTCTAACCCATTTTTCGTCAAAGTATAAAACTTAGTCTGTGGTAATTTGGTTTAACTACAGTTGTTGACATAGTTTACAGATCTAAGAACAGTTGTGGACCAGAAAGCACTGTTGTAAGTCGCTCTGGATAAGAGGGTCTGCTAAATACTGTAAATGTAAATGTAAAAATATTTTGGGTTATACAAAAAATTAAAGAATGCTATACATTTAAAGTAAATTTTAAATACCATATTCTATGTGGAATAAACATTCAAATTGCTTTTAGCCTTTCATTCTTCACAGGGCAGAGTGATCACCTGAGCACCAGGTATAGATCATGTGATAAAATGGTGACTTTCAATTGCTTTAGAAGAGAAACTACGGCAGTGTTTGCAGTTTGCAGCTACATTACAATACATCCACAGCATAAAATATCAGTCTAAAGGGTCACTATTGCTATATTGTCACCCTCATAAAAGAATGGCCCAAGTCATCTTTTCAAGTTTTTCAAAATAAAATGGCCTAATTCATATTCTTGGCAAAGGTCATTATACTACAGGGGTAGTGGCTAGCATCAGGAAGGGCTGATTTAGGAAAGAAATCATTTTTGTCAAAAAATGACTTAGAGCATTATTTTAAGAAAGTGATGATATGTTGGTTTGGATTTTAAGGATTCAGGGTTTTGATTTTAATGCGCAGCAAACAAAAAAAATGTTCACGTTTAGTTCTAAGATTTGCTTCTTTAGTTTACACCGCATCTATACATCTAACATTAGCAAGTAATTAATGGGACCTGTATATAAGCACTGCCTTTGCCTGATAGTACATCAGTGGTCATAAACGTCTGTTACTTCTTACAAAACATTTTCCAAAAAAGCCCTAACAAAAATAACTTAAGCAGGAGATGAGTTGAAGCTGGTGTGGATCATAGTTGTTCACAGGTCAATTTTCTCCTCATAGCGACATATGCAAGATGCTCTCTGACTGTCCAGGTAGGGTTTACAGCCCAGGTGCATGACGGCATCAAAGAGTAGGGTCACTGCTGACTCACAAGCTGTACAAAATAGAAAAAATAAAAATGTTAATGCAGTCATAAACGGTGCCTGTTTCTAGATAAATTGAAAGTTAACAGAAAATCTTTTGACTTGTGTGTTACATTTCAGATAACATGATCTGCTGTTTATAGCACTACATTTCTGCCTTAGTTTTTATAGATTTACTCCACAGTGTTTTGCAAAGCTCTGTGTTAAAGCATTAATATAGAAAAAAGTAGAATATACACATAAATACACAAATTCATGTGTTTTATTATCTCAAGTACTTCCAATAATAAACTGAGAGCAACACTGATTTATAAACACTGTGCTATTTATAAAATAATTTTTATGCATTTGTTGAAATTGCCCAGTTTATCACTATTGTAATTGTGTTCTTAAGTCCGTCACAATCTTCTTTTAACTTGCTCAAACTGTGTGCGAAATGACTGAGCATTAACCAAATGTGAACTAAAACAGGTTCTTGGATGAAAAGTACCCAGGATTTGAGAAGTAAGAAAAATGAAAAACCGCAGATTTCCCCCATTCTGTTTATTTTGGGCATGCGGTCTCCAGTCCAGAACCATCAGTGAACATGGGCATGGACAAATGAGTTTCGTTTTCATTCCTTCCAAGTAAGATTACCTTGTACACTCTGGTCCAGTCCAAGTGTTATCTGCACATTCCTACAAATGGTCTCCAAACACACCTGAAACTTGCCATCACAATCATGCTTCTCTTTTCCACAGGTGTCGTAACAACGGTCATGCTGATTACAGCATTTGGTCATCGATGGGATCCCAATATCAAACTGTAAGAAAGAACATAAAAATATTACAAATGAATATTAATACATAAAGGCAAGGCGTAAGTAAACTCTCACAAGCTCATTGGTATTGGTATAATCCTTAAAAACTTGCATGAAATCCAAACAGTGGGGACCCACAGCCATTGGGTGGTGATGGTTTGTAACTAGGTCGTGGAATTGGTTTGTAACCTGTAAAAAGTGAATATATATGGTTAAACAGCCATTAAAAACGTTTTCCCACCAAAATTAGATCAGTTCTGGCTTCTCTTAAAGAATTCAACACAGGTTACAAAAAACACTGAGGTTTTCAGTTTTGTTCATGAGTGTACTAATTTTAACGTAATCTTTTGAATTTGAATTCAAATCAAATTTAATTTAAATTAAATCAAAAACACTCTTGTACAGTGACACGAGTGAAACAGGTTTGCAGTTCACTTGCATAACTTTGCACAGATATAGAGAATCTTGTATTGTAAAACCGTAATGTCAGGATCACTTACCATCACTGCATTTAAACTTGCACAGACCATCAGAGCCCCCGATCAAATCCAGAGCGTAGTTGAGGTACGTGTCTATCTTGTGGATTCCATTGCGGATAGTTTTCAGTGTTTTTCTCCAGTCGGGGGTCTCGGGTTCAAACTGCTCCTCGGATCCGCTTTCACACGTTAAAAGTCCCGCAGCCAAAAGCAGCAGTGCGGCAGTGACGCATCGGAGCATAGTCCAGCCAACGGAGCAACGCCAGGCTAACGAGGCTGCTAATGAGGTCAGTGTCCCCTGATTCAAAGCGTCCTTCAAAACCTAACTGGAATTAGTCGCACATTCTGCGTCTCTCTTAAAAAAATCAATATTAGTCGAGTACTCAAATGTTTTCAAACAATGGTGAAATACCTGATCATCTTTGATGGGCAGAGATCGACTAAACGGAGATCGTCCATTCAAACTTCCGTCTTGTAATTACACCTAGAGGGCGCCCGTGAGCGAGTCCAAAATTAATCCAATTCTATGACTCTTCTTCACTCAGTGATTTTGCCACTTACATGAAAATCATTTACTGTTGAACGACATATTTTGCTCTCATTTGATTTACAGAACTATATGCGTTATTGATCAGAAACTATTTTAAATTTGACCTTATTTTAACTGTGTACCTTCTTTCACTGCCTGCCTTGATTCGATTCTCGGCTCACTCGCAACTGCTTCTATCGAACGTCCAGTGTACTGCAAGCTTGTTTTATTTTTGCAAGTGAAAAAAAAAAAAAAAATTGCAAAGGTTTGAAAGGAAAAGGCTTCTTTGCTTGTCTTCTTTTCTAACCTTATAAACTCATGACTCGGGAATTATAAATTGTTCTTCCGGTTCTGCTTATGAATTAAATGTATTTAGCTGTAAAATGTTTCTGGGTTCGTTGTTCACTACGTAAAATAATTCAAATATTTAGTTATCATATATTTTAGAATATAAGAATTGAAGCTAATAAACATTGTGAATAGAAATCAAACGAAACGAGAGTGAAGTTTGTCATCGTTGGTAGGATAAAACGCACTGGTATCATTAAATATATGTATATATATATATATATATATATATATATATATATATATATATATATATATATATATATATATATATATATATATATATATATATATGCCACACACACACACACACACATATAAGCATATATTATAATGTGTCTATTATAGTGTGTACCAGCTAAATACGTTTGTCAGATTTCCAGCTGGAGCCTGGCCATAGTAAACCATATAAAACACATCATGTGTTTATCATAATGTAAAGATGCCAGGTTTCAGTTACTAAGAAGGAAATCCAACTCCAGAACCCAGAACTGCAATAGAAGATATTTCATGCTTTTAGGGGGTAATAAATAATTATTTTCTCAATATTGTTATGTTAATCATATATACAGTAATACCTCGGATTATGTCGTTTCAACAGGCGTTTCGAAGTTACGTCGGTAATTCTAAAATAAAGGGAAAAATGCTATAAAAAATCACGTCGTTTTATTTACGCTGTTTAAAAATGCGCATAAAAGTGTAAATAACCAATAACAAGCGCAATATATCATTATTTGATCATAAAATACCTTAAACTAGGCCCGTTAACTAGCAGTAATCGGTATCGGCCCTGAAAAACTAATATCGGTACCAATTCTTCAGTCTGAGTCATCGATGAATTCAGTGACATCAATACTTAAAGTGTGTCAACATCCATGTTGCTTTTTTCCCCTCAAAATTACAAAATTATCTCTGGCGTACAGTATAAGTGTGATTCTGAAGGTGCCAGGAGAAACCCCAAATATTACAGGACTCCTGTCAGACCCAAATGCAAATCAGCCCCAGAGATACGTGATTCGATTGATGATTCAAATCATGAATTAATTCACAACCCAATTCATGATTCAAATTACAATTCAATTTAGAATAAATACAAAATTTCACAATTTGATTCAGAATCAATTCACATTCAATTCCAAATTGATTCATGATTCAATTCACAATTCATGATTCGGTAGGATTTGGACCCACAACCTCTTGGTCCAGAGGTGAGTGTCCTAACCACTAGACCACCATCACGCCATAGTCACTTCTTTCTGCATATTTGTTTTTTTTTTCACCACACATCTGTCCAAAAATTGTGTTATATATTATGTGTTGCATTGGGGATCTAGGTTGCCTTTTAGGAGTTTTTTTTTGTCAAGTTGTTTTTTGACTTAAGTCACATGCTTAGAACCAATTAATGATGCAAGGCGAGGTATTACTGTACTTCACACAGGGAACTTTACCTGATGTAACACACCTGAAGAGCTATGAATGAATCAGTGGCACTTATATCGAGGGACCATTAGATGCTGCACATTTAAAAAATGTTTTATGTGTGTGTCCAAGGCATCTCAACATAACGAACACCTATCCACCAAATCCACAGCAAGTTAGCACACCAAACAATCAACATGTGACAGGAAAGAAAAAGGCATCACAAATTATATAGCATTTGTACACCTCAGTAATAATTTAATCTTTATTGAAAGGATTAGTCAAACAATGAAGTATCTTGCTTCTCTATAGACTTAAATAACTTCAAACATTCAGAATTAAAATGTACAACATGAATGAAAACGGTTTGGAGGTCCGTCCAGCAGTGCCTTCTAGTTATGAAGCCTTCTGGAAAAATGGAATCGTCACAGATCCAACCGCATCCTCTCCGTACTGTTTGGTGGTCGTTGAGTTTCGGTGTGGAATAGCCAACGAAAGCTAACAGTGGTGTCTCCAAGATACTAGTGCCACTAAGGATTCTGGGAGATCAGCTACTTCCCCAGATGAACTTACAAAGTCTTTATAAAGTCTTACTTTAAGATGAACATGTGAAAGAGGCAGCAGAACAAGGAAGATTTGGGATTTGGTCGTGCGGCGTCCATTCAGAACCAGTCCGTCCTCCTACAGCTGCCCATCGTTCAGTCGTCCAGCGTTTTTTGTTGATAGTAGCATCTTCATTCAGAAAGACGGAGAAATGGCATTGGGAAGCCAGCTATGTGTTGCTTAATTTCGCTGAAACGCAGCAAGGCATATATTCCAAGGAGGCTGTGGATGGGAGAGGGTAGGAATTCAAAATAAAAGAGCTCTCACAGTACAGTAAACGTTAAATTTTGCTGTCTTAGTTTTTTTCCTCTTAGCTTTGTGAATTCTTTCCTTAAAAAACATGTACATATTACATATACATATATATGTTTTCTAAGAGAGTCCATGAATCCAGGGATTCATCCACCGCGGAAAAGCTCGTTCAGTCTGTCCAGCTCTTTGCAGTTGTCCATGGTCATGAGTTCAGCCTTCTTGCGGAGTCGGTCATCCCTGTACACCTTAGCAGCATAAAGGAGATCTGTTTCTATAAGACAAAACACACAGTCGTGGCTCAGTTCAGTTAGGTCTTACAATAGCTAATATCTACTCCAGAAAATCCAAAAGACTCCAGCACTACTAAAGCAATGTGCAGCTGTTATCTGCTGTAGCATCTTTTCACTGCAAAAATATGCATTGTTAAAATTTTAGGTATCACGGTAGAACACAGGTGAGATCAACTTGCTACCCTAGAGAACAATTGGCCTATTCCTACCTTGCACTTCATACTGTCTATATTAAAAGAGAAATTTGTAGAAGTTCACATCTGTAAATTAAAAGTCCAGATGTAAGAAGGATTTGAATAGGCTGTGAAATTTAATCCCAACCAAAGCAGACTAACCAGGGGCCTCAGAAAACTAATCCTGAACAACAGCCAACATCTACTTAAACTCAAAGGGCTCTAGCCCTACTAGAGCAATGTGCAGCTAAACAACCAAAGTGAGGAATGAAGAAAAGAAAAAGATCATACTTGTCTGTCTTTCCTTCCAGCAGTTGTTGCGTATGTTGGACACGTAATCCTCTTCCACGCTCTTCTCAATCTTCTGCAGCGCTGAACCCTTGTACTCTGATTTGAACTCTCTGGTGACATAGTAGTCCACACGCAAGTTCTCTGTCTGTCTCTTCAGCGTCTGACCCGTTGATCTGCAGGACACACAACACCAGCACAAATCAAACTCCGTCCTGCTGTGCCTTGCCAGAGAACACAATTCTAACAGGACACTTAATTTTCATAATTCAACATCTCTTGCTCACTGTTTCTGAGGTGTTATTAACTTATGGAAGCATGTGAAAACAAGTGATTATTTGGGTTCAATATCTTTCTTATTTGCGTTTGATATCTTACCAAAGAGTAAGAACCACTTGAACCACTGACTTAGGGCTGGGCAAAATGACTTCTAATCAATAAATAATACACTAAACAATTTACCACGATTAGGACTGAAAATAATTTGTTTTTTGCCCTCATTCTTTACTGACAAGGTTTGTACTATAAACACACTCAACTAGTGTGAAAAAGTAGGGATATTTTTTCTAATGAAACAGTACGTATCTTTGTGATTTGAAAATAATCAAAGAAAACACACACACAAATGTAGTTGCAGACTGGATGGAGCAGTGTCACATGACAACACGTAGTTTGTGTTTAAAGAGACAGTACACATTACACACACTGGGAAAAGACTCTTTGATCCCAATTCCCTAAACGTGTTTCTTAATTTCCGTCATAGTGACTCCTTTTCAGTTATGTCCCCTGTTCCGCCATGCTGCCAAACACTGGCTTTTCCTGCCAAATTCTGGCCATTTGGCACCTCTAATCTACGTACTAAATCCATTAAGAGACACGTTTGCTGTATTGGAGATGAGATGAACAGATTAGCAGACCAATTACCAAGGACTGCAATGTTGATAACAGTATGGAACGGATATGAAGACATAATGGACATCAGAGACCTTCAGTGAGTTAAAAGAAAACTGTGGCACATACGGTCGGGCGTAGAGGCTGTATGGAGGAGTGGAGACCATCAGCTGGCTCAGCACAGACACCAGGATCAACACCACGATCGGCATGAGCTGAATAAACATTGAAAATCCTCCCTAAAAGAGGGACAAGCAGAGCGACAGATGTCCATTATACCTAGTAGGACACACTTCAGACATGAATACAATGCACTGCAATACAGTACGAATTTTTAACACAATATATGTTGTGCTCAAATTTGGAATGAAGCACAAGTTTTAAAAAATCATTTCAGAGCAACTCAAGTGAACCAGCAAGCTTTCAACTGCTACATTCAATTCAACGTGCTTAGTTTGTGTGTTGGAACTGCTTTGTCAAGGGACTTCACAAAAACTGAAGACACCAACATACATCTCCCCTCTCTTCTCTCTCCCTTCTCATGTGCTCAGTCGGCTGGGTGTAGTGGGCTCGTCCGTTACTGAAGGTACTCGCTGAAAGGTGAGAGAAAGAGAATAAGTGAGAGAGTGTCAGCCTTGGATTCTCATTATAGTTTATATTAGGTCTGGGCGATTTCGCCTAAAAATAAGATCTTTCTGGTAGAGAACTACATTTCCCACAATCCCCCGTGCATAATTTGGAGTCACGTCAAAATAATGGGTTGGACGTGCGTCCGGAAAAGACGTTGCTGGGGCCGCTTGCTAAAATTAGTTCAATATTAAATTTGGATTTGGCTCAAGTCCATACTGTATAGTCCAAAAGAGGTCCAGCTGGTTACAGATGATGGAGTCTCTGATTTAATACTCATAAAACATAATTTCTTTAAAAAAAAAAGAAGATATAAAAAATAGTCCAAGGGACGCTTTCGAATCCAGAGTTGTTGCTGGGGCCGCTTGCTAAGATCCACTCAGCAACATTAAGCTAAAATTAGTTCAATATTAAATTGGTAATAAAGTTCAAGTCTGGAAAGAAATATTCCTTCCTTGTGCAGACATCATTTTGGGGAAAATAAAATGATTCCTTTTAGTGCGGAAGACTGCGTAGAACTACTTTGTTGCACTCAACAACCTATTCAGTAATCGATAAGAGAATTGATAAGGAATTGGATTGATAGGCAAAATCGACAATGGCACTGATATTGACAAAATCTTATCAATTCCCACCCCTACAACACACCATTGGAGAAGAGTCACTAGCTGCTCTAGATGTCTCATTCGTTTTGGCTTTGACATGACGTAAATATTTGATGAAAGAGACAATTCAGTCATAATACACACAAGAATACACGTATAAACTGAGCAACAAAGAACCAAACAGATGTTCCGATAATAATCACTTACAGGATGGGAAGCCTCCTCCAAAGAACATGTTGAAAAGATCTTCTGGGGTGATATCGGCCTCAAAGCCTCTGTGGAAATCGAAGCCTCCATGTCCTCCATGTCCCGGGCTGCTGGGTTCCTCTCCTCCGGTTTGGTCATACTGCCTGCGCTTGTCTGCGTTACTCAGCACTGCGTAAGCGTTGCCAATCTCTGTAGATAGCAGCCGGCAAGCCAAAAGGTTCACATGATAACACAGCTACAGACACCTCACACTAGATAGTAAGACTTTACAGGGGGAAACAGAAGAGGGTCGAGGTATTTGAAGCACATGGTTTACTTTTGAAGGCCTCTGTGGCTCCAGGCGCGTGGTTTTTGTCCGGGTGGAACTTGAGAGCCAGCTTCCTGTAGGCCTTCTTCAACTCCTCGTCATTCGAATCCTTGCTGACCCCCAACACCTCGTAGTAATCCTTACATCTCTTTATCCTGCACAGACAGAAGATACACAAATGAACCACTCCAAGCTGACTTCAAATCCCAGTCGGTGCCACTTTGCATGGACTGAAGAGGCGCAACACGAGAGTCTGTGTTACTTTTCAGTTCTCATCTCAGCTTTTGTTTCTTTTTTAAAAACAAAACAAGACCTTTCTTGAGAATTACAAAAATCAACATTAATTCAAAAGTAAAGCTATCAGAAATCAATACTGGTCATGTGATGTAAATGTATATAATTATATCCCTGGGAGTCACAACACTTGAGCGATGGGCAATATTTCCAAGTGCTCCCAGTAACTTAAGTTCTTTCTCTTTGCTATTACAGGTAACTGATTATTTGTCATCGTGAACACACCACAGCCCAGCACACAAACGAAATGTGACCTCTGCATGTGACCCATCTGTGAAGGAGCAGTAGGCGGCTGACACCGGCAGCACCCGGGGAGCAGCGCTTGGGGACAATACATTGCTCGTGACTACCTCAGTGGTCCCTTTACCGGCGTGGGATTCAAACAGTACCAACTGCATATTTTGGGTCCGGTCAGTTGCTTGTGGTCGGCATTTGCCGAGGCGTGTTGTGCACATGTACATGTGATCTAATTCGTAGAATGCAGCGAACAATATCCATCTCCATGGTGGTCATTATATTCATTGTGCAAAAGTAAAAAAAATGCTTTTATATAGTAAATTCAGGAGTTACAGCTACTCCTGACCTAAAGTGTTGTGATAGGGCTGAATAATGTTTTAAAAAAAAGTCATTTTGTACTTAGTCCTACACTGTAATAGAACTGCTGCCAAATGGATTTAAACAGGAAAGGACGAATGAGACATGACATGCATATTAAAACCTCAGTAGGGTAAATTAGAAGTAAATGAGTGTCAGAGGGACCAGATGCAATAAGCAACAACACATTACTCTATCTCTAAGGGGTGGAGCTCGTACCTACCGGGAGGGTCTAGATCTATTTTTAGTTACATTACCTACCAGCTACACCAGCACTGCTAAAAATTCCTCTGTGGTCACCCGTCTGAGAGACTGGTCCACTTGACCACTCATTACTGCCAGCTTGACTAATTCAATTTTTATTTTGATAGACAGACGGGCGAATGGATGGATAAATGATCAGATGGTGGACAGTGGTGAAGTTGTGAAAAGGTGGAGCGATGGTGAATCCATGGTCTGAGTTCAAATCCCGGGAGAACTTAAATCAGCGTAGGGGCCCTGAGCAAGACCCCAAACAGCACGTTTCTTAAGGGAGCCTGTCCCTGTAATTAGGAAATGGAAGAGGATCGAGATCAGAGCAGCTGATAAATGCAGTGAATGCAAATGACTGCAAGTGTCTTTTTCAGTTGAAGATGGCAAGTGAGAGGCAGATATTAAAGGCTCATGACGGGAAACCGATCCACGACAGCATGGCTAAGTTCAGCTGTGTCTGCCTTTTATTCAGCTAACTCATCCAACCATTCTGAACTTAACGTAGTACATTTGGACATCTGAACTTCAGTCCTAAATGTTACTCACCCCAGAATCCAGAAACTGGTACAGACTCTGTTATGATATTGCTCAAATGACCCATCAATTTCTCTGCTATCTACATATGCCAGTCAGCTGAAGGCTTTAGTCCACTTTCTTTTAAGTCTTTCTGTTTATTTTAAGTTCAGCAGAGGTAATAATGTTTTACCTGAACAGTGAAGCACTGAAGGTGAAAGTGCATCTGTGTCTGACTTCTCTTACATCACAGTGACCGTTTAACATTTGTCTCTAGACATCTACTTTCTCTAACCGTGATCAAGGCGTCTCTGTTTAGTATCTCTGACAGCCAAGACAAAGGGCCAGATCACTATTAACCAATGACTATAGTCGAGTGAACATGCTAAAGCAAAGCAACATTGTTTTCTGCCTCATGAACCAGCACATCAGTACCAGAAACTACTGCCCTGATCACGATTGGAGGAAAGTAAGGTAAAGTAAGATTTGACTGATTATCAGCCAGACCGATTATCGCATTTTGCCGATTTACGGTATCAGTGTTTAAAACTGACCGTCACCGATATGAAGTAATTACAAGGTGCACTACTGTGGCTCCACTGCCGTCTCTTCTCTCTGTGTCGTTTGCTCTTGACTCGCTGCTTCATTTAATGCCCCGCCCACATCAGTCCCTAATTGGCTGTCACACATGTAGTAGCCAATCAATGCTGAAGATTTGTTGTCACTCACACCACACTCACACGTGCAACGTGAAGCCCCGAGAAGGAGAAGAGGAGAGTTTCAGCAGAGCTTGGTGTTTGTAAAATTCAAGCTAATGACAGAGATTCTTTTTTTCTGCACATCGGTTCATAATATCGGTTATCGGTGCTATTAACTAGCAATAATTGGTATCGATATCAGCCCTGAAAAATCTATATCGGTCGACCTAAAAACACATGAATAAAAACCACAAAAAGTAAACTTCTTCATGAGCAGTTAAGACAGAAAACAAAACTACCGCCCTCCAAACACATGGAGGAGAGTACAGCTTTTCAGAGCTCTGTACTACATTTGTGCTATCATGCTGTACAGGACGTATAAAAAGCATCTAATACATCTGAACAAAACCGATCCTAGATAACATCAGACAACATCCACATTTATACTAATTACAATCTGAACAATATTTCGCAGTCTAAAAAAACAGGTAGGAACACAAACTACAAAGCACACAGACTCCACTTGCATCTCATTTCATATTAGCTGACTAAATATTACTGTCCCAAATTTATGCATGATGCATTCCCCAAACTGCGGTGTGTTGGCACCTGCCCAGGGTTGTTCCCCGCCTGCGCCCACAAGTTCCCGGGATAGGCTCCGGCTCCCCCGCGACCCCAGTTGGGATTAAGCAGTTCAGATAATGACTGATAATAAACAACGAATTACCCCAATTAGTTGTTTATGCTCAAGTTAAACTAAGTATAACAATTACTGCTACCACCGTATTAATTACTCCATGTGCCATAAAGTTTCTTTCTCCCAGCACCCCTTGTCCCTCTTGTTCGGCCCCATGGGCTTCCTTCCAACCCCTTTAGGTTTCCATAGTGATCACCGGGCGCGGGTGAAAGACTGCAGAGGCCACAGAGACCCAATGCAAGAGTTTAGGCAATAGGATAACAAACCCCCAACGTTGCAAGCACTCTGCTGCAGATAGGGAGTGACATATAACGAACAACTGATTGTAGATCCCTTGGAAAATCTCACGTAATGAAGGTGAGAGAACTGACAAAGCATGTAAAGACGGTGTATTTGTACAGTCTTGTATGCTTACATATGCATACAAAAATTGGGTCTGAGTTTTGAGCAGATGCTGTGTTCAATCACAGACAGGTGTCTCTTCCAGGCCCATAGCTCTCCACTGGGACAACTCACTCCTAGTGACTCTGCTCTGATTCTGTGCATGTGATGCAACATAGTGAAATAGGGAAAATCCACGGCCAGGACCTATATACAGTCACATTATCCGAAACACATTTTTGTAATAAACACTACATTTACGAGCAAACATTTAAGTTATATTCATCAAACTCAGGTTATTTTTTGTGAAAGTTGTGAAATTAAGATTATATTGATTTGAGCTCATATTGTCTTGTATTTAAGCCAATACATACACAAAAGCTGTTTGAAGGATAAAACATTTCTACTGTAAATAAGCAGATCCATCCAAGAGACAGAACTAGGGCTGGGCGATATGACCTCAAATTAATATCACCATAACTAGAACACTTTACACTGATTATGATTAATGGATGATTATTTTACACACACGGCAGGATGTTTTTAAGTGGACACTACATGAACACGTACCAGGGAAAGTATTCTTTTTTTAAAAGCATTAACAGACTTTGAAAAACAATCTAAATAAACGATATGGCCAAGATAACGTCAAAGAGAGGATTCCAATGTTGGTTTAGTTGATTAATTGCACAGTCCTATCAGGAATTCCATCTAGCTAAACGTCTGTTAAATGCTGTAAATGTAAATAGCCTCCAATTAGTGAGGTGTTTCTAAACAGACCTAGACCAACATCTCTCTCTTTTATATTCCTGTTTACACTGTGAATGGAAATAAGAGAATTTTTCAATTGTGTCTGGTAGTATCGATACAAAGATTGCTAGCCAGGTGCATGACACTGAAGGGAGAAAATGGTGCTGTAAGTCCTGCATGGCTCCCTGTTCAGTACATGCAGCATCTCAGATATGTTCTCCATGTTACAGACCAGATATGTACCTAAATGGTGAGTTACATCACAAGAGCTTTACATAATGTATGGGCCAAGAGCTGCAGCCTGCCTATGGCCACTCACAGGGATCAGTGCGATCAAGACTGTTCAAAACACTGATTCAGAGAGAACAAAAAGAAAGTTCTGGGGAAACCACAGGCCTCATATGACATGCCTTAAAAATTCATCTAATAACACAGCCTTAGTCCAGGCTCACCAGTTAAATACAGACCAGGAAAACCACTGCTCAGAACTCTGCTTATAAATGGGCAGCTGGTGCTCAAGGGTTCAAAAACTCAGTGAGTTTTATAGAGCTGGAGGCGACAACGCTAAATGTTCAACAATACAATCAACACTAATTTAATCATATACCTCTTTGGAACAGTCTTTAGCATCTGTTACCTTCTGTCTGTTTACCTTCTGCATGTCAAAAATATCATCTTCCAATGTGATCTCACATTCATGAGGTTCACAGAAATTTCTATGTCTCTGTATTGTTCAATAAATACAGCCATTTTGAATAGGGATGCACCGATCGATCGGTCAGCGTTCGGAATCGGCCGATTTTTGGCCTGATCGGTGATCGGCCGATCACTCACACGTACTGCCGATTTCAAACCGATCTTGCGTATGCGCATTACTTGCAGCACAGCCACGCGCGCATTCAGGCAGCATTCACATGTGCGCTCAACGGAGGCGTTTCTCATTCACTTTGAATGGGGTGACATCGTGCGGCAACGAAATGAATTTTGGGTGCGTGAGTATGGCGTCACATCAACGCCAAAACTACGCAAAATGGCTTGCCGCAAAAAATCCGCGGGCGTAAATTTCAAAGTCGCGCCCGCAAATGTGAAACTCGAGAGCACAAAATTAAGAATCGAGTGCGCGGTTGTGATAATATTGCGCGCGAACTGTATTTTTCCTCTCTCGAATGTCTTTTTTCTTCTCGATGTGTTAAATGTTCTTGTGCGCGAAGTAGATTACCGACGAGCGGCTTTTTTGCTCGAGTGAGATTTCTGTGCGCGCGGTTTGAAAGGGGGCGGGTTTTGGCAGTTTGGGGGCGGGGTTTTGGCAGCTTCTACCTGCGAATCCTATTGGCCGATGGCTCCTGGTCTTGTGATTGACTGCACACTACAGACAGTTTTTACAGAAAAACCAAAGATGACGAACGGCGGCAGGTAGATTAAACACAAGCAGTAGTTTATCAACCTTATAATTATAATTATAATTTGTAGTTAGGTCTTACATATCGCTAATAAGCACGCAATCAATGGCCTCTGCCCACTTGTTCGTCCCCAATTCAACATAAACACAGATGCACAAGTCAATCACAAGATGATCACTAGATGATCAAATGCTTTCCATAGTTGAGGATACAGGCTTCAGAAATCTGATAAATCACCTCTGCCTAAATACACAACGCCAAGTAGGCGCATTTTTCAGAGGCCGAGTTACCGAGTTGTTACATTTTACGAGTTACATTTATTTAAATTTGTAAAGAAAATTTGTTATGAAAATAAATTAATTATAATATAATTATAATTATATTATATTAAATTCTATTAAAGGAAATTAGATTTTTGTTTGTATTTATAGAGCTAATGCCACTATTATATGTCACTATTATAAAAGTAACTAGGTAAACAGGGAAAAAGTAACTACCGATGGTACATTGTGTTGAAAACCCATTTTTGTGTCGACAAATGGCTAACTACTCGCGAGCAGCGAAGTTATCTGGGGAAAAAATTGCATCGAAAATGGTATCGGCCGGATATACTTACAAAAAAAATCGGGTAATCGGAATCGCCAAGCAAAATTGTAATCCAATATCTCTTTAATTTTGAATATTTGCTGTAACAAATATTCAATAACTGTTACATTTGTGAATGGTCTGACCCATTTTTCATACCTCATTCACAATGCTGAAACTGGCTATGACCTAAACACGTAGTAAAAAGCAAGTAGAACCTTCAGCAAATCACAGACTAACGCTGTTTGGATTATATAGTAAATATTTACTCTCCACAAAGAAGCCCCACCACAAGCAGAACTGCCAACCATCGACACAGGAAGAAGTGCTTCTAAAATCAATAATGTGGTAATGGTCTGACTGGTCTAACTGGGCTATTGGTCTGCAGTTGTCAACCATAACAGTTAAACTCAGAGGTTAAGCACTGACTAAAACAATTTATAGCTTGAACGCCCCTGTACAATTACAGTCAAATGGAGTTTCAAAAATCCTTAGGTAAACCTGCAAGCGAGGGTGTTAACATTCAGTTTAAGGGGTGATTGGAGGGTCACCAGGTGAAATCCCAAATGTTACTTCAAAAACGCCCCTCATCGTGTGCTGTGTTGTGTCTACAATTAAAAAAGCAACTACACATTTTCAGTTTTGGTACTGCAAAATGTCAGTGTCTGACTCCACAGTAAATTGTGACAACTGAATCCACTACCATGAGACAGACGTAACATTCACGGCAGACTAATAAAGATTCAGGGGCATCTTACTTCTGCACTCCTTCCACCTGCTCCTTGCTGAAGCCCTTGGAGGTTTCCCCTGCCCCTGCCTCCTGGCTCTGGCTCTGCTGCTGGGGTGGAGAGGCCTCGGCCCCATTTGCTGGCTTTCTGTAATGCACTCCTCCATTGCCGGCTGAACTGCCATTCCTCGACAAGGCCTCCAACAGTACTGTCAAGAAAGATAAAGAATTTCTTACTTCAACAGAAAGACATCAAAACAGGCTGACGTTTTAAAATACTTCAAAACGGCACCTAGGCCGAGTGCCAGACTGAAAACCACTGTTCAGAGACTTGTTCTGTACATCACATGACGTGCTATGTTTGTTAGCTTATCTACTGTAATATTGAGTGTTCTTAGGCATTCTATGTTGTTATAAATCTCAAGGTAGTTACCATTTGTCCTTAGTATTCATCATATTGTATCATAGTTTTGCTCAATTTCTAATTGCACACAAAAGAACTTCATGTACTTCATTCATCATAACAATGGCGGCTAACATCTCCGAATACTTACAAAAAAATTAAAAAATAACGTGAAGAATCACAAAGTCAAAGTAAATCGCGATTGTCATCTCTGCTATATAATGTACAAGTATACAGACAGATGAGAAGACGTGGCTCCAGTTTTAACAGTAATCACTGTAATCAATATTAAAATCTGCTCTAATAACACATGAGAAATAGCTGACATGTGGTTTATATGGAGCCATCAAGCAACCAGTTTTTAACTCCTGACATAAACCTGAAAGAATGTTGTTAAAACATGCTTTCAGCAATTACTGTTATAGATGAACATAAATGTCTGGCTTAATCGCCTGGAGACATGCTACCAATTTCAGAATAAAAAAGTCAAAGGTTCAAACAGTCAAGTGAGTAGTCAATAAAGGACAGAGGAAATGATTATGTGAATAAACTGCTAAAACGTGAACCCATTATTTGTCAGGGCTGCTGCCTCTAACTGCTTTATCAGTTATGCTGCGACAATCTGGAAAATGGGTCTAATTATGAGAAGTCAGAGCTCTCAAATACAATGACTTTGGATCAATCCTGATTTCTAATACAGCCATTACAGCAAAAGCCACGTATTATCCATTATGCTCATCAAAATTACTCTTTAAAAGAAGAACAATATGTAGTTTGAAATATTTCAGTTTCACATAAGTAGTTGTTTCAAGACATGCTCAAAAACAAGTTTACAAATTTCAACTATGTTATATTCAGTATTCACCCTGTTATAGCCTATCCATGACTGAAAAATGAAAAAAAAAGAAATTAAACCATCTTATAGTCTCTCAGTGTCTTGATTAGCTAGGCTCTGCACTCTAACGCCTTTAGTCAGTCAGTAAAGCGCTAATTAAAAGGATTGTATTGAATCCTGCTTAAATCAAGTTCTCAACGCCTTCCTGGTTGCCCACTTACCTTGTGCCCTGACCACTCCTATGGTCGGCAGCGCATCCTATCAGAAAAACCCTCAGCATTTACCCTTTCACTTTTACTTGTAAAGATCATTTGAGCAGAACCTATTTACTTTGGTGAATGTTAGATACTGTAATTACACACGAGAGTTAAACAGAAAGTCAAACTGAACAAAACAATTTCATCCAGAGAACACCAATAATTTAACATGTACTGTACATTAATATATCATTCATTTTCTCCACCAGATATAAGCCTCTCCTTTAGAGAATAACTGAATAAACACAGTGTAAAGGCATGTTCGTCTCATTGTTTTGGATAAACAAAATGTGACATCAACATGGAGGATACCGATCAATTACTCAGGCAATCACAACAGTAGTGAAAAACCCAAAGGCTTGTCATTTTTTTTTCTAGCAGTTCTTTTTAGAATTTCATGCTTTCCTGAGGTTTTACAGTGTGTGGTTGTGGTTCACTGCTGACCATGAATAAGATGTTTTGTATGCAATAATAAATAATTTAAAATTACACATAGCAACATAACCATCAAATTGTGCATTACTGGTATCTGTTGTTTCTCTTCTCACACGAATAACCATTCCAGAATAAGCAGGTTTCTCCTTTATATCACGACAATCTGAC